>CADDXX010000134.1:1167665-1212970 GCA_902810485.1 Alauda arvensis | reverse complement strand
GGGTGGTAAGATCACTCCTGAGCCTCCTTTTCTCCAGGCTAAATGACTCCAGCTCCCTCAGCTGCTCCTCAYRGGACTTGTGCCCCAGACCCTCAGRAGCTCCCTTGCCCTTCTCTGGAKCTGCTCCAGCWCCTCAATGTCTWGCTTGYAGGGAGGGGCCCAGAACTGAGMRCAGGATTTGGGTACTCATCAGKGCCAAGCYYSTTTYGGGCCTTAGCCAGCTACACCCATGGGGAAACTTCTTGACTTTTTCAGAGATGTCTGTGTAACTTGCTTAAAGCTGAAGCATTTTACTCCTCGGATGTTAGTTATGAATCTGTGTGGGTTTTTTTAAAATTAGCTCCAAGACCGATTACTCTTTGAGGAAGAAGTAGTRCCACAGAAATAAAGATGTATTTGTTTGAAATGGATTTCATAATAATTTCATAATAAATTGTGGCTGACATTCCTGATCATTTGTCTCAAATATATTTGTGGTTTTTTAARAAGTTTTTACATCTGAGATATCACATTAGAAATTTATTTTGTAGGCTGCCTTGGGTGCACATAGGATTTCTGTCCCTGCATCACTAAAGGGTCTCCCTCAATATTGTTAGAACAAGCATACCASGATTTATTTCCCATCCTTATCTTTGTATTTCTGGTGACTTCCTCCTTTCGTCTTTGCTCATCCCAATTTAGTTGATATMATGTCCTTACTGAGACTACAGTAGCTGTTCCCATTCCCTGTATTTAAATGTAAAGGCAGGACTCCTAAAAGCTTTATGACATTAAGTGCTTTTTTTTTGTTTGCTGTAGCCCTGTGGGGTTTTTTTCTAGCTTGTGATGTGTTACACTCAGGAGATGATGTCTCTCCAGCACAGGAGAAACCTCTTTCCAAGGCAAACCTTGATGAACTATGAGAAACCTTGATGAGGCAACACTCTTGACTAACTTCRGCTGCTTTTACAGAGGTTCTGGTTTGTCACTTTACAAACCATTTTTATATTTAATTATGTTGCTACTGGAAAGAGGAATGTTAGGAATCAAAGCAGTGAAATGTAGCAGCTCTGTRGTGTTTCCAGCACACTTTTGCTGGACTTCAGTGCGCATAAAACACAGCTTAATTGTGTTGGACAGCATTTATTAACACTGGTGTTCATTGCCTAACTGTTCATTATCACTTTGGCCTGTTTCAGATAAGAAGACAAGGTGGAATACAATTGCTGGTGGACCTATTGGACCATCGGATGACAGAAGTCCACCGTAGTGCCTGTGGAGCTTTGAGAAACTTGGTRTATGGGAAGGCAAATGATGACAACAAAATAGCTCTGAAAAACTGTGGTGGTATCCCAGCATTAGTACGGTTACTCCGCAAGACTACAGATTTGGAAATCAGAGAACTGGTCACAGGTTTGAATTTTTTTATATTTTTTGTTCAGACTCTGTCAGTCTTGCAAGCCCAGTTCTGTGTCACATACCATTTCCTCCCTCAGTAACTATTTCATTACCCTCTTACTTGCCATAACAAAAAGCTTTCAAGCCCTTTGGATTGATGTAATGTATGAATGGCTTTCAGTTTGGAGATGTAAGTATGGTTTATGCCTGTCGTTGCTGGTTCACTTTGTTCTTGGTTAGCTGTGAGTGCTCTTGCAGGAGATGTRCTCCACACATGGATATGCTGTGGTGGGAATCCTCTGCTCTCCCTCGTGTCTGGTGAAGGGCTGGCCAGGCAGGAGCTATGTTTTACTGAATTTACTTGGAAACTGTTACTCATTGCTTTGATATCCTATGTAGTGATATTGTGAGAAGGAAGATTTGTTTGGGGGTTTTCTGCCTTTCTTGGGGTTCTGATAGGAAAGTAGAATGCTGTGTTGGAGAAGTGGATCTCATCTTCTGAAGCCTTTTATCTGAAATGTGATASTATGCTGTGTGATGTGTTTTGCACAGATCATGCAGGTTGTGGTACTTTGTTTCTTTTGTTGATATAGGAGGATTTGGTCTTTTTGAGATTGTGTGGATTTTTCCCTTTCTGAAATTCAAGAGAGAGGGGAGGGTGGTGGTGTTTAGGAATACAGGAATGCTGTCTAACAGGACTGATATGAAATGCTTGGAGTTTTTCTTCACCTTGCCCTTAAGCTRGCATATTTAATAGGTAAAACAGAAGCGAGGTAGAGGGTTTTTTTTTTTTCATTTTTCATTTTGTGATTTCATTCTATTTGGGGATTATTTAACACTATAAATAAAAAATATTTTCATTATTCTGTTTTCAATGCTGGTATTTTCATTATGATTTTCCTATTAAGATATGTAAGAAAATTTCTTACTTCTGTCACAGAATCATCAGAGTACACGTTATCTGTGTTTCTGCAGAAATTATTTACTCTTGTACATCAGGCCTCATTTAGGGTACAAATTGATAAGATTATCATCCTTYGGTTGGGTCCAGATTCCTTCCTTGAGGGTGTTTGAATAAACTGAATGGTGTTTATTGAATATAGATTTATTTTATATTTAATTTTGTTTCTTAGTTACGACAGTTATCACCTCCTACTTGTTAGTCAAGATTAATGGGGCAGAGATACAGGTTACATGAGCTCAGATTGTGCCTCCTGTAGAGTGACAGAATTACTGACAGATCTAATAAAGTGTAACCACTGCTTCAGATTCAACATACTCGTTTGTCTCTTGGTTATGTTGTCAGTGTCTTGCCTCCAGGGAACATTCTGCCTATTTATTCTGAGTAGTAAGTGGCAAACTGCTAACGAACCTCAGCAGTCACCGTGGCACTTGCCATGCCATCTGTAGATGGAACACATAATGTCATTAGGTCATTTAAAGAAAATATACTGGGCTGCAGTTTACGATGGTTCCATTGCTCAGTATGCTGTTAAATTTTCCCAAATCCCACAGAAAGAAAGGATGTTTGTTTTCTAGTATGTCCTCAAAGTGTTAATGCTAAGAGGAGTAGGTACTGACCATCAGGGGTAGGCAGTAACCTGCCTTTGCACAGGTAGATGCAGCGCCCAAGGGTGGTGAGCATCAGGAGTGCTGGATGTGTATGAAAGGAGAGAAGACCAAGATGGTGACCCAGAGGAATGGGATCAAACTCAGTGGCATTTCAAGATTTTATTCCTGGACCTGTTTTTGTATCAGTTACTTGTTTGTTTTTAATAGCCAGTACATCCCAGAAGGCCACTGCTTGCCCTGACCCTGTTTTGTGCCTTTCAGAATGCAGATCACTGGCCCTTGCTTTCAAAATGCAAACGTGTTTGTGGCAGTGTTCTGCAAAGCTCCCTTCCAAAGCAAGGCTCATAGCTGCAGCTCTCATCTTGCATCTCTTAGGAAACAGGCTAAAGTTGTGCATCTGAATCAGTTCTCCTTTGCTTTTTTTTTTTTTTGGTAAAGTCTTGCAGTGTGGCAGCTATTCCAGCTGAATTTCTTATTTCTGTCCTTTCTGGGGAATGAAAGGTAGCTCCTGCAGCAGCTCCCTTGGTAAGATTTGACTCGGTGGCAGCACAAGARAAAATAAAAAGTTCCTCATGCTTTCCCATCAGCCTTCCTGAGCTGAGGAGCAGAAAGGTAATTATTTCAGAAGGGGCTCCACAGCCTGGAGTAAATGCAGAGAAAATAGTAACAAATGTCTGCTTTGGGAGTAAACATAATACCTTGAGCCTTTCTATCTCATGTTCATTGTGCATCCTGTCTATATAAAAGCTGCTCTTGTTTGTTATTCCTAGAGAGGACACAAAGTTCATGCCTTAGGAATTCACACAGAGCCTTAGGCTCTGACATGGCTGCCCCTAAACAGTCATCCACATTTGTCCTCACAGCACTTCTCTTAGATGGGGAAGTATCATTATCTCAATTGTACCGAGCGGGAGCTGAGCTATCATGTGTAAATGACCTGTCCAGAAATCAGGCAAGATGAAGGTGTGAATCACTCTGAGTAGGCACCCAGCTGCAAGGGAAGAAATATGGCCTGGAGAGGTTCTGCAGCAGCTCCATTTGTCTGGCAGAAGTGAAGCGTTCATTGCCTGCCCCAAGTGCCGTGAAGCGCYTGCCCAGCTGAGCGAAAGTTCTGATATTAGTTTCTTCCTGTAACATGCACATTCTCTTCCTTCTTGTTGYTCTTCTCTAAGCAGATTATAACTTCAATTTCTGGCAATCTCTAGACTGGTTTTGGAAGGGTATTTAAACCTGCAGACCAGCTTTATTTCTAGCCCAGTAGCTCCTTGATTGTCAGGATTGCCTTTGGCACTATTTCTGGCTTGTCCTCTTTTCCAGAGATTTCCTTCTGCCATAATCTCTCCCAAARAGAGTTTTTTTCACTTTTTCCTCTATCTCCTCCTTCTCCTCCTCAGCAGCAGAGGTCTTGGGCTAATATTGGAAAACCTTACCATGCTCAAATKTTTGGATTGCACAAACTTAACCTTMCAGCAAAGTGGCAGAGCTTCAGGGCTCTCTCATGTCAAGGAAATGGCTTCTGTGCATGCTCCCATGAAGAAGGGAGCATGAGGGAAATGTGCTACCTGGCTGTTATGAAATTAAATGGTCTTAATGTCCAGGAAATATTTCCTAAGATATGGAGAGATTGTTCTTACAAAAACACTTCCACAGTTACAGGTTTTTACTAGAACATGGATAAAACTAGGTATACCCATGAATTATATACATTTGTGCAAAAGTGAAATAGTCTGATAGAAAAAGAGTTGCTGGCATGGCCTACAGCCCAGAGACTCAAGGAGAAGCTGAATCACAATGTAAGTCTGTAAATGAAATTAAATAGGTGTAAGCTGAATGCAGCACACTTAATTTAGCCATCTTTTTACCCCAGCACTGTGCTGCCAGTTTCCACAGTAGCACCTGTTAATGGGAAAAAATAAAAGCCTTCTATTTTAAAATAATTAAATGTTAACACTTTTCTAATAAATATAAATAGAGAGGAGCACAGTACAAAATTAGCACAGATCCTGCAGATGGTAGAAAGAAATGTTTTCACTTGGTAATAATGACAATGAGTAACTGATTTCTGATTCTCTTGCCTTTACCAAGTTAATTATGAACCCTTCCACAAAATTCTATTTTAAAAATTTTTCTTCTATTTGTTTTACTGTCAGGGAAAAAAATACATGGAAAAAAATCTGACATTTTAGCAAAGATAAAAGAGGAATCCCACGGATGCCTTGTGCAGAAGGTGAGGTCAATCTAGCTGTTGCTGGATTCTTTCCAACTCAGGCCATTCTGTRATTCAGCCTGTACTTGCTCTTTCCATCAGCTTGATTGGTTAACTGAGTACCTGTCTCAGATAAAATGGTTTAAACTGCTATTCTTCATAGTTTTGACAAACAAAATCCATCACAGCTAGAAACACCATTTCTGCCTATGAACAATGAGGTAGCTGGATTAGAAAAAAACTCCTTTTAAAGAAGGCCCCTGTATCACCTGTTTAAAATATGTAAATACCATTTCTGATTGAAAGGTAAAAGTGAATAATCCATTTCTAGAAAGTACATGATGATAAAGAGCTGCAGCTATAAATAATATCAGGAGAAACTGTTTTTTTCCTGTGCTAGCAGCCAGTCTCCTGCTTATTTTGGTTGACAATAAAGTGTCAGAGATTTTACTGTCTACTGAAAATACATAAATTATGAAAATTAGCACTTAAAAAAATAAAAAGTAGAAACTAACACTATACAAATATACTAAATATACATAGGTAGATACTGACTCATGTATTTCATTCACATATTTATTCACTGAYTCAAAAGGCATATATTCCATTCCTGCAAAACATTACAAGATGTTGTGTACAAAGTGTTTCTTTCGAAGAAGCACTAGTTCTCCAAGTGTCTTTAGCCCACAGGCAAGTTGGACAGGGAAAAAATTCATTTACTACCTGACTTTGGATTCCAGTATTCATTAGTGMTGTCTTTAATTTCAGCTGTGGCCAGTTTGTGTTTTGGCTTGGTTGGTCCTCTTGTCATCCCATGTTATGCAATATTATACAGTCCTGTTTCAGTTTCAGGAGCTGCCATGTGTTTATAAGGAGGGGTTTATAACCCTGTGGATAGTCTCTCAGTGTCACTGAAAGCAATTACGTGCTGTCCACCTTAGATCTGTCTGGTCTGAGTTAAACACTGCAGGTAAAACCTCCTTTTGATTGAATGCTGCTTCTTAGCATGTGCATAAATTATTGGCAGGTTGGTCAAGTCACTCCAGAAGGCCCCTTGGAGCCCTGTATCTGCCTTTGCTAATCTGTGTAGCTACAAGTTAGTGAGCCTGCAGTGATATGTAAAGCGTGTTTAAAGGAGTATTCTATTTAAATGGACTTTTTAAATCACTTCAGTGGAAGATTTAATTGGATTTCCTTTTCTTTAAGTAATTCTGACCAATTATTTAGAATTTTTAACCTCCTGGTACACTGGCAGCTCTTCTCTTGAGGGTTCCCAAAGYCAAAATCACATGCCTGCAATTGTTTCCTATTTGTCATGTTATTTTCTAATTGGACTTTGTAAGGGATTGTTTTTGTATAGTAAATCTTACTTAACAATATTATGGCAAAGGGTTGACTGTTTAGTACTTAGGATCTTAATAATTTAATATTTTTCTGCAAAAGTGCCCTTGACATTACCTTAGTTACTGGAGTGTGTAAACACAGATGTGAAATTTTATTGTGATATAAACATTCAGTTGGAGGTGGCACCTATTTGTAACCTTACTGCTCTCTGGAAATTTGATTTGAAAATGAATGAAGGCTCTCTTATCCCGTTCTGAGATGACTTTCCCACAGCCTTAAGTAAAGAAGAACCAAACTCCTGTACAAGTTCTGTATTCTTACAGTATTTCACCTTACTGTAATTCCTAAAATCTCTGTTATCTCCCTTTTCCTTTGCAGGTTTATATCAGGTGTCACTCCAGTGTTGCTCATATTAAGTATCCCATTTCTTAACTATATTCAAGTTCTGTAATGGAGCAATGCAAGTATAAGGAAGCCTGACCAGTGAAAAGCCTAATTAATTAGCAGCTTTTGATAGTAATGTAAAAAGATAGGCAGGAAGATAAATGTACAGTGGCTTGCTCTTGGAACCAAAGAGACAATTTCAGCATTACACAAACTGAAAATCAGATTGTAAACTTGTTTTAGGTTCAAATACATATCCTGCCTGTCACAAGCTTTTCAAAGAGAAGACACAAAAAGCAATACATGTGTGTTTAAATTGTCATGATGTCATAATCATGCCAAGACTGCTGCTACAAGGTTGACATAGTTCTGGTTCAGTATATGCTTAGCTAAGAGATCAGAACTATTAAACATCCTTTGGGGCTCATAACCATGTAGTAAAACAAAGAGGAGGTSTTGGATAAATGCAGAAAATACATGAGTGCCTCTTAAGATGCAGCTCCTCCACCTCCAGCAGCTGATCACTGTCCTCTGTCAAGTCAAGGAAATTAGAAAGGTTAAGCATGGAGTTAGATAACTGCTAGCACAGAACACTGCTTTCAGAAGTGATGATTTTGATTTTGGCAGAAAAGTATGTTCATTCACTTCTTGCTTAGTGTCTGCTCTGCACAGAAGGAAATTCTCTGTAATAACTTCAAAAAAGTGTTTTGGGGAGCTCTGCCAAGCACAGAGGCAGGTGACTTACAGACTCTAATTATTTTTCCACCAGCAGATTTAGGATAAGATTTACAAATCTCAAATCTACTTGCCTGGGCACTTAAGTTTGCTTGTATGTTTTAAATGCTTTTTATTCAAAATGGAGATTTAAAGGGTATTAGCTCTAATAAACCTTTCCTACTCCTTCATTAAGTGGATGTAATTGCAAGTACAATATCCTACTACAATCAATTTTWAAAGTTGATTAAAGCTTATGAAGTRACTTACTTCTAATTAGGTGTTTTAAATAAAAGTTGTTTTCAACATTAGCAAGATTATTTGTGTAATGAAAATTCCTAGCTATTTACCYTGGATCRAGGCCAGTGGCTGAATAAGGAATTACATATTGTAGTTTCTTCAGGATTTCTTTCTTCAAGTACT
This sequence comes from Alauda arvensis, assembly GCA_902810485.1. Classification (NCBI taxonomy): domain Eukaryota; kingdom Metazoa; phylum Chordata; class Aves; order Passeriformes; family Alaudidae; genus Alauda; species Alauda arvensis. The sequence continues at coordinate 1,204,950 of CADDXX010000134.1, read as the reverse complement.
AGAGCCTTTCCAGTTCCCAGAGGTTACATAGTAATTTGATTCCCTCCTTTTGCTTGAGATACTTTTAAGCAAACCTCCTTACTTCAACCTCTACCCTGAGTTCTGTGAACCATTGAGAATTTTAAAAAGAATGCCAAACTCCGTCAAATCCCCTGCAAGTCTCAGGTCACTTTTAAAACAATGTRTTTCATCTCATAGCCAAAACTTTGCACAGGCTGGTTTATCATTTTATACTGTTACATGAAAATCTTGCGGGGGGAAAAGAGGAAACCAAGGGTTTGTTTAACTCAGAAAAACTACTTGTTACTGCTACCTTGATAAAATTTAGCTTAATTCAGACCATTACCAAAGCTAAGCAAAAGCAAAACGAATGAAGGCATCTGCTCTGCAGAAGTGGCTGCTYGAGTTAATCTCACTGAAGGTCCAATTGCCCCAATACAACTTCAAACAACTCCACCAGGGTAGTACAGACCCTGTGACAGGGTTAGTAGGCTGCATGGCAACTCTGKTTTTCCACCCGTCATCAGCTACTTTAAGGTTTTACAGAGAGTCTCCAAAAATAACTATTCCATCCTCAWAATTTTCATAAAATACTTAAAATTTGTATTTTGTACTTCTCYAGACTAATAGGCTGACATTTCATAGTCAGTAGATGTTCTGTGGCCAGGCACAGCTGTGTGTTGTGTGTCTGTGTGTGGCAGAGTTTAAATTTTAGATTTTAGCATTGCCTACAGAAAATACTGTCGTCATTTCTGGAAATGTGGAAGTGGTTTTCAAACTAATTCAGAGCAGGAATTAATTGGCATTTTATTAAGTCTTCATACWAAGCCAGTGTGGAACCATTCACCAAAAATACCAAATCTTTGTGATTATTTTCCTTGCAAAACAGGCAGGTAAAAGGTTCTACAGCTTRCACTCATATGATGTTGGGAAACTGATTTCCAACATATAGGCTGTGGCATCTTCAAGAAATTCCAAAGTCATTCAAAACAGATCCTATTTTTAGTTCATATATACCAGCAAATCTAAAAATTTAATAAATTGTGTAAAATTTTTTTCAGAARTGATGCTGTCTTRTCAAATAACACTTAGGCAAACAATGTTGACAGTTCCACTAGATCATTTTATACCATATCTATTACAATTTTACTGTCTAATTATAAAACAATCTTTGCCCCCTTTCTCAATATGCTGTCACTTTTTTGGCTCTGAARATGGGAAAACCCACTGATAGAATCTGTTGTCTTCCTGATGAGTTTTTCTCAACTTTTTTCTGAATCATCAGATTAACTTCTTCACCCCGTGCTGCTCCCAGTTAAATAAGGRGATGTGTTAAAATAGATACTTTCTCAAATCTTATGCATAGCTTTCTTAGCAACAGGCTGGAGTACTGATTTATCGTGTAAGGTGTTACATCCAAAGAATTTTTATAGGTAGAAGGGAATGTACCATTACACAGCAATGCAAACCCTTCCTCAGGCTTGCAGTGCCTGTTTCCCTGGAGGTGAGTGTGGGAGAAGAGAAGTCACTGGRTGCTGAGGGTTCTGCTGGGAACAGTGCAATGCTCATGGTGGGGGAGTCCCTCTCCTCTCTTTTAAGGGTCTGCTTGGGGGTGGTTTCATCCATTTTCCCATCATAGCCTGCTTCCTTCTCCCTGTTTCCCAGGTGTCTTGGTTTGGTCTGTCTAGATTTGGAAAGACAGGTGTCTGCCAGGGAAAGCCAGAGCCTCCCTTGGAAAGGAGACTGCAAACCCCCTCCCTCCAAATTATTATAAATTKGAAATYAAGGRGCTTTCAGGCAAAGCTGTAGAAATAACAGTTCTTTACTATGACTATTAAAAATAAAAATGTAGTGGTACAAAAAAAGAAAACACTGGCAGAGTCAGAATACAGCCTGRGACCCTGTTGCTWGCAGTCCAGTTAAGCCCTCTTGGTATGACAGGTCTGGTTCTGTTGGAGCAGAGAGGATCCTGTRGTAGGTTTCCTCTGAAGATCCAGTGGTGGTGAGATGGGTCCAGTCTTCCTCTGGAAATCCAGTGGAAACAGGCTGTCCAGCTGTTCTGAATCTCAAGTTGTATCCAGGTGGGAATGCTTGGCTCCTCCCACTGGGTGGAGCATCTCACAATGGGATGATGTAATTTTATCAGTCCTGAAGCGAGCCTTAATGGCCCATTAACAGCAGATATCCCCCGGAGGGAGRATGGGTCATGGAAGAGATAAAGAAAAACACCTCCCCAACCAGTTTCAGCAGATGGCAATAGAATACGTACTTTTGGTTACATCTTGCATTGCAAGCTAAGACACCAGACAAATTCACATCCATTTGTCCTGCATTTACCACCCTCAGTACCAGCACAAAAACCAAGGTGGTCCCTTCTGCTCACCTTTTCTCTCTAAGTGGGAAGTAACTTTTTCTCTTGTACACTGAGGTGCATCTTCTATGGAATATTCATTCAAGTTTTTTGGCCATGTTTCAATTCATGGARCAGTGAAACTGATTTCATAATTTGCTTGTTAATATACTACACAAATAATTTTCTTCTTTTTTTTTTACTTCAGTCAAATTTTAAATTTAAGAGGAAATATCAAACAGGGTAATCTGGAGTGATAAATAGAAAACATCTGTTGCAGCATATGGCTTGACATCAGAGCTGCATTGAACATTCTCRGCTAATACTAATCCTTTGGAAAAATTCAGCTGGACATATAATTTTGATGGGCCTGCCTGAATGATGGAATATTAAAATTGTTTAAAACCATGATGTTTAAAACCACTTTGTAGTTTGAAATGTTTGAGATTTGGCRCACAAAGTACTTAAACTTTATTTTGAAAACAGCTTTTTTGTTTAGAAAAAGATCTGAGTATTTCACTTTTCATCTACAAAATGAGAGTTTGAGGTTATGGTGAAACATGTTCATTCTGTGGTCAAATTACTGTTTTCAGTATGCCCAGTAATTTTATTCTTTCTTATACATTATTTTTAAGTTCAAAGGCCAACTCTTGTTCTTCCCTCCCAGTAATTTTATTTACAGTGCTCTCTGTTTTTTAGGTAACAATTTGGCTAGTAAATGTTTGCTTCTTTTTTCTTTTTTAACAACCATACACTGAGCTTTTCATTTTGCACAGGGATGCAATTTTGTAGATATAACTAACTGTCTAACTGGTTTTTAGAAAGGAGTTTTGTTTTTAGAGTTGTAAGTTGATGTCCAGCTTTAMTTATAACATTTTTATTCTCTGTACTAGGGGCTGTTATCAAACATGTTTTTGATTTTGGGTGCTAGAAAAAATTATTCAGTATAATAGAGGGCTAAGCCCTGAAAAAAAACTTTGCCATTCATATATATCCATCCTTGTTAGATTCCCATGTTTTCTAATAAAGTACTTAATTTGGAATGGCACTGCTGTTAGTCATGTGTTAGGATAAAACTTCTTTTGAAAGCAGTTGATTTTTTTTCTGTGTTTCTGTCACTTAGAATGAATTGGTTTTGGTTTGGCTTCAGTGTTTTACAGGACTCATTTAATTTCATCAGCTAGGAAAGGGAGTTTAGCAGAAACCACTGATCTTTCTGCAGTAACCTTGGTCAACTCTTCTAATATTTCCTCTACTGTTTAACAGGAAGGCCAGTAACTCTCTACCATTCTTGGCTGACACTTCTTCCCTTCCACAGCTATGTGTTAGTTTGCAGTGTACAGCAGAAAAAGAGGAACAGAAAAAGAGGAACAGAATTTTTAGGTACAAATTCAGTCCCCTGAGAGAAAAAACAGACACTTTTGTTCCTGCAGTTGCATTTGGGTAGAACTTGGTCTTTCTTAATCAATACTAAAATTGGCCCCTCCACTTTGTTTTAATAAAATCCAGCATGYAATTTTGGAATGAAAAGAGCAGCAATTGAGAAAGAAAGAGTTAATTTTTCAGAGGAAATGTTTATATTTTTATACTACATGTTGCCTTGTGCTTTTATGTAGTCAAGATCAGCTGTATTTTTGTAATTAAACAAAAAAACCCACACCATAATAATGCTTCTCCTCTGTGAGAGCTTTTCCCCTCCTGCCTGCATATGGCTTTTACTGAAACTCATTATTTCTYTATGTGGACTTTTCCTATGTCAGATTATACACAGGTTAGCAAACCACCTCTGCTTGCCAATCAGTGAATTACAGCAAGGTATGCATAGATATTCATTCACCAGAGAARTATTTCAAGAAAATTGGTGAGAGTCTGTTATGCCAATTTTTAACTTGCTTTCACAGTGTGCTTTAAAGGAGATTCCTTCTGAGCTGTGTGTTGTTCAGGTGCCAGAACTTTTCAAAACAACCACTTTCTACTTCCTGCAGCAAGACTGTTACTGAGCCAGTTTCTCACCTTGACAGTTGAGCTGGTTGGGAAGTCTTATTGCATGAATTTGCATTAAGAAATGTTGTGGTTGATATTCAGCATCTTTGCTGCAGAACTGCTGTAATCTGTTGGGAGCCACATCTGCCAGGGAGCAGGTCCAGCTCAGCAGAGCAGCCTTGCAATTACAGCAGGAGCTCYGAGCAGCAGTCAGCAAATGACTTTCCTAGCACTTGGGAGCTTGGGGTAGAAGATGCTTTTCCTAAGGACTCCAGCAAAAGATTCCTTGTGCTTGGCTTCTGTGCAGGGTATTTAGCACTCAGATTTCAATTTTAATTGTCATGTTCGTGAGGAAACTCCCAGCAGTATTTCTGTGCCWTCAGCATATAAACAAAACCACCTGCCAATGCTTTGGTCTCTCTTTGAGAGATGCAGTCTCTCAGCACTATCAGATGGTTCTCTGCATCACTTCATGACCAAACTATCAAATTATGATGGAAAAGGAAAACCTGGATGCATTGGAATACTTTTGGATTTTTATTGTTACAGAGAATATGAAATAAGCAAAATCTTAATGTAATTGAAAGTTGACTTAAACATCCATACTGAGAAGAATCAAAGTCTTGTTTCTCCAAATAGTATTTTTTTACTTACAATCTTTTTACCATATAATTTATTTGGGAAAGTACATCTGTTGCGCCACAAAAAGATCAAAGTGGCAGTGTTGCAGGAGAAATGCTTTTTGGAAAAGATGACTTTTCCAGTTTCTTGGTTTCCATTTATAATTGCAATCTGACTTGTTCTAAGATGTTTGTTTATATATATATTAGTCATAATTTTAGGTTGCATTAAATCATGAACTAAATAGTTGGTTAGACTTTCCTGGTATTCTCTTGCTATGATGGTATTTTTTGTATATGATCTCTATTAACTTTGAATGGAAAATAAGGATAGCATGTGGCTTATCAGGTCTTGAGTTGTATCTGACTATAGATATACATTTACCAGTTCTAACTAAAACACCAGCCCAGAAATACATTGAAATGTTCAATCAGCATGAGTTTGAGTTCCAGCCTGATTGAGAGATTGTGGGTCTTCCACTTTGACTGCTCCATCAAACTGAGCAACCTGTTGACCATAGCAGTTGAATGTCCTCTGATAAACTGCTCCAGAAGATGCAGCTTGATGCAGTAAGATCTCCAGAATGAGCACTCCTGTASTCTCCTATAAGAATCTTTTATCTGATGCCTGCTCAACTAATACTCAGACCCAAAATTCATCTTCTAGCTGGTATCAAATAATATTTTCAATACCAGTTTCTTCTCAGTTTTAAACTTAAAATGTGATTGCAAGATACCTTTTCACTGTATTTCTATTTATTATATGTAAGGGTAGAAAACCTCAACCTGCAGAAAATCTTATTCAGTCTGCTGTAGCTGGTTTTCTTTCTGCAAGTCTTCCAATAGAACCAAAAGTGATCTGAAAATGGGGACACAGAATGTTTAATCTGAATGCCTCACAGCTTTAAAAACACAAAGGAGATAAAATATGTATGGAAGTGATTAAGTGCTGCTCAACACTGATTAGTTCTTTATTTCATACCTCTCCCAAGAGTCAGCCTACAGATGGTAAACGGTTGAGTTGGACTGTTGTTGAATGGATCCCACTTTTTGTCACCGGCCCCTGGTGAGTCCAGTCCCTTACCTTCTCTGGGCAGCTGATGACCGTGCAAATTCTCCAGGGGTCACTCAAGGCACCTCTGAGGCTATTGCAGACTTGTTTCTTGTGCTCAGAAACTCAGTTCAGGCTTTCAGAGTAAGGTGTCACCCGGCCTCAGTAACCAGATTCTTSCAGTAGCCCTAAAGGGCATGTCATGAATACACACTTGGAAGATATGTTCAGAGCCATGTGGTGAAAAGGTGGCTCTGTAATGGAAGGTGTATCAGGTGAAGGACACTTAATTGTCATTCTCCCTTGCAAAGTTAAGGCAATGGATCGTCTTCTCGGGCCCCACATAAATCTARCTCCAGGTTATCCTCAGCAAAAAGAGTGAGAAGTGAATTGCCAGTGCCCTTTCATAATTGCAGATTCTTAATTAAGAAGGTTACAAGGAGGTGTGTAGAATGCCAGGCTCAGCATGTAGCAGACTGCACTRCTTGTGAGAATAAATTTTAACATGTCAGTAAAAAWTTTTTGGTTCAAGTGGTKGGTAATMTTCAGTCTCACAGTTAGAKAAAACTCATTGTTCTGGGGTGGAAGAAGATTATCTCRCTCTTTAAAACTGTGAGGAGCAAAAACACAGAAGAAAGCATCAGGCTTACTGGRCAGTGCTTCTGCCTTGACTTAAATTTTGCTTGCTTCTGCCTTGAATTAAAACCATTGTAGGAGAAGGTGYAATAGGCATTTTAATTTTAGCCTGGTGATTCCATCATCCTCTTACTTTGAAGGTTTAATTTTCAGTCAGAGAAATCCGAAAGAAAGAGGGCTTAAGGAATATTTCTAGGCTAAACTAGTGCTGAATACTACGAAGTTTATGTGAGTTTACTTGAAATTCGCAAGAACCTGAAGTGAATAGAAAATAGTTTCAACATCCGTGTTTTTAAACATTTTGCTAGACAGGGATCTTAGGTTTGCTTTCTGCTTTTCTAGTTCATGACCACTTGAAGCCCAAAATATTGTTTTGTTGCCGTGAAAACACTCTCTTCTGCTTCACTTTTGAAACAGGACTTCTTCACAAAGTTACRGCCAATTGTCTTGTATAAGAACTAAATTGAACCTTAAAGGGRGAAAGATTTGCATTCTGATTCTCTGCTTTTATACCATGCACATCATTTACACCTGTCTAGATAAATGTTAAAATAAAAAAAAAAAAGAAAGGCAACCCCATTTTTGTTTTTACTGACAAAACCCAGCAAAATGCCAAGTATTTCAAGAATAGTAGATGTGCCATTAAAGCTTGCCAAAAACAAGAACACATACGAAAGAAAGTATAAATACCCTTATGAAGGTCTTTATTCCTTTAAATATGGTATTACTTTTCATAAAGACATCCAGAACAGAATTCAAACATAGACTCTTTTCCTTTAAAGTAGCAATTCTTAAAAAAATAATAAACATTATTAAAATGAACTTCTTTTTATTTCTTTTTTTTTGTCTGTAGCTGAAGTTGCTCTGCCTCATGCAGATTATGTTAATGGGTTTTTTACTTGTATACTGATCAAAATGTTATATTTAACTGTGTAACTGCATTTGCAGACAGTTACATATAAAATAATTTAAACATGAAATTGTATAACAGAAACAGTCTCCCCATAGAGGTAATTAATTTTAAAGGGAATCCCAGAAATGTAAGTTGATTCCTGTTAATTACTGTGCTCTGTCACAGCATGGAATGCTAAGGAAGGCCTTGAGCAATTAGTGTACTTGCTGCTTATATTTATAAATGTCTGAGTCTGTGTTCCTAAGGCCTTCCTTCAGCATTTTCCTCCCACAACTCTCACTTGGATTTTTTGTAGAGTTTGTATTTGTAAGCTATRTACAGTGATGATGATGATGGTAATMAYTTTTCTCTTTTCATTGAAAACTTTGATAGACATAAAGTCAAAACTCAATTTTGCCAGTCAAAGCCAGATGTGGAGCCAGGCCACTGTCCTTTGGGAAGGAGAGTAGGGAGGAGTAGGATTGGATTCTGCAGAAGAGGATGCATGTTGGCAAAGGGAGGGGCATGATGAGGCAGGCTTCCTCTTCCAGCTACTCCTCAGGGGGTGCTGAACTGAAATAAAGACCACTGGTTCTTCAGAACAGCAAATTGTCCTCCAGCTTCCCCCAGCAGTAAGAGCTGCCCAGCAGCAGCAGGCTCTTGGCACAGCACAAAACCTACATGTGTTTTCCAGCAAATACACAAACATAAATATGGGAATGGAAAGCAGGTTGTCTTTTACTCCTAAAAATTTCTCACCTGCATTCTGTGTGGCACAAATGCARTGAGCTTGATCTTTGCAGRTGTGCTTAGAAAACTTTGGCTCTTSATTTCTCTTTYCTTTGGCACGTTATGAATTGCAGYGGAAGGATTTTGGTTCTTTTAAYTGCAGTTAATCTCCTTGTTAGTTGCATCATTAAGCTTGCTGTTTCCATATAAAAATTACAGTATTCTGTAACTTTGCATAGTTAAATATTTACAAATATAATATTACTTACTGAAGTCTGGTAAAGTACTACTGTGTCAGGTTGTGGAGGAAGTCTTTTTGCTTGTAGYACCAACAAGCCTGGACAGTTCCTTCCATTGCAGTGAAGATCACAGGGCTGAGGTTTTGATCTCTCAGTATGTATGTATCAACAGTGGAAGTTGTGGAAATACAGCTGGAAAGCAKGACTCAGAGTACTGCTGAGCTTGTGACAGATTTGGACATTCTGAACTTGGTAGGCCAAAAGGCATGGGAAAGTCAAACAGAGATTTGAGGGAGGTAGGAAAGGAATGTTGTGGTTTGGTTTTGGGTAGCCATGTGAAACTGCACCTGCCAAGATTATAGTTAAGCACATTGATAAGCAACATGAGCAGTGTGGTTATTGCTTGGCAGTAGAATATTTTACTCAAGGCTGTAAGGCTCTGTAAGCTGAGCCCCWTAAGTTAATAAATCAACTTCTTACATCCAAGCAATGAGTCCCTTCAATCCCCAACAGGAAGTTGTAGTGTAAATCAGAACCTCTTTTCTGCTACTGGTTTTTATTAATTTTACTTATAAAGAAGGTATCTGAAGACCAAGCCCTAAAAAATTCCTTGTAATACTCCTTCAGTCCATGTGTGCTTCACAGCCTGTGTAGGCCTAGATCATAACCGCCGCTCAGTTTTTAGGCAGAGCTCTGAGAAATTTCCAGTGCTGCTGTGTCTTCATGGTTCATATTTAAAGCTGTAGTCCCACTGCAAAAGTTTGCAGATGTTGTTCAGCCTCATCTACAATGTAGTSTGTTATATTTTTGACAGAAAAAGCTAAAATAAACATATCAGTAGTGAAATACATTGGCTTGGATTGGGTTTTAAAACAAACAAACATTCAAACTTGGTTTGGAAAAGTGTTAATTATTAGTCATTTYACTTTTTGTAGGAGTTCTCTGGAATCTATCCTCCTGTGATGCACTGAAAATGCCAATCATCCAGGATGCCCTTGCAGTGTTGACCAATGCAGTGATCATCCCTCACTCTGGATGGGAAAACTCTCCACTCCAGGATGATCACAAAATACAGCTCCACTCATCACAGGTGCTGCGCAATGCCACTGGGTGCCTAAGGTGAGTACTTCAGAACCTTGGCTTTACCTTAATCATCTTGCTTTTGTTTGAATTGTTATTTCTCTCTCTTAGTCATCTATAAACTAAATAATTGGTTTGTCTGTCAGCAAAGGTGATGATTTTCAATGATGTAAACTTAAAGTTGGAAATTACAATACAAGCTTCAGGTCATTAAAAAAATCAATCTTTAGAAGGGTTGTTGCGGGGTTTCTGTTTTTCTTTACTTAGCTGCTTTCATCCAAGCTTGTATTTTACATATATTTTCTCCCTTGTAGATGTTCTGTTTCCCCAATTGCATATATAATGAAGATGTTCACAAAAAGTAACATCTTAAAGGTTCCAGATGCCGTTGCTGGAGTTGTTATAAATATATAAAGYAGATTTTTTATGCTCTGGGAAGATGAGAATTTCAATAAGAAACCAACCAATTTAATGTTTTTCAACCAAAAGACTTAAATAGATTCTTGCCAAGAATGTTAGCTGTTTATGTTTGTGGTTCTATGCCAAACCTGTATATGCAATGCARAGGTGCATTTATATAAATAAGTGCAGCTCAATCTGTCCATTCCTAAAAGTCACCATAGATGTGAGAATGAAAGTAGAATGAGTAAGAAGAGCTTCAGTTCTGACAAAATCTTAATAAAGGATTGAGTCATAGCAATTTCTTAATTCCAATGCACATCATTTTTGTGAAATGTTTTAAGATAATAGGCAGGTTCTTTTTAGGTTAGATTTTTTTTCTCCAGGTATATTGGTGGGAAAAATAATCTGTAATCTATCACAGAGACATGAAAATAGATTAGTTAATATTTTTACATACATCACAGAAAATAACATAGTGAATAATATGTTGCAGTAAGGCAATCTGTGTCGTGTGCTGCATCCAAAGCAGATATACTTTAAAAAGCAAAATAAAACAGAAAATTGATAGGAGGCAAAGTAAAAGAGCAGTATTTTTATGTATCTGTAGCAAGMACCTTTTTGTCTTTGTGCTCTTTCATCAAATGAAATGTCTCTTTTTCCAAAGTTATATTTGAAAAGTTTAAGGGAAAAAGCAGTAACTGTTATTGACAGTTTATATGCACTCAGAAGAGAATGAAAGATAGAAGCTAATAACTTCCGTATTACAAATATGGAATTAAATGCAGTATTGCAGTGTTGGACTTGAACACAGGTGTGCTTATGTGATTACCAGCTATCTTGGGGTATGTGACTGTAGCCAGGTATTTGTGCCTGAGTTGTTTGRCTTTTTTTGAAAAGAGTTTATGGTATAATTGTGATGCATTGCATTCAAATCACTACCAAAAAAGGTTGCCACAATCACTAGGAGGTGACAGAAGGTGTTACAKGAAGACCTTTACTACATTAGAAGYCTCACATTTCAGTATTTAATGTGACTYAGTTAAAGAGCTGKCTCTGAAAGAARCATCTGTTACAARTTTGGGGCTTCAGTGTCCCCTCTCTGAATGAGCATGTCCAGTGTTGATCTCCCCTCACCATAAGCTCCATCCTCCTGKTAATTTTTCTCCACTGCTTCTCAGGGACCAGTGCTCATCCCTGATCCTGCAAACTTCAGCTTTCCCTGCCTCTTAGTTGATGGATTCATTGCACAATGGTCTTGAACTCTTTCTTCTTTCTTTTTTTGTTTTTCTTGTGAGTGTATGTGCACGCCCATTTGCACACTGATGTGAGCTTACTGTAGCCTGCACTCTGGGTCAGCCTGAGGACTGGGGCCACGAGAGAAGGGTACGTTGCCTGATCTAACACACACTGCTTTGCAGCAAGGCTTGAGCTTGATGGGATGCTGTCATAGCAGAATGGCTTCTGGTCAGCTCGTGCTAAATAAGCTCATATCTGCCTGCAAAAGACTGTGCATATTGTAACTCCTGAATCCTCCCCAGGTAGCTGTAGCAGCAGCTCAAACTGCTGTCCTGAGCTGGTTGGTCTTCCTTCTAAACCCAAGCCCTTCAATCATAGTGCAGCCTTTTAATATCTTTCTGATATCAAACCCTCACTATTTCCCAAATGTATCTTTCTGTCCTCTCTAATGGTTTCAAATTTTTTTTTAGTCTCCATCCATCTTCTTCAGATAGTTTCATCCCACTGAGTTTATGTGGATGCTCTTTGGCAGAGCAAGAACATTTGGAGAGGGTTGAAACTTATTTCTACTTCACACCAGCAGTAACTTTTCTTGATTACTTTTCCCCAGTCACTGTTGAAAATACCTCTCTCTGTGCAAAATTTCAAATTTGAAATTGTGCATGAAAGAAAAGTGCAAGCTCACCCCTGAGATGGTAACTGRTTTCTTCTGTTGAATTAATGTAATACAATGGGACTGTAGGCTGGAGGAAACAGCAAGTGTCAGAATGAAAAGATCAGAAAATTCTGTGAAGGTGATTGGAGTCTAGAATGCTCTGTTCAGGTGAAATACCCACCACCCTCAATAAACTAACAGCTTTCACACTTTCCACTTGGGTCTAGTTACAAGCCTTGTATTACTTCCATTTCAAGATCTCACTGGACAAGGGAGGTAAATCAAGAAGGTGTGTTGTGGTTGCTGGCTAAGATTGAGCTGTGCTTACTTGCTAAATGGAAAGTCCATTGTCATCTTCCATGGGAGATTTTCTTCTAAGGCTCTGGTTTGGTTGTCCTTTGCTCTTTTCTTTTTCTGCTTCTGCTAGAGCTCATTTTGAGGGGACACAGTTAAAATTCACTTGCATTGGGATTATCAGTTACAGTGCTCAGGATCAGAGGAAGAGTACTGGTTTCAGAATACTTGACAAATTCTAGGTATCTAATGTTGGCAGATTTTAGAGACTTCAGGTTGTATTACATATGTTTAATGCTAGCAAATATGCCAGGAGGATTTGGGCTCGGGGTGTTTTTTTTAGTCTTCYGTGACTTTATTGTCTGGTGTATTCACTGCTGAAAACTTTAAATATTATTTGAAAGGTGATGTAGTATAATCCATCCCATATACAGCTCTAATAAGTAGTTTGCAATGGCCATTATACAGGAATAGTCAGATCTTTGTTCTGTGTTTTTATCACAATAATATATGAATTAGTATTTTTCTGCTGATCTTTGCTTTTCTCAGCTTCTTCGTAGGAATTTATGATTTTTCATTTAAAAAGTTGGTTATTACCTACAATTTTTAGTACTAATGTCTGCTTACTCATTATCTTTCTTAACCACGTTCTTAAGTCTATAACTCCAGTCACTCAGTTAATGCAGCTGAAATTACATAAAAAGCAGGAGCAGTATCAGACCTTCTCCTGCTATTTTCTCTTTYCCTTAAAGATGTAATTTACAATATTTATTTATCCAGTATTTTACAAAYTGCACTTTGCATACTGTACAAATTAATTTTACATAACTGGAATGCTTTGAAATTGTTTAGATAATTCAAAGATCTAAATATAGCATTATGGTTATCACTTACAAATTTAATCTAAATATTCATCTTTCATAAATTGCCAGTCCTCAGTGTGACGTGTTGGAGTAATCACCCAATTTAGTTGCCTCCCTACTGAGATACCAGTACCTTACCTCATTATGCACTAGTAAAGTTAAACTTCTTTTTTTCCTTTTGTATTTTAGCTGTGACTCTTTTACTTGTGTTAGGGAAATACTGTATCTTTGATTTATAGTTTGTGATTCACTTAATATTACTAGGGAGAGTCAGGTGAAAACTGAATTTGTAATCCCACTTGTTTRTGGGAGGGGGTTTGCAATCCCCAATCTGAAATTTAAAAATCAGCAAGAGAGACATTGGATAATGTTGTCCTAACCTGAAACTTCAAGCTTACTTATTACAGAACTATAGACCCYTGTCCAGAGAATTACTTGAAAAAAATCACAGACAAAAACTTTTCAAGAACTTTTGCCTCATGTACAATCTGAAACCTTGTTTTTCTATTAATTTAAAATGAATTTAAGTTAATAGAATATCATCAGAGGACTTYAAAGAATTTTAAGATTTTACTGTTTTAAAATTCTACTGTCAGTTTAGACACAAAAGAAAAAAACGCTTTTTCTTTCTTTCATTTTGTGTTTAATCTTTATCATACACTGAAAGCACAGAGGCAGTTGTGAAAATCAAAGACCTGTTAAAATATTTATCTTCACCCCATTAGTGGATTAGAAATTTTATGGGAGTATCCTTCAAGTAATTATTTGTTTAGAAAGCCCCATATCTTTCCARTTTTCTTTCTTCATACTTTCTTACTTTTAAAGCCTTTAACAAAATACCTTTAATTATTTTTTAACTGAATAAATAAGAACAAGCTCTCAAAGTAGAAGAGAAGGGGAAAAATGCTTTTAAGACATGACTTGAATAACTGACCCAGTAGTATTTTCTGGATAGATCAGCTTTTGGAAGGAACAAATTGCTTTGTTAGAACAATTTGTGTTAGCTGTGAAACCTGAATATTGAATGTTTTCAACTGGTTTGTAGGTGAGAGAATGTATTTGACAGACATTTACATCTAATGAATTTGTCTCACCATCTTGTTTCTCCTCCAGTTCCCTTCTAAGCATCCAAAGTCTATTGACTCCTGTTCTTAGGAACTTCTGTACTCTTGTTTTCAATAGAACATTCTGCTGCATACTGACAAAATAAGACATGGGAACAGCATCGAATAATTGACACAGACTGTATTATTTGTCATCTGTTTAGTTCCCAGAGAAACGTGTAGACAGATGTTGGTGAAATATGTTTGAGACTAAAGTGATACATGTATGTATGTGATGTGTTTGTGTTGTATACATACAGATACAGAAGGGATGATTATGGAAGCCATAATACCTTTCTGTCAGTTCTGACTGGTGCAAGCTCTGAATATCTGCTGTTGAGTATAAATGGAGCTGACTTCTTACAGTAGGACCAGGACTGCTGATTTGGCCGATTCTGTGATTTTCTTCCTGTTAACAGAGCAGTCATGTGTTGTCCATCTCTGTTGATGCTGTGGTGCATATAGAGATTTTGGACCTACCAASCCACCTCAGCACTTTCTGTGCTTTTCTAGAGCCCAGGAGCTCCTCTCAGGCTCTGGCCATACAATTTTGTCCATCAGAAAGCCCACATTTTCTGTCAGAAAGGAATCTGTCAGAGTGTAAAGTTAGGACAAAACTCAAATGAATTGTGTATTTCCACAGACAACCTAATCAAGGGAGGAGCTGTTACTACAAGTAGTTCCTACAAACCGAAATGGGAAAAAGTACAGGAAATAAGAGTCAGTCTGTAGGAAAACGTGTATTTCACCTTTTCAAGAATCTAGGTTCTAGTCTAGAGGAGTCACAAACCATTTGAGAGGCTGCAACAATTGCATCCCGTAAGCCTAAAGTTTTGAAGGTGAATTTCTGCAAGATATTAAAGAGATTGTTCCTTCTTGAATGCTGCAATTGTTCAGAAATGTAGCTGAAATAAAAGTCTAATGTTAAGACTCAGGGGGAGAGAGAGATTTTGGTAGGAATAGATCAGTGTCCTCTGATTACTGCTGTAATATTTTTATTCAAAAGATACTCAAGGGAAAAGTACCAACAGAATTAAATGTGTAGTTGTGTCAGATATTTAAGCACCCCACTTTTTCTTCACAGTGTAGTTATTCCTAATTTACATATTCATGAACTAATTTATAAGGTTTATACAAGGTCATACTGTATTAATTATAGCAGTGGCATTCAAATAGCACTCTGAAGTGTAGTGCTTTTAATGCTTCTTCAGCATTCCTGTTAAAAGCATTATTTCAACATATCAAATTGATAGCTCTGGAAGTTTATTCTGGGCTCAAGCTGATAAAAATCTTAAACAGAAATTTTGATTTTAAACTGATATTGTGGAATGCCCTTTGTATTCTTTTTTGGTCTGAAAAATAATACAACATAATTCCAGCCTCCTTTTACTTTCCTGTATTTAAAAACATAGAAACTTTGGTGGCATATCTCTTTCCTGCATCATTTTATCTGGTAAAAGAGATGCTGGGCTGCTCTGCCTTCAAATGCAGAACAAACTCAAATGCAGAACAAACTCCCAATGTATTGGTTTTGCACAGAGGTAGCCAAAAAGTGATCTGTCAACATACATCTTCAAAATACTATGTAAGTGGTTCCTGGGCAAACAATGAAACTCACTCAGGGGTCAGTGGGGCTTCATGTTTGGGTACCAAATAGAAATACTGGGCCTGTATGTTGAGAGTCTGCTAACTGAGGACCTAGCTGAAATTTAATTCCTGTTCTTCAATTGACGTATTTTATTCTCTTTAACATAAAWGTATGTGGATTTTTTCAGGAAAAATGTCCACAACTGGGTGTCATACAATTAAAAGTATTTGCTTATTGCTATGGCAGGGATGTGTTCTTCCTGTATTTAAGTAATTTATTGTTTCTGTAAATTACAGACCTACATATGAAAAGAATGAATATGCCTTTTGCATCTTATTATATTCTTAGSCTCAGCAACAATGAAAAAATTTTAAAGTGTTTCTTCTAAGGCTGAATGGCTTATGATGGACCCTAGCCTTGAATGTGGGAGATGTTGAACATCTCAAATATATTTTGAACAACTGACTATTTTTCTGGCTTTTGATGATTTTAATTCCTTTCAGGTTGAACGCCTACTCTTAAGTAGTGCCTAATGTGAAAATAAAGTGTCCACTCTTATTTGCATAGTTAGGTAGTGCTATTTACATTTCCTTCTGCCAGAGGTTTAAGCCTTGTGGATGTGAATGCTTTGAAGGAAGTAAATTATTTGTTTTATGGAATAGCTTCAGCTTTGTGGTTGTTTGGGTGTTTTGTCATTTCAGAAAAGTTTTTATTTATGCAGTAACAAGTGTGAGCTTGGCAGATGCTGTAATAAAGTATGATCTGAGTCTTARTGTCCTGCTGGCTTGATTTTAGCTGACTCTTAAGCACAGCTGACCATAACAGGTCTCCTTCTCACTGGCCAGCTGCAGAGCTGARTATCCATGCAGTCACTGTGGGGGAAGATAAAGAGATGGAGGCAATTTTTTCTTGGCTGTCTGGGCCCATTGAGAAGAATAACCACAGGTGTCAGTGGGAATCAAGGTGTACCTTTGTTGTGGCTTTGCTGACTATCAAAAATCCTGAACAGTCCTTCTTGAATGGGCACTTTGAAAAACTCATATAGTCTGGCTCCACAGAAAATATTATTTGTCTCAGCATGAAAGAAAAGCTGATTGTGACAATTCTGTGGCTCCACTCATGGTCACATTGTGATTGATGATAGAGGATGATGTTTTATTTACCCAAGAGAGGTGAGAAACACAGTCACTCAGAGTTTGTATGCCCACTCAATTTCACCAGAGATAATAAAATAATACTCAGTAAGTTTGGGTTCCTTGGTGCTCCTAAGTGTGATTTCTATATTGAGTAGATTTTCTCTTCTTAAAACTATTTGCATTATTGTATGAAAAAGGGAACATGTGCAAACACATAGCTCTGCATAGTGAAGGAAAGGCAGGGAGTACTTTACAACTTTCCCTCTTTGTCTCATGATAAATGGCTTCAAATCTGAAGAAACTTTGCCTAAGAATGGGAGGATCATTTGGTCTCTGCTCAGTCTGAGGATTTGCAGTAGAGAGACRTATTTGAAGTATGCTGACCTTGCTTCAGCCTTCTGGATAAGCCAACCAACATCACAGAGTAAACATTTTATCACCTCATTGCATAATGTTGTAGGCATGTGGACTATTGGACTTMAGGCACAGGAGTAAGCAATGCCAGCAACTCAAGTTGAGCCAGTGCTCAAATCTTTTCCAGAGAGAAATTGCAGCATTCCACATGTCTGCAAGTTGGTGWGCTGCTGAGAGCTGGTGAGGAATGCTCTCAGCACTAAAGTGTAGCACTGAAGCCCCAAGAGCTGCAGTCCCTACTAATCACATTCACAAACTTYGCAATTTTTATCTGTTTGGGAAATATTTTCCCAAGAACTCTCCCAGTAAAGTGAGTAAATAGATAAAAATACCACACCTGGAGGGTGTGGTAAAACAGGCTGCAGACTGCCAGGCCTGCTCTGCTCTTGGTTTGCAGTCCACTCAGAATGTCTGAGCTGAACTCTGAAAAGCAGATCATTTCCAAATATCCTATTTTGTGAAACTTTTGCTGCTGAGTGTTGAGATTGCATTCTTGTTATCATCACTGCAAATCTCCACAGAAGAGTGTTAGGAAGATTTTTTTGTTGATCTCTTTTGATGAAGAGAGGGCAGTTTAGTAAGAACACATTGAGAAATGGAGATGAAGACCACTACTTGCAATAAAATGGATTCCCCCCCCCCTTTCCGAGAGGATTAGTAAAGTGGGCAGGTAATTTGAGAGTAGGTGGAAGCTTCTATAAAGACTGAAGTAAAAAGCAAGTGATGCTTTTCACTAATTCAGTGCAATTTCATTGATTTTATCTGATCTRAATATTTCTGTGGTCGTAATACAGACTTAACACAAGTGAAGTGAGATGATTTAAAGCTTGGGCAAGGTGGTGCTGATTTCCAGCTACAGCTTACTGATACACTCACAGCCTTGCAAACACTGCCTCAGAAAGGCAACAGCAGCACAAAAAGAGGAGAGGATTTTTGTGTGTTCTGCCAGCAAAGTCCGTGCTAAGTTTCTGTCTAATATGGAAAACGGGGAGGCAGACTGCCCTGTTCAAAAACCAGTTAGAGATACTGGGAGGTTTGTATTTCAGGTGTTTATGTCCTACTGTCTTCCCTAAATTAGCTTCATATACAGTATTTTCAAGGTCTTTATTACTGGTGGGAAAGTTTTCTTGGGAGAGAAAAAATACATTCAGTAAAAAAAATTAAGAATCCAGTATTTTAAATGCATAAGCATGTACTATGAAAACATTTAACATTTGCCTGATAGATGTCCTTTTAAAAGAGCATATAGTGACAAGGAGGAWTGATTTCAATCTGAAAGAAATTAGGTTTAGATTGGATGTTAGAAGGGAAGTCTGTACTATGAGGGTGGTAAGGCACTGGTTGTCCAGAGAAGTTGTGTTTGCCCCATCCCTGGAAGTGTTCAAGGCCAGGCTGGATGGGGCTTTGAGCAGCCTGRGTTAGTGAAAGGTGTACCTGGAGGCTGCAAGCCTGATGGTCTTTAGGCCCCTTCCAACCAGACCATTTTATGATTCTATAACAGCATTTTTAGCTGGGATTGCACACTCCCTGCAGACAATTACTGTGACAAAGTACTKTTGAAGTGTTTGTCCTAGTGTAGCTTTTTTACATTCACAGCTCATTTCTTTTTGTCAGGTAGTCATTTATTACAGTTAGTTGGTTACAGCTTCAGCGTTTTCTCTTGAAGGACAGTAGTATTGTRAAACACTTCCTCTTCTCCCCCTGCTGGCATTCATCCATCTTTATATTGGATTTACTGTGTACAAAAGAACRATATTTGGAAAATGTTTCAAAAAGGATGGTCACAAGAGGGCACAGTATAAGTATTGTGTGTATATATATATGTAATATAAGTATTGCCTATACAAATGTGAGTTTAAGGGTTTTTTTTAATCCCCTAATGAAGTAAAAATACCCGCTAGAATGGATAATTAAAATATTTATTTACAAAATACTACTTAATTCCCTGTGTTCGCTTTATATAATTGATGAGGAAGATTTTAGTCAACTAGTCAAATTGATTGACTTTGGTTGATTTTGATACCTGCTATGTTTGGTTGCCAGACTTCATGTTAAGGAGTATCTTCTAATCAATACAAATATGAGAAAATGCACAATGTTGTTTGCACTTTTGCTTGTTACTTAGGTGTTAGTCAGCTGCCGGTGCTCGCAGTCTGATTGCACAGGTGGGCACTTGSAGTCAGGGAGGGGAGAGATCTACAGCAGCTTGGCCTTGGGCACAGTTTGTGACATCAGGAGTATTTAAGTTTCGTAAACCTGCAGAAATAATATTGATCCTACTTTTAGTTAACAAACACAGTGGGAGTTCATCCTTTTTATACTCCCTTTATATAATATATACAGGGAGCAGAGCAAGAGTTATGGCTCTGTTTGCACTCACTGACAGCATGACCAGGAACAAACATTTGTGAGTTTGTGTGAACATCCCCTGTGCTCAAGAGAAGGAGCAGCCAGGACAAATGGAAGAATCAACTGAGATGAGTTCAAGAAAGAGGTTCAGCTTTAACAATTTAACATCAAGGAGAGTGATGCACCTAGGGTGGTATCTTCTGTAATAGATACCAGTCTGTTTTGGAAACAGAGTGGCCCTCCCTAGCCCACTCTGAGGTGGAATCGTGTCACCCTTCCCTGTCACCAGGTTGCAGAGGTTACTGAGGACACCTGGCCTGCACACAAGGCATAGGATCCACCAGCAAAATCAGCTGGAGAGTGGCTGCCACTGGAATCACCAGCACTGAAATAGGAAAGAGGGAAATTCACATGAATTATACCATTTTCTGAACTGAATTTTTGTACCATTTATAGAAATTACATGAGAGTTTTTAACTGTTTTTACAAGAACAATGTGCTTGCTTTTTTTGTTTCCTTTACCTTTTAGAGAATTGGTAGTTTTGTTTTTTCCTTCACCTGGGTTATAGAAGAGTCTGCTGAAAGAGTSCTTGAGCACTGAATTACTCAAAGATTTCCATGATTTTTTTTTTATTACTATCTTTTTGTTTGGGCTTTAATTAAAAAAAAATAAAATCCTGGAATACCTAAAGTTAAATAGGCAGTGTTTCCATCTTGAAGGATTTCAGGGGGGRAAAAATGGTCTTCCTTTGATTAGAAAAGCAATTTATGACTTGTTTTAGTTGTCTTATTTAAGTAGATACCTGAATGAGGTACTGKTTTTTTAGAGGCATACTAATGCTCTATGTATGTCACATTTGTGTATGCAAAGATGTTCTGTAAATAATCAGTTTGTTTAACCAGGTTTTCCCCTGAATATGYAGGTACTTTAAGATTTCACTAGCATTATTATCTGTAATGAAAATGCATATTTACTTGCTAATGAAACAGGAAGACGTGTGTGCATCTCTAGGGGGGCTTGTATGTATTTATGTATTTTTCTTTTTTTTTTTTTTTAATACTCTTTGGTCTGAATAATGGAGTTGGCAGTGGGAAGTGATTGCATTAGCACAAATATTTTATTCTAGAATCGTGGCTCCACATATCATGAAACACATGGAAGGCATTAACTGATTAATTATCCCCCATAATTCTCCAACGTATCTCTRACTAGATTATAATGCTTGCAGTGTTGCTTATGCTGGGGTTTCATTTTGCCTGACCTTTTGGCAGACATACAGTGTAATTACTAAATAGGGGCTAATTTATCTAAACAAATGTTAGTTTTTCATAGCATGAGCCCTATCATTATGTTTTATTGCTAGTGGATGTGTTATGTAGTCGGCCATTCTTCAATGGTTTGGGTGGACCATTATAGTAAATTAYMTTTATACTATAAACCAAAAAGATTWGAGTTTACAAAGTGAAAATAGCATAATCTGTAGATACTATTTATATTTCCTCCCCTACAAATATGTGAGAGCTTCAACTGATCATACTTTAGCAAAGTAAATAYATTTTACTTTGTATGAGGGTACTTCAGGTATTCTCCTGTTAGTACAGTTTAAGGGATTCTAATGCAAACCACAGCTTGTATCAGATGTAATAGATAAAAATAAATATGCAGGAACTGGCTTTTATTTAATACTGTGGTAACTGTCATGCACTGACCTTCATCTATCAAAAACTTCTGAGCYAGCTGCCATACAGTAAAAGTAATTGATTTCCATTGTTCCTTAGAATCTAAATTGCACTAATAGCTCCCCTGCTTAAATCAAGTGCAGGAATGTGTTACRAAGATAACAGTGAAATTACCCACCAGTTTTCTTCTTGGTTTTGAATGGTACTAATAATAACATTTCATTCTTTCTTTCCTTACTTCTTATTCTTAGATAAGGAAAGAAAGGAGATTGATCATGTTTGCAGTGACATCTGAATACCTGGAGTTATCACTGGTGCAGACGTGCAGCAGTATTGGGAATGGGACTCTTGGCAGGCATCTAAGCTTATTCATGCCTTTCCTGTTTAATCATCTCACATTTACTCCYCTCTGCTGGAAGTCTGTCCTTGTGCTGTTAAATTTTTCAGGTTCATGTATTCAGTAAGAAACAAGTTATTAATATATTTTATCAATAATAAATATTTGTTCATGTTTAAAATCTGCAATGAGAAACAGAATGGTTTCCAGCAGACGCCATTTGGGAGTTTGATCTGCTTTTTTCATAGTTAGTGTGATATGAAGTCAGTGGCCACAGTGCAACTCCTGCTGCTGTCTCACTTGAAGCAGTACTGCTGTTGCAGCCCTTGATACCCAGGCAAGAAATAGGAATGATGTTGGCAGTAGAAGTGGAAGGTGACTTTCAGCACTGGGTATGTGCCCCTGCAGCAGGATCACATCAGCACATTCAGCCAGCATTACAGACTATTTCATTTGATATCAGCCTCCTTGTGGGCCTGGACTGTACATTTAGGTTGTTATTCTCAACTCTAGTGGCATCCTTTCRAGTTGAAGTTTGGTTGTTAACTATACCTGCTTAGGTATTTGATCATTCCTCCTGATCACAGCATCAAGGTATCCATGGCAGTCACACTCTCAGTGGATTTTAAATCCTTTGTGAATCCATTTCAGAAGAGAAARGTGTGCACAAATTAAAACAAACAAGCAAACAAACACAACAAAAAACAAACAAAAAAATCCCCAAAACCAACCAAACCACCAAACAAAAAGCAATCAGCGTGCTGGGAACCTGGGAGCAAATCACACTGCTGTACACTGGAAATTATGGCAGAACCCTCACTTGGGTAAACAGAAAGTCTCCTGAAGCACAAGAAAAAACCAGAGTGGAAACCAGARCAACAAAGGAATATGAAAAGCTGCATTTGGAGATAAAATGAGGAAGATGAAAGACCAGCAGGAGGTAACTTGGCATATAAAGGGTCACAGCAGGGGATTTTAMAGGCATATGTATCCTAAAAGGAGAAAGAAGTTAAGAAGAATATAAGCCCATTAATGCATGGGGAAGACAAATAAGGGATGGATAAAGGAGAAAAGACTGAAGAACTCAACACCTGTTGTGCCATAGTTTTAYCAGGCAAATCCTGCTCCTGGATTCCTGCACACTTCAGTGTGTTTTAAGAAGAGCAAGGAGAAKCAGCTGTGGGCATCAACAGGATAAGGGCTATTTGCAGAATATATACTTATATATATATAATATATTTGGATCCATGACATTGGATGGAATTTACCCAAGGGTACTGCAAAAAAGCTGATAGATGCAGTTGTGAGGCTATCATGCTGGTGTTTTGGGGAGATGACTGAGAACTARAGAAAGAGTAAAAATTAATCTGGTTTGAGGAGAACAAAAATAGTCTGAGGATCACTTTCATCTCAAACCTCAGAAAAAAACATGGACTGTGGCTTTTTAGAATTCATTTCAAAGCATTCAATGGAGGAACAGTCAGCATGGATTTACCACTGGCAAATCATGCTTAGTGAGCGTGATTGCCTTCTGTGATAAAGTGTTTGTTTGTCCACGTGGATGAAGGGAGAGCACTRATGAATTATTCCMTTACTTTTTTATTAGTACAGRCTGTAATCCTGACTAAGCAGCATGYTTTTSAAAAGGAACTGGGGTTTATAGAGGACACCAGTCAAAATATGAGCCAATAATGTGTTCTCATCCTGTATATGGCAGACTGGGATACATCTGTGACCTGCAGGTGCATGAAAGATGATCTCTCTTTTCCTGGTACTGCTATGGACACCTGGGCAACACTGTTTCCAGCTTTGGGCCCACTCTGTTCAATAAGAATTCTCTGAAACTGGAGAGGCTGCAGGGAAGAGATCACAAGTTTCAGCTTGGGAAATTCAAATTGGATGTTACCCTTTACGAGTTAGGTGGTGCAACACTGGAACAGAGAGGTGATGCAATGTCCGTCCTTTGATCACTTCAAGGCTCTTCAACAAAACCACTGACCTTGTCKGGTCTTGATGATCCTTCCATAGGCAGCATGCTGGACTCTGATGGCTTCCCAATGGTTCTTCCAACCAGCAATTCCRAGATTACATGAGTGACTCCAGAGTTTCAAGTCAAACCTCTGGAAAACTGGGAATACAGAAAGTACAAGCTCTGAGACAAAATCTGGAACAGAAGAAAATTCCCTTAGCTCCTTTCTCATGTCAGGGCCATCATTCCTCTTCCCTTGCAGTTGTCATGGAGCACTTGCTGACAGAGTTGAGCAGGCTGATGGAAAACAACCCCAACAAACCCTTCTAAGTCGAACTCATTCACATGAAATAAATCCATTGTGTGTGGTGGATTCCTACACACACAGGGAGTAGGAATGAAGGGTGAAAAGTGATGGTGTAGACAACATATCACAACCATTCTGTAAAAGGGGGTTCAATTAAAGATGCATAGGCCAACTTAATTTAGGTATTATCTGAGTTTTCAGTGCTTGACTTTGTACGTGTACTGTTCTGTAAAGCATGTTACAATGAGCTGATTAGAAATTGCAAGTATGATTACTTTTGAATGTCAGCCAAACAGCTCRAGAAAGATTTGTATTTGAAAATCTTTTTTCTGTTATGGTCATGTAGGCTAATAAAGTTAATTTGGATTCTTTTAATAAATAAGTAAATAAGTGGTATCTTGATGGTGCTTTAATTTATRCGTGCAGTTACAATATTGGACATTTATAATTAGATGTTTATTTAAATAGACAATTTCAGAATTGGAGTTGCTAGCTGCTTTTCATATTCTTTACATCAAAATGAAATTGCAGTCAGAGAAAAAGTATTGACCATTACATGCAAAGTATCTTGCCATTTGTAAGTCTCTAAATTCAGTTAAATCCCCTTGAAATGGCAATCAAACTTTAAAATTCTCTGCAAAATATTAATACTGCARTTTTTTTTAAAGAACTGTACATAGAGGGAATGCAGTAAATTTTTTATTAATCAGTTTACCTAACTGACAGAACTTTGGTATGTTTAGGTCTTATTTTTCAATGTCATTGATACTTCCATATTTTTCTGGAGTTCTCTGAATTTGTATACAGAAATATTTCCAGAACTCTCTGCTGTTTGTTCAGAGTGACTTCGCTATTGGTGTAAATAAATAAAGATGGTTGCAGTTAATCTTTAAAGTCCTTTGAGAGCTTATGCTTGTTACTGCTGTTCTTTCTGGTGTTATAGTAGTGATCAACTTCTCTGGCATTGCTATTCTTTTTGGCTGTCATGTTTTGTTCAGTTAACAGGGCAGACTTGTAAATCAAGTTTACAGCCTGGCAGACTGCCTGAATCTTCTGAGGCATGTTAAAGTGCCAGTTTTCAGGTGGACTTTGGGTTATAGATGTGTAAATTGGGTTTATAGATGTGTAAATTGAAGACCTAAGTGGTATAACTTTTATTTGGGGAAAGAGGGCAGGCATATTGATAGTCATTACATTATTCCTGTAAGAGACTGTAACAGATAGCWAAGACAGTTGTATGAGGTTTTGCTGCCTGAATTAGATATGTTTAACAGGTCAGTTTAATTAGGCATGTTTTGAGAAAAGATTTTATGGTGTGAATTTAATTTCAGGCATTCTCCTGCATGCATGAGAGTGGCTTTGGCTGTAGCCATCCCAGCAGTACCACTACCCAGCAGACAGTTTTTGGAGAAGCCCAGTATATCCCCCAAAAGTGTGGGGAAACACTGAATTTTGTGTTTTCCATCTGCCAGGGTGCTACTTTCCATGGAGATTCTCAAGAGAACAGATGACATGGACAACAGTGGTGTTGTGTGGCTTAATACCATGATGCTGAAGGCAACATTTTAGGTGAAATGGTGAGGCAAGAGTAAGGATATGTTTGGTGAGAAGCAGGCAGATTAAGCAGATTAAATTGAAGCTGGGTATGGACCAGAAGGTCAGTGGTATCCTGGGGTGCATCAAAAGCAGCGAGGGAGGTGACTCTCCTGCACTACTCTCCTCTCCTGAGACAACAGCCTGGAGTGCTGCATCCAGCTTTGGGGCCCCCAAYATCAGAAGGTCATGGACCTGTTGSAGCAGGTCCAGAGGAGGGACATGGAGACAATCTGCTCTGGGCAGAAAGCTAACTCAAGGACATGGAACTGGAACATTGCAATACCCCATTCATATACTTACTATCTTGATGGAGTGTCATTTTACCAGAGCCACCTGCTTAGAAAGGAAGAAAAAATACACTCATAGATTTGGTACTAACACATTTATTTCAGCAAGGTTTTGCAGTGGAAATCTTCTCTGAGCTGGGGAATAAGCACTAAGCTTCCTAAAGTTCTGTTAAATAATTTGCAATTTTTATACCTAATGCAGGAAATTTTACTGTAATTCAGGGGATTGTGTTTGCCTATTTCAGAGGAAGCTATGTTTTCAAGTAACTGACAATTAACTGAGAATGGTAAAATAATAATTACAAAATTAGAATGAGTGTTTATTCCTAAAAGAATAGACACCTTTATAAGCTGTAATTATCTTATTGCTAATTTGGTCTGACTGGCAAACGAAGCATACAGAGGATGATGATTCTTTTCCCAGGCATAGCACCACTGCAGTCAAAGCACTGTTAGAGGTGAGATTTGTAGTAAAAGCCGGTCACATGGCCGTAAGCACTGACGATGCTAAGTATTTCTTGCTCAGGGATTTCTTATCTGTGAACTGAAGAGTAGAAACAACTGCAGGAATTACTCACCATAGGAATAATTAAGTAGAGGCTGAAGTTTGCCATGGCACCAGTAACTTTGTACTTGAAACCAGCTCTCAACTTTTTCTGTTATTCAGTGTGCATGAATTTTCCCCCACTCTTTTTATTGTTGGTCAATTGTGGGTTTCTAGAACACAATACACTCTGTCTYTTGGCCCAAGAGACATGAACCTATGTACATGTCCTCCTATGYAAGGTGAAACTTGATGGAAATAGGATGCATAAAGGTGCATCATAAGAGAGAGAAGACTGATTCTGCAGAAAACTTTACATACACACATCTCCTGCAAATTATATTTTTGGGGGAGGGGAAGGGTTGAGGGTGAGGTGTCCTCATATGTCACGGCATACAAATGTTTTGGTGCAATTTATAGGAGGAATCAGGATGAGGCAAATACAGTAACGTGTTAAATGCATATCTTTGCAGATGTGAGGGTGAAATATCTGAAGCATAGAAGTGTATTTCATGGCCAAGCAAATAACAAAGTAGAGAGTCTGCTGCACATGCAAGAGTTTCACGAGCRTCTTAAGGCACCAATGCRAAGTTTGAATTTGGCCTTTAACAGGAATGAGTGACTTGATTCAAAGGGTATGTGTGAAAATGAAAAGGGAAAAATTAAAKCTCTGAYRRTAAGTAATATCTGCCTCCTGAGCAKTTCCTGTGACATACAAGRGAGCCAGGCATCAAAACAGGGCAGTGTAAGAAGTTTRTTCTGGCAGAAGATCCAGRCTGTCAGATGCCATCCYTGGGACATGAGCCAAAGGGGTGGAGAGCATCGACARTAACGCTCATGGCAGAGTTTGTTCATTGCTCTGTATGGCATGGACTAGGTCAGTAGGGTTGTGGCAGAATGATCCCCTTCTTTTTCTACAGCTTATTTCAAGCTGCAGTGATGCACAGTGACTCATGAGGCTGAAGGGCACACTACAGGGTCAGTTCTTTCAGCAGCCCTCAGTGTGCACGTAAAACCATTCTGAGATAGGATGATGTGACATAATCTGAGGTAGGATGCTCACTGGCAATTTCAGGTGAACTGTCAAAAAAATCGGACACAAACATATTTATTTCTTGTGCTGCAGGCACATTTGGACAAAGCGTAAATATTGTAATTTATTATGCATCATATTATATATTTTTTACAATTGGGCAGTTTATGATAATGAGATTTTTTTTTTACAGGTATTTAGCTCAAAAATCATAAGACTCTGARATGCAATTACTGGGAAGCAGCATAGATACTTTGATGTTTTTAGTGGAGTTAAAGCATAAAAAATAAGAAACTTGAGGGTAGAGATTGTTCTAGAAATTTAAAAATGCAATTTTGCAGGAACGGTATCGTTTAATGAATTATGTGACTAGAAAGAAATAATATGAGCAAATGATAAACTAATTTTGAGATGCCTTACTGAAAATTTGGAAGGAGGAGCTGGTAACAGAGTGTGTGGATTGTGACAGTAGAAGAACTTACATACTAGTAACCAGTTTAGAAAAGGAACAGGGAGAAATGGCAAATAACAGCATTTCTAAGGATTTTTAGTTTGGTAGGGAAGAAAGATGCCTCTCAGATTTGRAGAGAGACTCCAGCAGGAGAAATGTCTGTAGCAGTCAATTCACTGAGAGCATGGGCAATCACACAGCTGAAAAGCATTTGTGTTCTACTTTGCTGTGCTGTAACTTAGATTGTTTCAGACCAGTGTTTCGTACTTCTGATACTCTAATGAGTGTTCTGCTGTGTGACTTCTTATCCTCTGTATTAAAATTTCTAAGTAGCTGATCAAAAAGAGATGAGGTTAATAATCTAATGAACTGATTGGTGTTGTAATTAATTGTGCTCATCTGATTAGTCAACAACCAAAACTGATTTACCGTCCTTTCTTCTCAAGGCACTGCACTGATGATGGTTTCTCAAGACTGCAAAATAGATGCAGGAAGGCACTTGAAACTCAGATGTGACAGGGAGATTGCTTTGTAGGTTAAGAGAATCATCTTACTTGAGCAATCACAATCATGTTTGTTTTTTCCTCTAGGTTGATAAGATTGCATATTGCTTGCGTTTTTTCTGGAACCTCATCTTTATTCATAGGATTTTTAGAGTGTTAACTTTGCTAAATATACCTATTTACATTGTTTCTGATCTTACTTCTGCAATTACCTTTTGCACTGAGTTCTAAAACCAAAGCAAGAGAGCAGTATAACTTTCCAGTACTCTTATTTATATGAGAAGAAGTRCATTACTGATAATGCTTTTAAATGCTTTCAAAATTAAGGGCAGAGGCAAATAGACCTACTGAGCTTAAGTGTCTGCCAAAGTACATGAAAAAAATCATGCAATATGTTGTGATACCTCATCCAAAACTTTTAGGTTTGGTTTAGTATCAACAATGTCAACTTAAAAATCAGCATATCCAATGGAATAGTGAAAATGAGAGCATAAAAAGTAGTATCWTACGTCAAAATGGAATCCAAAATTCATCAATTGTACCATTACTTACCTCATATTTATACAAMTAAAAAGTCACATCTGAACTATCATCTAGCCCATGTAGAATGCTTGTTTTAACAGAGTGAGAAACCAAAATGACAGTGTCATGGTATCTCATCGCAGGGTTTAAAGTAATTTTTCCTCATACAGATGCTCTTTTGAGTTACTATGTCTAAAATAAGCTACATTTCTCTTTCTTTCCCTTTTTTTTTTTCTCTTTTGGCTTTTTTTCAAGATGTAGCTTTGTTGTTCTAGAAATGCATTCACATCCCTTTATCATTAAACTAGAACTCATTTCAGTGTCTGTTTATTTGTAAATGTAAATTACTGGGTTTATACCTGAATCACAGATTTGTCTTCTTGCATCATGTTGTAGAAGGAGTTTGACAGTTGTGGCACATGGCTTTTTATTACAGGTGTTTGATTGCTCTTAACCTGAATTTGTGTGGCCAGTGGGTCTGTCTGGCATATGGACTGTTTTCAGAGTTACAGGCTTTTCACTGGATATTCAAATGGGATGGTTTTTTTCTGGGAAACTWACTGACTTTTTACTGTTCCAATTGTGTGTATGAGCCACAAAGGAGACCAAGAGAATTTAGGCATTAAAGGACTTTTTTCTTTTATAATTGTMAGTTARGAGAATTTATGRACAACAGGACTCACCGGAATGCAARACATTCAAATGACTGAGAAAGTTTTAATGCAGATATTGGGCTTCACTTCCTTTTTTGCTTCTGCACAGTAGTGCAATAACATTCTTTGCACAAAGACTTCTGAGCATGCTGGAAACCCAGTTCTGAGCACCTTATTAGAATGGAGCAGAGGATGGTTCCAAAGGGTACCAAATCTCAGGTACTGAGTTCATCATTACTTGAGAGAGGGGAGAAAGGATGCACAAATCAGTCCTTTAAGACAGAAAGACATTTAACAAATAAACTTTAAGAAAGTATMACCCAAAGTCTGTTTTTCATAGGTTTTGTTCTTAGATTTTGGGGTTTTTATCTGATTATGGAAGTTATATTTGTGAAGCTTTTTCATAGATTTTATTGTTGTTGTTTAGGGGTTCCTTAAGTAAGGAAATTGATCTGTTAGAAAAAGCATCATGCTTAYATTTTTAATTAACTGTTAATTTTATGTGATGGCCTGGTCCTTTTCTATTACTGTAGTCAAATATGTCTTCTGCAGGTAGAACATGCCCACTAGTACCAAGCAGTTTCAGGTMAAACCTGGCAGCAGGTCGGGAATGYATTTTGGCCCCATGTTGGATTCTGAAGTAGCGCTTTTATCGTGCCCAACTCAAGCGCTGAAGTATTTCTGTGTGTAGAAAAGAGGCTTGCCTGTATTCCTGAAAAGCACAAGAGCTGCACTGGGATTAAGTCAAGGGGAAAGAGCTGTCAAAACTAAGACTTTTTGTTTTTGTTTCTTAGTACTAGTTGTTCTTAAGGGTAAAAAAAAAAAAAAAGGTCAAATACATCAAAGGATGGCAAGAAATTTCACACACTGTGAGAAGTTGTGGATGTCTAAATTCGTTTTCCAAGTTTCAGGTACGAATGAAAATCCTTTTCCCCTACTGT
This sequence comes from Alauda arvensis, assembly GCA_902810485.1. Classification (NCBI taxonomy): domain Eukaryota; kingdom Metazoa; phylum Chordata; class Aves; order Passeriformes; family Alaudidae; genus Alauda; species Alauda arvensis. The sequence continues at coordinate 1,174,507 of CADDXX010000134.1, read as the reverse complement.
TGTTTATGTTAGAATTTTGACTGAAGGAGAGTTATTTTTCTTTACAGCTAAAATTATATTWGAGAAATAGCATTGAAACAATTTTATAAAGAGCTCTCAGCAGTRTAAGGCATGCTGGTACACTCAGAATAATATTTTAGACACAGTAAATTACTGCCTTTTACAGATAGTATATTTCTTTGATGCTTACTCCAAACTCGTTTCATCTGCTTCTTTTTAATTTTTCTTAAGAATGCAGTTGTAATGCCAAGTCTTTCCTGAGACTACAGCCTACAAAAAATAAAAGAGGGAATATTTTTAATCTTGTGGAAATATTTTTGCTAGGGCAGCTCATGCAAATCAAAGATTTTTCCACAGACCTAAACAGGACAAATAGAGGTGTCATCTTTTAGTGGAGAAGAAAAGCAGATATAGAAATTATGTACAAATAATCTGAATTATTATACTTTAGAGATTGCTTGAATGGTTCATGTAGAGAAAGGCAATTAAGAATATCAAAACAGACCAATATATAAGCATTTGAAGAAAATAACCTGATCACAATAGGTAGGAGGAGGTTAATTGAAAACCGTTTATGCCTGATCAGTTTTGTTCTGATTAAGATAGCAAGCTGAACAAGGGAATGAAAATAGACTACTTTCCAATGCTGAAGCATCTGACACAGCAATTTTGAGTTTTCAGTGACCAGAGTAGGTAGCCAGGAAAGAAATAYGGAATGAGAGCAGTAATACTTCCTCAGGGCATGCTCCAGCTGGCCATGTAGGTGAGTGCTGGTGATGGGGAGTGATACCTGCATTTGGCAGCCTCACTGCCAYCCTTCTCCACAAATTTATCCTCTTYRGTCCATGCCAGGAGTAASAGCTGCAGAGTCCTCTAGACAGTGGTTCTGTAGGACAGAAGTGCCTGAGCTAATGCTGGATTAAATGCTGGATCATCAAAAGCTGATGCTGTTGTATTTACATTCTTGCAGTCTTTAACACATACAGAGCTGTATTTAGCAACATTACAATCAACATTACAATTGTAAATGGAGGAAAGTGTCGTGAGTTGACATATTTAAACTATTTCCATTGTGACCTCCAGAGTCTGTAGCACAGCAGGTCTTCCCAAGGGCAGTGAGAMAATATTTCAGCTCTTACTGAATGAACAGGTAGTGTATTAAAAGCTGTATAAACAGATGAGCATTAATGAGTGCAGTGGTTTTTATGAAGCTAAATACTACATGTCAGAGAAATTAAATATCAAAACAGAAATTTGATGCAGGATTTTTTTTATAGCATAATTTAAAACATTCCCTCAATACACTGTGTAATTCTGTGTTTTGTAGTTAAATAGAATTGCACATTTAATGAAAACACAGAAAAAGAAGAGAGGGGTAGTTAGAAATATTTTTTTTATTTCAAATGAGGCTATGGTTGATTATACCATGAACTCTTACCAAAATTGTTTATGCCAGAAAAGTTGGGGTGRTTGTGGGGTTGCTTTTATGGAGACAGTTTCTTTTAAGATGTTTTTTGCAGTTCATGTGCTTTCTCATCTTGTATCTTGCAAACTATCAAAATAGCAAAAAATGATGTTAGGAGTCAACCACTTCACAAATCACACAGGGCAGTCACTAAAAACAATGCAATTAGACTTAGGATTGGAGGTGCAGAAGCACAGCAGTAAAAGACCTGTTGAGTGCTTGACTTGATAGGTTAATTGCTCTGATGTTTTGAAAACAACAGGTACCACTGGATAATCCGAAGTAACATTGTCATAGCACTTGGTAAAAAGGTTAATAACCAAGASTGTATCCACATGAGACTGTCAGATGTTTGTCTTGAAAAGTATTCTTTTAACGTGAAAGTGATACCTCAGAGAGAAAGTTCCTTTTAGGTCAAATTCCTTGTTGATATAGAATTCTCTTCTTTGAGCTACTCCAATGAATACAGGCGAGTTTTCCCCAAAACATATGTTATACCTAATCCACATGCAGGATTGCTGAATTCYGACAACCAGCTGATAAATAAAAGCAGCTGAAAGTGGTGCTAAGAATACTTAGCAAGAAGAAATCTTTCTGATTTTGGTGATACTGCACCGAGCTGTCATTAAAATCAGGAGAGGTCAAAGGGAGATCKGTGGCAGTGACTGGAAAATCTATTCTAATTTATTTTTACTTCCAAACTTTAAGCTGATTTTATAGTCACTGAAAACCTAACACTTAGGAACTCTTTTTAATGAAGAATGAACCATCTTGTGTTTTTTTAGGTTTTGTCTCACTGCCTTGTTTAAATTTCTGTTTTGTCTGAGAAATAGCTAGTCTTGTCAGCTAGTTCAGTTTTTGGCAGTAAGAGATTATTAAAAAAATCTTAGAGTAGAAATAATGATAAAAAATCAGAATTTGTCTAATAGCTACAGTAGGAACCAGAACTACTACAGCTAACCTATTTATTCCATGTCCAAAAGCTGCACTGGGTACTTACAGATAAGCCAGTGTGACTCGAGSTCTATTCCACTATAAACAGCCCCTCAATTTGTGTGGTTGCAGAGGGTCTGCTGATGACACCGGGCACACGTGATGGATACATGCACGGTGTTGATTGCTTCATTTTGCTGCCTGTGTCACTGTATTAGACCCTTGCAGCAGAGAACCTGAATGCTGACAGAAACAGCTGGGAGTGTATAGAAAAAGCAATAGCTCTTAGGGGATCATGTGTTACATTGCAGGCCAGCTCAGAGGATCACCAGCTCTGATGGGACTGGGCATGCCAGCTTGCCCCTGAGACAAGGCTGGTTCCTGAAGGAGAAATGTTCAGTCAATGAGACAGAACCAGGCAGCATATAAAAGACCACATCTAGAGGAGGCCAGTTTTAGGGAAGGGTTTTATTTGGGTTTTTAATTTAAAGAAAAGTATTCAAAAACTTCTTGGAAAAATTATATACTTGGAAGGCCCCTGAAGTTTCATGCCAATGATAACTTGTGCTTTCCCCCTAATTCAGGATATTATTCTTCCTGTGTCTGTCCTCTCCTATATCAGTCCATGGCAAAAATATCTACTAGATATTAAACATACTTTCTCTTTTCATCATGGGGCTTTGAGGAGTACCTGTCTCCATTTCACCTTTGCTAAATGCAGATTATTTGTTTTCAACCATTATCTTGCATGACTGCAATGAGATCTGCAATCTGCAGACTGGTAGCTGCTATGGGAAAGGTCCTACTACTTGGTGTGACCTGAGCATGCTTAGGGAGGGCAGGTGCARATGCTTTAATTCTGTCTTTGAGATGGATAAAACTGCCACTGGGAGTAGTGTCAATAGCTTGCTAAATATTTTCATATCCAGAGGTCCTGAGACCTTCTGACTAAACTGAGAGTTATTGCTCAGCCCCCTCTTCTTGGTATTCCTGCATGACTGGATTGTATTTGAGATTCATTTTACTGGTTTGTGGCAGGCTGAAGGACTCCTTGCCCTGTTAGATTCAAAATGACAACCTATGGCTCACATAAACCATGAGAAGAGTTTACACAAAGAATCAAAGTATACGGGGTGATCAAGATGGGCTGCATTTAGAATGGAAAAGTATTTTTTCCCTGAAAACTTGTGCATCATATCTTCACATCCTCTAAGACATCCAGRAAACATGGTTTCACCTGATTGAAAAATGACACTGGAAAAATATGCACTGACTTAGTGGGAGATCTTATCAACAGTAGATACTACTAATGTTCCAATTCAACATCTGCACAGTGACTTGTAAATTCACAAATGACAAATCATGTCTTATTCCCTGTCACACTGACAGCTGCAGCATGTCCAAGTTAACAATGAGAAATAAAATTAAGATGGCAGCATGTTTTTTTTTGACAGCTCATGTAATGTGGAACTTGTTTCTCTTTTGCAGAACTACATAGCCTGAAAATGGTCATGTTAGAGACCCTCTGTGAGTGATTTCAGTTAACAGTGATTACTTCAGTAGAAGTGACATGAGACTAGCTAGATACTGGGACATACTTCTTTTGAAATAATCTACTGATTATTTATGGCAAAATGTTGATGCTGGGTTTGGATTTGTCTTGGTTTTTTAGCTATTTCCTATGTAAATAAGTGCACCATGTCTTGGGGAGGGCTGTAGTAGTTATGAGTCAGTGCAGAAAGTAAACAGCAACTTCTGCAAGAAAAGGAAAGGCAGTAATGGGAATTCAGAATATCCACCTCTTGATTACAGGAGCAACTGGAGCATAATGGAGGAGGCTGACAAACAGAAGAACCCAACAGCTCCTTCATATACAGCAGGGAAATGCATTGTCTGTGCAAGATGTGCCCCTGGTGTGTCTGTATTGCTTTGTGTAAAGGCCTCATATTCTTTGTTTGCTGGAAATGAGGCAGATAGCTTGCAGCTMTGGGACTATAAGGTTGTCTACATTGCTGTCTTGGTGAGGAGGAGTTTCTGGTGAGCTTGGAGAGGACTGGGAGGCTGACAGCCTCAGCAGGCTCTGGACAGTCAAGGTGCTGTGCAATTGGCTATGATGGAGAGAAAGAAAAATCACCTCAGTGAGAAGATCAGGGAGACATTATCTCTCTGTTTGTACTGGTGTCTAAAKCAGTCTATTTTGAAAGCTTGCACCCAGTATATGTAAGTGCAGAGAATAAAGAAGCCTGGACACATTATTCTAGTCCAGACTTTAAGATCTGTCTCTTTTTAAAAGGATCCAGGAATATTTCAGCTTTTTTTTTCATAGTGGTGCAAAGAAAGGTGCAAAGCCGTGCTGAGAACTCTTCCTCAGCATCCTCCTATTACARTTTGTGCAGTTGCTCTTGTAGGGCCAGATAGAACTTTCTTTCTTCATAGAGTCATAGGAGCATAAAATGGTTTGGGTTGGAAGGCATTTTAAAGACTATTGAATTTTAACACCCTACCATGGACAGCAACATCTTTCACTAGACCAGATTGCTCAARGCTCCATCCAGCCTGGCCTTGAACAGGGAATGGGACATCCWCAACTTCTTTGGGTAACCTGCACCAGTGCCTCAAMRCCCTCTCTCCATCTRTATTTATCTACCTACCTCTGTCTTTATCTGCCTASAGAGTTAGAGAATGTAATTTCAGATAGAAGTCAAATGATCCWTCTYGTCCTCCSTGTATACCCCACAATGTGCTCTTCCAGTCCATGATTGTGCTTTTCCTACATGTTCTGACCTTTTGGAATATCAGTGGAGCTCTTGCCTTTATTAGAGGGTGGTCTACTCTACTTTAGATGGAGTACCCAGCCCTGCAAAAACAGGGCACAGGCACTGTTTGGGGAAAACCATCTGCTGTGTTTTTACCTTTGTATTTCTGCCACACGAAGGTAAGTCAGAAGTTTCCATCACTTCACAGGGAGAAGTTGTAGGTTCTCCAAACTCTACTTCCTAGATTACAGAAGAAATTTATCCCATGATTTGGAGGAAAGCCCCTCACCTGGTGATTTTAAAGCAGCAAAGAGATGGGGGAAGAGGCATGGAGTTCAGGGACCAGAGGAACCAGACAACACAAAACTTAAAAGCTGTTGAGAAGGGCAGGTTTCTGATATGTAATGTGGCAAAAAATGAGGGGTTTCAAGGAGAGTAAATTTGTTTACTAGAGAGATACARCAATTCATTCCAGTGCTCCAGGGCTATATGGTTTCTGTCAAACTGTCTGCTGAGGTGAAGGGAACAGYATTGAATTAATTGGGCCAGTTTGTGTGAGAGAACAGCACTTACTAGGACTGTGTGGGAATGCAAGTATAGATGGTAATCATRTATGTTTGGGTGGCAGAGTCAATTAGGAACCTGCATTGGAGGGACTGGGGGACTGTCTGGTTATAAGACTCCTTGTTTTGGGAAAATGGAAATATGGAAAATGGTTGTTGTTTTGTTTTTTTTAGATAACAAGGAGGCAGAAAAGGATGAAGTTGATAGAGCAGAAAAATAATCCCTAGTCCTCTCTTGCTCCAGCCCTAAGTCCTCTCATCTTGCTCCATCTGAAATKCTTTCCCCCTTCCCAAGATTCCTGTGCTTTTTCCATCTTTAWTGCCAAGGTCATTGAAAATGGTATAAAGGATAGAAAGTACCTTGCCTTCTTCCCAAATTCCAAAGCCAATGTCCTCTCTTCCRTTTCCCCACATCAGCATTAAAGACATAGGTCTGGTGTGTGTGCTTTTTATGTTCTTTCTTTGTATAAACTTCAGTAGTGGGGAGAGAAGAGCTACAGATGAGCCATCTCAGCAAAGGGTTGTCTTCCCCTGCTGAAAGAGACCATGAAAAGCTTTATCCCATTCTTGAGATTGCTAATTCACTCATTTCCAACTCAAACTTGCTATGCAAATTTGCATGCAGGTTTTTCTCTGGGAGACTTGATGTTAGCATAGATTCTGTTTTTATATGCTCATTCATACATATTTGTTTCTTATTTATCAATACTTTGAACTTTATGACACAATATGTTTTGCAGGGTATTTTGTTTTACTTGCTTTTATATAAATGCAGAAGACCCTCTGGCCTGATCTAATGAACACAAGCATCACAATATCATTACAACAGTCTGAGGCCTTAAGTTTTGCAATGTAAAATGAACTACATAAGGAGAAGATTGAGGCATTAATGTTCTCAAAAGAAGAGAAAAGGAAATGCTCATGTAAAATGAGAAACAAGCAATGGCAGGTGTATTATATTATGCTCTGATAATATTTTGCTCTCAGGTTAAGAGCTCTAACTACTGGGGTCTTCAGTTCCTAGGAGATATATTTGGCAAAACCTCAAGGCTTTTAARAACCTGATTTATGTGTACATATGCACGTTTTAAAAGTGCTTTCAGGAAGGCAGAGACTGAGGAAAGA
>CADDXX010000134.1:1066380-1167042 GCA_902810485.1 Alauda arvensis | reverse complement strand
TWRSMAARSMWTWWTTWRSCCMWYYTTTTYCYTTTTTTTTTCTGCTGAGCTGTTTATTTTAGTGTGCTAAGCATTGTATTTGTGTCTACCAGTGTAGTGTGCACAGGTAAGCRTGTCATCCTCTCAAGTGAATTCTTGAAGTAGAAGCTATGATACTGGTTTAAGAACAGCAAATATATCATGCTCCATGTAAAGTYCCTTACATTGCTCTGCCAGTTTTACCTTACAATTGATTTTCAGTACCTAGTATGAGAGCTAATGAGAGTGAGGTAGGCTTAGAAGGCAAACAAGCAAAAAAAAAAAAATTGGGCAATTAATAAGCAGTTATGCAGTAAAATCAACATTATTTCTTCTTTGAAGTGGATCAATGAATGCTTTCAATAACAACAGTGTTAAGGTGCCTCATTATGTCAACTTTACTTCTCCTAAAATGCTAGGATATGAACCAGCTTCTCTAGAGGTGAAAGGCACTCCCTAATTAAAGAGTCCATGCATTTACAAACTGAAGATTTGTAATATGTTATAGTATTCCAGAGAAGAAGAAAAAGGCCAGTTTCTTTTGCTTTCAGTATATGGTGCTGAATTAATTACAGTTGCTGCTCTAGGGCAACCTTGGTCCATTTGCAAACCCCTGGGAATTACAGGAGAGCAGCCTTTTATGCAGCAAGGCTTTAAAGCCCACTGGGTTTGTGTTTGCAAATAATGCTTCACAGAGTTGTCTGTGGATCCCCACAGGTTTAYAGATTTGAGAGGAATAATCTCCAGGAGTCTCTGGTCACTACCTGAATCAAATTTGGTGAAATTTGCCTGTGAATACAGAGGACAGAGAGAGGAATTAAGAGAGGTTCATAGCACAAGGTGCTGGGCTAACAGCATGACTTCGTTTTTTTTGTTTTTTTTTTTAAGGAAAACAAAAAAGAAAAAACAAAACAAACCCTCAAAACACCCACAACCCATTAGCCTGGAATCAATTTTCTATTAATAGAAGTTCAGTAGAGGGATGCAACCCATCCACAAGGCAGGTACAACACCTGGCAGCAGGGTTTGGGGCAAACTTGGCTGTTGCCAGCCCCCACCACCCCACCCAGACACCTCCTGCWTACCAGCCCCCCAAACACAGGGKTGTTTTTAACTTCAGTAGCTTCAGAGTAGCTTAAAAGTAGCTAGAATAGAAAACTTGTGAACTTGTGAACTTGAACTTAGCCCACTTCTGATGAAACAGAAAACAGAATAAGGAATACTTGCATCCTTGAAAGTCAAGGAGGAGTGAAGTCTGTCCAGCTGTGTGGTTAGAACCAGCTTTCTTGGCTTGTAGGAGTTCACCTTAATAGAGAAGGTGTTGGTTGCATTTGAGCCTTGCAAGTTTGCTCATCAGTTTTTAGTTTAAGGTAACATTGTCCTCACAATGGACTCAGCTTTTATTTTCCACAAAATGAGAATTTTAAATGCAAAAGCTATGATTTGTGGAAAGGAAAATTAAAGCTTATGCAAAGCTTCAACTTCAGCATACTCTATCAGAAATGAATAAAATTCCTGATAAAAAAAATCAAAGGGGCAGCTATAAAAATAATTATGATCACTGTGATGTTTGCAAAGCTTTCAGCTATGAAAGGTGCACTAAGAACACTTTCCAGACACAGACACCTACATGCATACATGTTATATATTTGGCAGAAATTTCAAATTAGTACAAGTGTACTGCAAAATTGTGACATTTCATCTGTGTTAAAAACCAGATATATATATAAATGTTCCTGTATAGATGAATCTGAACTTGGTATCCCCTCTGGAACTTGATGTCATCACAGAAAGGTGTGCTGAATGCATACCTGGCAGAAGCTTGTGTCATACATGAAAGCAAACAMAGCCCCATCTGTTTGCCTCACTGGTGAATGTGGCAGAATACCATAGAGCTGAAAGCCTCACAGTCACTCCATCCTGGGTTAATGGAGTAAAAGAATGGGATGTAGTGGCTATTGCTTTTTATCTCCATGGAGCATTASGAACAGTTGAAATAAATATAAATAGATAGAGAATGGTGTTTTTAACCATGCTTTCCTTGTGTGCAGAAAATTAAGCTCATATCCTTCCTATTAGGGATAATCAAACCAAACTGAACCATCTAAATGAGTGGGTTTCACATCTAAACTGAACTTCTTTTAGACTTGGAGAAATTAGGTTGAATTACAAGGGAATTTTCCTCCACTGGGTCTCATCCATTTATGGATTCCTGCTTGCATCATCTACAGAAGGCACAACCTATTGGGGGATAAATGGATCAAAGGGAAAGGCTGCACACAAGGTATCTGTCTGCAGCCTGGCTAGAAGCAGTAAAAGCAGCAAGACAGATTTCTTGTTCTGCTTCTGGGACTGGAGAAATATAATCTGTTCATGCTACAAGTACTTGTGAAATGGAACTCAGATCCCAATTTTATGGCAATTTACTTAGAATTTYTGCCAGAAAAAAGGGTTATTTCTGGTTTTAAAAGGACAAAAACCCAGAATCTATTGCCATTTTCTGTTTGTAGCATTTTCTATTCACTGAGGTGGGAGTTTTCTGACATTTGGAGTGTTCAGTTTCTCTTGATCACTTTTTACCTCGACATCTGTTTCACATGGGGCTGCAGTATGAAATTCAGAACAACAATAAAAAAAACTCCTAGAAAAGTATTGTCCAGACTGCTGATTTGTTACCATAAAAATGTCTGAATCTCTTAACCTGTGATTCTGGGGAGCACTCAGAAATGTGCACATAAGAACTGTGCTGGGAAAATGCACATGCAAAGATAGATGAAATTCTTTCTGCTTCGTATTCAGAGGAAGCAAGGGAAGGATTTTAATCTTTTTCTGGTTTTCTGTATTTTYCTTTTTGTCATACCTTTCAGACCGTTGAAAACTGTGTGTGCATTTTGAGGAACCTCTCATACAGGCTAGCTGCAGAAACATCTCAGGGACAGCAGATGGGAACAGATGAACTTGATGGATTACTCTGTGGTGATGCCAATGGAAAAGATGCAGAGAGTTCAGGGTGCTGGGGGAAGAAGAAGAAGAAAAAGAAATCGCAAGATCAGGTAATGAAAGTTATTTGCAGCTGTGTTGTGAGCAGTTGAAGTACCCATCATTTAAAATATAAATAATTAATGCACTGCATTAGAAATTAAATGCATGACGCATAATGTACAAAACTGTTGCCCTTGTTAATTAGYTGAGAGCTTAAAGCAGAATATGGCTCTGGAGTAATGAAATATATTTGCTTGAGAAATTATACATTATGGGCTGCACCTGGAAACTTTAGTCGTGGGTACACTRTGAATGCCACAAATACCATAAAATGCTCTTGGAAAGGAAGCCATTTCTAATGAAAAGTGTAATCTGCATATACTTTACACTGTATTTCCATAGAGCCACGTGTGTGTAGAAAGGCTTTGATGCAAACAAACATCAGGCTTGTATATATACACTCACTTGCTGCAGAGTTAGTCTTGTACCACGTCTGTACACGTTGTATGGGACTGAATTAAGTAATAGGAGTGCATGTTAAAAAAGCATTTGTATTTTGATATAGTTAATGTTGTTACCAAAGRAAAACTGAAATGCAAAGTCTTGATTGGTTCGCCAAGTTATTTGACAGGTTATAATTTTGGGTGGGTTGATTTGTAAAGTGTATTTATCTCCTTTTTTATCCCATTAAAAACTTATWATTTGGGGGATACTGACAGTTACATTGCAGAGAAAGACACTGTTGTATCAGTACACACAGCCAATAGCAATAAGAATAGCTGATTTATGGGCTTTTTCAGACAGTTTGTGCTGGCAAGAGTAAGTTTTCTACCTCTTCCTACACTTACTCACTTTTTTGCATTGTAGGTTATTTCTGTTTCAGATTGCTCAAAGAAAATACTTATCTGAGTCAGCAGCTAGGTGCRCAGGGTATTTGAATAAATGATGTAAACCAGTACTGAAAATACTCMTGAGTTTCTAAAGCCAAATTGTGCTAATGTGGAAAAGTTATAGCAACATTACTATACTAAAAACTTGGATACTGAAAAATGCAGCACTCATGACTAGTAAGACTTTAATTTCTCCTACTCTTGTGGTTAAACACCCCATCATCAGATAACTTGAATTTATTATGGCCTTTTGTTGGGATTCCTGCATTAGGCTACAGTGAGATTAGAAGTGTCAAAGCAAACTAATTTTACCCYGTGAAGTAGTCATCATCCCTGTTACTGAATTAACAGTTCTCACACACTGTGCTTGCAGTTATTCAGAGTGCAGGAGCAAAAAATAGCATGTCTGGGTATGAATGCGTCACAYTGCAGCTTGGCTTGCTCCTTGGTGCTCTGTTTACTAACACATGCACACACACTCACTAGATAAAGTCTTTTTTAAGTCTTCCTCTTCTGTTTCTTCTGTGACTTTTGGATCTCAGATCCATACTTTCARCTCTGTTCTGTTGACTCAGTATTCCCACAGGGCCTCCCTGTACTGTAACAGTTCCCTTAAAAACATTTTCTTGCTCCTCCAGCCCAAAGAACTGAGCTCTTTWGGCTGATTACTTTCACAATGTACATGCTTTTGCCTGCTCTTAGWTATTTTTTGTCTGTTTCTATGAGTGCTCATTATCAGCATGTTGCATGGTAAAGATCTCCTCAGAGCTGTAATGTTGGCCTCATGGAAGAGGTTTAGATAYTTTTTAAAATCCAAAGAATAATAAAACTACACACATATTTTCAGGCTTRTGATCAATAGGCTTTTCTGTGGCAAGGACATAAATTTACTCTTTCCAGAACTGATTCTGTTGTGCGTAGGACTGCTTTGTATTACTGCTTAGTACTAGAAACATTTTTCTAATGGTGTTTTCTTCTTTAATCTAATTTCCTTTCAATCCAGACATTTTACTTCATCTTGCCATATTCAAGTTCTCACATGTGGATATTATTCAGTTCAGAAATTTTAAGGGGGCCTTGTGAGCCTTTTGCAGGTTATTTTCACCCTTGACTGTTGTTGAACATTCCAAATTATTTGAAGTATATTATCAAATTAATACATTATCAAGTTTACTAGAGTGCCACTAAAAACAATAGTAGCAAGATCACTGTGCTAGAAACAGCTCTCCCAACTTACATCAAAAATGGAAAAGAAAAGCAATATTTTTCATGTAACCACTTTTATAGTAATAGCAAAAAATAACTCAAACTGTTATAAGGGTTAATGTAACTTTTTTGTCCATTTATTTTGCAAAAGTGAGTACAGAAGCATGTTCAGAGGCACTTGTCCAGTGTGGACACAATTATCCAATTGTGTAAAAAAGATCTGTTCTTTCTGCTTCTTTGTCTTTGTGGTTCCTTTAATATTTGACAGGCACATCTCTGTCAGTTGTGACACATCAGTATATGGGAGAGTAGTATCCAGTCTATGGCTGCTACATTTTACATCCCCAGAAGATACATGTTCAGGGTACAGGTTTTTTTCCCTTTTTTTGGGAGTGCACAGGGGTTTTGAATGACAAAAATTGCTGTTTCAGTCTTTCTCAGAAGGTAAGATACACAGAACAGGGTGGAGAAAAAATGTTCAGATTTTAGTGAATGTAATTTTGGAATTTTCCTATTACACTGTCACTGTAACTTAGTTTCTTCATTATTATGTGTATTTTCTTGAACTCCATTTGTGCAGTTATGAGGTAGTCTTTAATTTTTGGATAAAAGTGTTAGTAAAAAAAATAGTAGCAAAACTAYTGTAGTTGCAAAAGAAAAACAGATGTATCATTTAAGGCAAAGGATGTGGATAAAGCTGCAGTTTTCTGTACTTAAATAAAAATCCCTCACAGAGCAGGGGAGTTTGTTTCTTAAGCCATAAAACAGGAGAAACTTTATATTAAAGTCACTTTCTCATGGGTTTTCTCTATAATGAAAGTACAAGTTAATTTCTTTGTTTTATGATTTAGGGAGCAAGTATCCCARTTTTTCTAAGTCATGTTTCAGTTGCAGTCACATGTAAGTTACTTGGAGRAAAGAACAGAATTGAGTGGTAGTATAAAATGTGGTTTCTTTCMAAGGCCTTTCAAGTACAAACTGGAATTTAGTTTTTATTAATGACATCAGTTGTCTATAATGGCAACATCTGTACATCTTGGAAGCAAGTAAGAGATGTGTCTTTGTCCAGATCATAGGTCTAATGACACCTTGCAAATTCCTTTACTTGAGGAGTTCCCTTAGGATCACAGGAAACAAGTGTTCTCCACATTTCAGAATAAAGGTGGGTGGCTCACAATCATTTCACCAGAGCTGAGAGAGGTTCCTGAGGCATCTGCTTTGTCATACAAGTTSAATGGTAAAAGAGGCCCAAACCTTCTGAAGGTTTGTGATAAAATATAGGTACAGCACTGGTTTTCTCTGTGGAAACACAGAAAGCAAAACTCCTGTTAAGGCCTCAAAAAAAAAATAAGTGAAACGTACCTGACTTCTGTCTCAAACTTCTAGGAATGTGATTCTCTGCTGTTTTGTTGTTTTATCTCTGCTGCTTACCTGTGATCAGCTGGTCCTGAACCCWCCCCCCAATAAGCTCTCCAGCCAGACCCCTTCAACTAGGACCYTGTAGCCATCAACCTCTCTGCCTTGTATTGTGTCACTCTTCCAATGGAAAMTGATTCTTCCACTGCTGAAAAGGTTGTTCATGTTGGTTCATTCTTTGAGCTGTATGAGAAACAGGGATTATGACAAAAAGCAGTTAGGGCAGATCAGGTGTATGGTCCAATTTCAGGAAAAAAAAACCAATTAATCCTTATTTTATTTCTTGTTATGCAGCCCATTATGTATACATGTGGTGCAATTTCATTTCTTTTCCTTTCTTCTCAAAGAAAAACATGCTGACTTCTTGGCTTCATGCTCATCTCAAGTTCTCCATCTGTGATCATTCTTGTCAAACCAGAATCTAGCCCAAAGTCTGTTTTTTGATTGGAAGTGACACTTCTGAAATGAGCCTGACCTTCTTTTTCACCTTCTGTCAGGAGCCTTAAGGTATAACAGCAACATTTCAGGTTATATATCATTAAGAATTGACTGGCACACCTCTTTAGCATGCTTGCTAAATGGCCTATAAATCCTTCTATCTAGGTGAAATAGCAGGTTTAAGGCAATAATATTTCAAAAAGCATAAAAAATAAACCTKCCAGATATGTCTTTTCATGTGGTGAGATCACTGTTTTACCAAGTAAGCTTCATACTCTRCCAAGCTAATTAGCACAGAAACAGAAATGGTCCAGCTCCTGGGTTTAACCAATAATTTGAACTGTGGTTAGGGATGAAAGGCTGTGTTGCAAATACATCCTTGCTCAGAAAGAATATCATTTCCACTTGTTGCTTCCTCGTCTTGCACAAGGTGGTTATGTCAAATGTTGAGTAGCAAGAACCAACTATCCTGAGCGATTCCTTACAGAGCTTTCTGAAAACCATTTCTACTCTCTTGCTTGCCTACACAGCATCTTCCCAGGTACTCTGTGAGCCTCTCAGTGTCATGTGTGGCCCGTTTGTTTCAAAAGTCAAAACTGCAGGGTTATTAAATATCATTTGTATTTGTCAGTTGGTGGAATATACTGCAAAGCCAGTTAGCCTCAGCTTTCTGTGGAGAGAAGAAGGGCATGCAGTGACATGCCAAGGATTGTTTTCCCACCTTTAACTTCATCCCCCTTCGTTTGGTAAGGGTCTGTTTTTAAGCAAAGCTAAAATRCACAGGCTGAATTAATATTTTTTCTTAGCTAAGCATAATATTAAAAAGTTGAATAAAGGCATTAACAATTATTTTAGAAGTGTAATGTATTAATGTGAGGTAAAATTTACATTTAGTAATATCTGATATTAATTATAATGATTCAGTACATTGAAATGTCTTGAAAGCATTTTAAACACTTCTCCTATAATTTGTAAATGTTGTTGCATCAAACTGGGAAGAGTATAATTATTTATGCAATGAGCTCTGCTCTCTCCCAACATGCTCCTGTAGTCTCTGTGTCAGTTAACGCCTGCATTTATATTCACCACCCTTATGTAGGCCTGGATATCTAAACTGATGTTTGACTTGATGTAAATAGTGGTATTCCTGCCTGCTTGGTRTCAGCTGCATGGATCCTGAAATCAAGCTCTGTGACTTGGGTGTATTTTTGTTGCTGGATTTCTGATTTCTGCTCTTGACAGCATTTGGACAAAGACRTCCAAAAGAGGTTATTGGACTGATGTCTAGGGAGGGCTGGCAGAGACTGTTGCAGCCACTAAGAGACACACAGGAGGAAATACCTGTGTCTTCTTAGGGGGCCTGTTAATTTAAAAGTCTTTGGCATTTCAGAAATGGTYTTAGTAAGCACTGTGTAGTTGCTTATATGAATTTTGTCACTGCTGCTTCAAGGAGCATAGCTACAGTGTTGTCAGACTATCCCAAATGTCTAGGATCATTGGAGAGAGGTCTAGATGGTTTTAGACATAGCTGGGGTTTGTTTTAATTTTTTCCTTTTTTGGTAGTGGTATTTTGTGCAGAGTGGGGGAAAGGAAGTATTCATATGTAATAAATAAAAGTAAAACACTGTTATTTTGTTATCACAGGAAAACCTATTATCATGTGATACCTATTTAAAAGCAAACCCCACCAATTTGAGGTTGTTAGTAGTACAAGCCCCAAAATTTGCAGAGTCTGCTTCTTTTGCTAAGTTGAAGCCTTCCCAGGTATTTAGTACAATTGCACTATAAATATGGATTTACTTYCATTAAAATGAGAAAGGTGCTGGTAGATAATCTGTTGTACAGCACAGGAGAGCATCTTGATGAGTGATCTTTTTCTCCTCTCAAAGTTCCTTACAATTATGAAAATTCAGAAATTTTATTAGAGTACTCTTACTATCAAGAGTTGTTCTTAAAGGATCTTGGTATTTGGCTTTTTATTTTTCTTGACTTTCATTCTTTTTTTGCACCAGTCTCGGGAAATGAGAGATTCGTGTCTCACCCATGTAACAAGCAGTTTGTCAGCTCCAACCACAATATGTATGGGTAATTGCAGCTGAAGGAGGGAAGCCTGGAAGGAATATTTGTTTATGACTTTTTTTTTTCTCCTTAGTATAAGCTAGGAAGAATAATTGCATGTTTTCCTCTTTTTCAGAGGCTCGTACTGCAGCCTCAGTCTATTTCAAATAGACCTTCCTGGTCATTCCTGATGGGCTGCAACAGTACAGTAATTCTTCCAGTAATTTACTGGGTAGAGGCATTTACTGGGTGAGGATGCTGCCTCAGCTCACTAATACTTAGCAATGCAAACTGCAAAGCACCTTCTGCCATGCCTTAACCACTATTTTAGATATGGACTCTAATACCACTTGGGAAACAAATTTTTTTTTCTCAGACAATTGATGTTGATGAAATACAAAATAAACAAATGAAAACCAGGTAAATCTCCTTTGCAATAGCTTCTTTGCTTACCTGTGTCAGTTCTGCTTGCCCTGCAACAGCTGGACTGTCCAGCTGCAGGCACTGGTCTCAGCTACACAGAAGACACCAGAAGGSACTGAGCCCTGCAGTGAAGAGACTGACACTGTCACAGGAGGTRTGGTGGTTTAACTCCAGTCAACCACCAAACCACACAGCCACTCACTCAGTGGGGTGGGGGCAAGCAGGAGTGAAAGTGAGRCAACATGTGGGTTGAAAAGGKAAAAGCAGYTTAATGGGGAAAGCAAAAGCCCCATGTGCAAGCAAAGCAAAGGAATGAATTCATTCACCTCTTYCATAGGCAGGCATGAACACTTCTCATYTTCAGCCATCCCCAGGGAAGCAGGGCTCCATCATGCATAACAATTATTTGGTTAAACAAACCCTGTCCCTCCAAATGTCTTCCCTTCCTTCTTCCCCATAGCTTTATATTCTCAGCATGACACCATGTGGTATGGGATGTCCCCTTGGTCAGCTGGAGGCAGCTGTCCTGACCATATTCCCTCCCAAATGTGCATCCCCATTCTCCTCCCTGGTGGGGTGGGATGAGGAGCAGAAAAGGCTGTGTCAGTGTTACTCAGCAGTGGCTGARACATCCCTGGGTAATGAACACTGTTTGCAGCACAAATCCCACACGTGGCCCCATACCAACTACTGWGAAGGTAATTGCCCCAGCCAAAAGCAGCAGGGTGTGGTTAACAGTGACTCTCTCCCTTTGCAGCCACTCAGCTGCTCTGGGCACGCACACCACATCTGAAGAGCAGCCCAGGACATTTTCCAGGGTCACTGAATTTCCTGTGCTTTCACTGCACATGCATGTGTGGTACCAAAGATTCTCATCATTATTACATGGACTCTGAGGCATCACAGCGTCTTGGGAAAAAGGTCTTCCCTCACAGTTGGTGATAAATTAATGCAGTCATGCTGAAAGTGAGTTGCAAGAAAGGCAGGGAAATGCAGTGATTTGTCTCATTTATTTTTTTTTAATGTTTTCTCATTACAGGGCAGAATGGCAAAACAACATTAAATATTAATTCATCTGCTAGATAATTTCTAGTGCTTTATATGTACCAGCACAGCATGAACATGTGTATAGGCCTCTATTTATGTCAGCTGATTTTCAGTAGTCCTTGGGATCATAAGAGTGTAAATAGCTGAGCAGAAAAAAAAAATTATACCCCCACATAGTCATATACCCCCTCCTATGGGTAGATCTGATATATTTGAAGCATTGCATGTGCTTTGTCCTTGAAATAATGTACCCTSTGCACTCTTCAGTTGCATACTGCATAATAAGTGCAAGTTGGAATGAGACAAGCGAAGACTTGAATCGGTGCCCTTGGACATCACAAGTCATTCATTAGTGGACTTACTAAAGTACAAAACCTAAACCTGGTCAGATTTGACCTGTAAGAGATGTCTCTCATTTGTTTCCAAAAAAAATCTGACAGTGAGAATGATTGAATTCTGAGAGTTAAAATAAGAAGCAGGCTTTAATGTATTTTTTATGAGCTGAAAAGAGYTCATTTCTGGCAAGGCTGGTGATTTATAAGGAGGAAAAAGAACTGAGTCACGTGTACTGAAAACAATGTGTTGGTTTAAAGGTAGAAATACATTAAAAATTTCAAGAGACAGTCCTATAATAGTGTCATTTGAAGGCATTGTTTCTCCAGAAGGCATTTGTCCTCTACTTTCTCAGCCATCACTGGGCATTGCTATGCCAGTTCTTTAAACTATGGCAGCATTTGTCCAGCCTAGTGACTCTCACATCTGAGCTGTTTTTTGGTAACTGCTCATATGTATGAAATGGTTCCTCTGACTTTCCATTTCAATGTTTGTTCTGCTTTAATAAAAAATTTTTTAAAAGYAGGTTTCATTCCTAAAGGTATTAATCACACAAAACTTCGTTGACATTGGGTTAGTTGTTCTTAGGGAAGACTTGATTGATTGTCCCTTAAAATGTATGTATTTTATTTTTAAAGTTAGTGTAAATGAAATTATAATTGATACTTCCTGAAAAGAAGAGGTTCTAGGTCTTTCCCAGTTGCAAGTATTATTCTACACTCATAACTAGTTAAATTAACTGTTGCAGATTTAAATCACSAGTTGACTTACGCTGTATTTGTATGTTTAGTGTTATGGTAAAGATTTTTTGTTTATATAGACACMGTAATCTCTAACCCAAGGTACTAAAAGGTTTACTTTTTATCATGTTATGCAATGTGGACATGTCAGGGGGRTTAGAAAAGATATTTTATAAAAAAGTCAAGACTTGTTCCTAGCAATGGCACTAATGCCACGAATTATTAAAATCTCTTTATCTGTACAAAACAAAATATACTTATAAATATATAAGTAATTTCCATTTAAAATTTTATTGAAAGTGCACTCCACATCTTACTTTTGTTTGAAAGTCAAAAAGAAAGTCTGTGTATTTTCCTTTGAGATGTTTCATACATAGGTGTAAATGTTGTGTGCTCCACTGGAGAGGAGAATCCCTGTCCTCCTGGAATAAAGTATTTCTGGTAAGAGTGGGTTTTGTGCAATAACCTACCCATTGTTCAGGTTGAAATATTGCACATTTCGGATATGAGAATTGGGTTGTTTTTCATGGCAAAACTCTGTATGTGATGAGAGGAACAGTGTGTTTTGTGAGAGCTGGTTCTACCAATTGCATTGGAGTCTCAGACCACACAGCTGGCTGCCTGAATACTTCCTGYGCTCTCATTGTGAGAAGCCAGAAGTTGTGCAATTGGGGAAGCCTTGTCACACTTGTGCCTTTCATGGGATGGGGGGCTCATGGCCTTGAATGATTTTGTTTTCTGTCGTAGCATTCTGTGTTGTTTTTCCTCTCATGGAAAGAGTGAGAATGTGGAGAACTGAGAAGGATCTGCGAAAAGAAAATCTCTCCATGSAAGTTCTAGATTTGCTTCTGAAGATAACATTCATTGGGCTTCTGTTCCCACACAWAAAAATACATGCAGAGAGAAGTGTTTTTGTTATGTCAGCTAGCTAAAACATTGGGATTTCTGCCAATCTTATAGCTTGTCTATAAGGAATGTTGAATAGGAAATTTGGTTCCTTCATGAAGAATCACAAGGTACAAAAATTGAGAACATCTGTTTATGGGCAGATGCCTCCACAGTTACAGATGTTACAGTTTCAACTGAGGCAATTCTCAAATGCATTTCACTGTTCCTTGCTGACAATCTGATTTGTGCTTTCCAACAGTGGGATGGCGTAGGACCTCTCCCAGACTGTGCAGAACCACCCAAAGGAATCCAGATGCTGTGGCACCCTTCAATAGTCAAACCCTACCTCACACTTCTTTCTGAGTGCTCAAATCCAGACACGCTGGAGGGGGCAGCAGGGGCACTGCAGAACTTGGCTGCTGGGAGTTGGAAGGTAGGAATATTTACCCTTCAGTTCTGAAACCACCCTTGGTGATATAAATGTATCTAATAGCTTCTGGTAGTGGAATAACTGTCTGTTTTCAAAGAACTATCTGAAGGCAAATCTGAGATAGTATTTCAAGTCCTAGGTAGTCCTATCATAGCAAATGTCAGTATAGCAGCAAAGATCACATCAGTCAAGTCAAGTGTGAAAAATTGCCAGAGAAAACCAATATCCAAATGTGGAGAATGAGGAGAAGCAGTTCTTTATGAACTTGGGTGTCAGAGCCATGAAAAATGAGCCAGAAATGCCACCAGTGGCAATCAAATGAAACCATATTGTTTGTCACTGCACAAACTGGTTGACATTCTGTCCCTTAGGAGAAGCCAGGGCATGGCAGAGCAAGATATAAATGATGTGACACCAACACAAGTAATCTTAGCATCTGTTTTTTTTTAAAAACAAGGCGTTATTAAAATACATTCATAATATGATTCATTATATAGTGAGTGAGAAAATGTGCAATCAAGGCACTACTCCAGCTAATTCTATTYTTCAATTATATTCCAAAGCACCATTTTTCTTTCACATATCATTTGCAGTATGTTGAGTAAAAAATTTAGGAAAATACTTGAAAATTTAGAACTGATCAGTAAAATTCAAGATAACATTGGAACTTGTTTACTTTTAGGACAGCTTCCCTGATGGTAAACTGGTTTAATTGGGTGAAAGTACTAACTATCTAATCCTATGATGTAACTATAGTGCATTGATTTTAAATTAGCTCTCAGCGGGACTTCTTCTCATTTACAACAAAAAAAGTCATGTACAGGGAAGTGCACTGRTCAAAGTTATATCTCAGAAGGTATCCTGTTGGGTTTTAAGCTGTTGCACATTTGTATGTGATATGTAAATGCCAATTTAATTAGGCATTCATTTTGAAATATTAGCACTGGCACTAAGAAATGGTTTTCTTTTTTCCATAAAGTTTTGTTGGAAGTTGGGTTGGCACACTCACTGGCTCTTCCAAGGCATATGATGTTTTGTTGGGTTTTTTTATAATTGTGTTCCACCAGACTTWTGTCTTTGACTGTTGCATTCAGTGRCATGTAAAATGATTTAACAAAGTATTMATTCMRTGGKTTTYGTCCCATGTAAGCACTGTGCCTGAAAATCATTATGGTTTTATTRTTCTCGTGTGGTAGACTGCTTCAGATGGTGTAATCCTGGCAGAGAAATGCAATAAATGTGTTCTRTCCATCTGGGAATGGGTGTAGCCCTGGTCCAAATGAGAAAACAATGCATGTATGTTTGCCAGGACTAATGGAAGTGCTAAG
The DNA here is from genome assembly GCA_902810485.1 of Alauda arvensis. Classification (NCBI taxonomy): domain Eukaryota; kingdom Metazoa; phylum Chordata; class Aves; order Passeriformes; family Alaudidae; genus Alauda; species Alauda arvensis. The sequence continues at coordinate 1,152,845 of CADDXX010000134.1, read as the reverse complement.
ATCCAAGTGGTGTCCCTTCTCCCATTTCTAATAAATCTGTGTACCTGTCATACTTTAGTTGGCAGAAGTGTACAGGGAGAGGAAGGGAGGCTCTGCAGAGCTCTTTGGCGAGTGCTGTCTTAGAAAAACTGTTTTTGGACTTTTAATACTATCTGTGCTGATACCATGAGAAAAGCTGAGTTGTTCTCATATTGCTCTATTTTTCTAAAGACTCACCAATTCTATTACAAGGGACGTGCAGACACAGAATGAATATCCTTAATTTCACATGTCATACTAGCCATTTTTGTGAGAGGAGTAATCCTCTTTGGGGATTACATAAGCATTGATGTTTCCACCTTTTGACCTCTCCTTTCCACTGCTGCAGTCCAGATATAAAATGACTGAAATAAAAGACAGAAAACTTTTGAAAGAAGAGATTATTCCTAAGGGAGATGTTAATTTTTTTAGTTCCTCCAACGAATTTTTTTTTTACTTGAATTCTTCTTTCAAGAGGAACTTTATGATGGGCTGAAACAGAAAAGAGCAAACTATATGATGATAAACAATGTTGCTGTTAATAGYAATAGCAACAGCAGTTGTGGGCTTTTTCCAATTAGCATTATTTTAATAACAGACTGTATGATGCACCCAGCCTACCAGGTGTGCACACACACTACTGAGGATACAGTCTCTTCTGGGAAAAAATACAGTGCAGTTRATATTATGCACTTGCATAATTCTTTCCTAGCTCTTTCACCCTTTTGGTTCCTCTGGTACAAAGCTGTCTAATCCTCTTGGGTGGCCAAGAGGTAATATTTTTAACACAGGCAGTGCTTAGCCAGTGCTATTACAGAGGGAAAGTGAGCAGATAAAAGGAAGACTGAGTAAATTTTAAAAAATAAAAAGTTGTGTAGGGGATTTAGATAAATGTCTGCCACTAGAATGAACAGATGATACATGTCTAAATCCCCTGGACTGCTCTGGAGAATTTCAGGCACAAAAAGAAAGCAGCAGTATGTAGCTTTAAGGATTAATAGCTCAGAAATGCTGTAAGTTTTCATTATTTCATGGAATATAGTTTCTCAGGGATACATACACATAAAATCAACACATGCATATGGTGAAACGTAATCTGTAGGACATTTTTAGCAYGGCTTCAACTGCAGGAATTCCTTCTAAAGCCAAAWAATAAYACAAAAGAAAAAAGCATTACATACTTAYATTTATGTATGATTTTTCTGTGTCAAAATGAAACATTTTGGACTAAAGTCTTGACATATATTGCCCATCTGCAAGTTAAAACTTGGGAGTTTTTTATACTGACTAATGAAAGATTTGGTCAGTGCAATTATTACTAGACCAAGCAGAGTCTGTAACAAATCAGAAAAAGACCATCTTGGTGGCAAAYATATTAAGAGATCCAAATTAAGGTTTATCAATAAAACAGGATACTGATTTTGAGGTATGAGGAAGAATATTTGCAATGTGAAAATTTAACCTGGCATAATTTATGACTGTGTATCTTGACTTTGGTGTATATTCTGGTTTTGAGAAAGATTGACAGCTTATATACAAAGCAGAACTCATTTTGGAAGAGACTGTTTCAGATAAAGACGGACATTTGTTCCTCTCACTGCTCTGCATCAAGACGTCATCAGATAAGGAGGACACTGGTATTGGAATCTGAAGGAGAAGAACTATCTCTGTCATGGAAAATTACATGCATATCCTCACAGAGATATCTTTTTTGTTCATGTGCTTTCTTGATGTATCTGTGAAAAACAGGATTAGCCTGTCTGGAATAATATCTGTGGACACAGCCAAATACATAAGTCTTTTGGAAAGACYGGACGAATTAACATTTTCCACATCAGTGTCAGGGTATCAGGTTATATTGCCTAAAGTCCAACTGCTGCCCTGCTCAGTGACCTGTGATACCAGCAAGGTGTCCCTGTGTGTCCCCCTTCTGACAGGGGTGGTGGCTGCCAGTAACACACACTCAGAGCACAGTGCTGCTCCGTGCCAGCAGAGGGGCAGCTTGTCAGCCCTGGGTCTGCACCCACCTACCACCCTCTGCAGAGCTSAGCTGCTACGTGGGACTGGAAGGATTTCTGTTTTAGAGAAGTCATAGTTTCCCAAAACATTTTATCCCATCAAATCATAACCGTGGTAATTTCACAGTATCCTGAACATCCTGCAGACAGAAGGAGCAACATATGAAAAGCAGGTTTGGCTTTGCTTCCTCTCATTGCCACTCTAAGATTTTTTTTTTCCCAAAGAATAGACTTTTTGTAATTATACTTAATATGAACTTGAATATTAAAGCTGCTTAGAAATATGAAATAATAAAACTAGGGAAACACTTTGCTCATCAATCTTAGCTGGAGTTTTCCCTGAACAAATAAGGTTTGAGACGTGCCTTWGGAAGCACTGCAAACTCTTTATTTCCCATTAGATACTAACTTTCACTGGGAGCTCTGTTATTTTTCTCTACCACTTAATTTGTGCTTAACCAAATCTGTGCAAAAATGTAGAATAAGAAAAAAGGAGACTTTGTGACTCCCTCCGCTCTATTCTGAAGACAATTGCCTGCTCATTAAGAAATGTCTCCCACTATAACTCTTCAAACCAGAAGTTCTCRTATAATTTTTTATTTGAATACCTTGGATTGAAAAAATTACATGGTTTAAAATTACAAGAGTGATCCTGTAAAAGATGATCTTTTTATATGTAGTCTGGCATTAGTACTTCTCCTCAGATGGTGAAAATAAAAGTGGCAAGTCCTTTTTAGTTTTCACCTTGGTCAACTGGCTATTAACACATAAAATCTCCTGAACCTGTAAAAAGTTATATGTAAAATGTCCTCGAATTAACAGTGTCAAGCATCCAAGGTTGTGTCCCTTCTGAATAAAATTACCCTCTCAGGAAGAAAGAAAATTTTAGCATATCTGATCATTGCTGTGTCTGTGTGTACGTAACTGAGAGCTGAATKTAGGCTGATGTCACTTTATCTGCAGGCATTACTGCAATATTGCAGGACCTGTTGCTCTGAACTCAGAGAATCACGAAAGAGCTGAGGTTGGCAGGGACCTCTGGAGGTCATCTGGTGCAACCCCCTGCTTTAGCCAGGCYACCTAGAGGCACTTGCCTGGGACCATGTCTGGGTGGTTTTCTGAATGTCTCCAAGACTGGAGACTCCACAACCTCCCTGGGCAACCTGTGCCAGTGCTCTGTCCTCCTCACAACTGAAAAAGCAATTCTTGCTGTTCTGTCAAAGTCCTGTGATTCACTTACTGCCCATTGCCTTGGTCCTGCATTACCTTTTCTATTCTGTGCAGTTGGTAATGCAGTGTTGTCACCACAAGTAGCATTTCCTTAGTTTTGTCAAACCCTTAAAAATAATTTCTTCATTCATATGATCCTTTAAAAAAATACTCTCATGACTTACACAGGCAATACCTATCTTTTAAAAGTAGGAAACAAGATTTACTGTATTTCTTTTGGCAACACAATGGCTTACATTGGAACAGATCGCACACCTACTCTGGGCCTTGGTCCCTTCTGTGCCCTCAGTCTTCTGTCTCAGTTACTTTACAGGCTTTATGAACTCTGTTTTAATGACAAGATGGCCAACTTCCTTTTCCATGCTGTTGCTGATACAAGCCAAGATGTCCTTGGCCTTCTTGGCCACCTGGACACACACTGGATCGTATTCAGCCACTGTCACGAGCACCCCAGCTCCTTTCTCACTGACCCCTTTCCAGCCACTCTACCTCAGCCTGTAGCACTGCCTGGGGTTGTTGTGTTCCAAGGGCAAGAGGCACTAGGCACCTGAGCCTTTTGCTCATCCCCTGTCACTGTTTTTTCCCTCACATCCAATAAAGGATTGAGATTCTCCTTAGCCTTCTTTYTGTTGGTGCTGTATTTATAGAAACATATTTGTTGYATTTTACAGCAGTAKCCAGATTAAGTTCTTGCTGGACTTCGGCCATTCTGATTTTCTCCCTGAAACCTCAGAACATCCATGTAGTCCTCCTGAGCTCCTTTCTTCCAGAGGGGAGGGAAAATCTCTGCTCATTTTTTCTTGAGCTCCAGCAAAGCTCTTTGTTCAGCCAGGCTGCTGCTCTTCCCCACGGGCTCATTTTTTAACATACAGGAATGACTTGCTCCTGCCAGCAACAGGAACAACCTTCTAAGATTTCCTACTTGAAGAATGTCTAGCCTTCCTGGACTTCGTTTCCCTTCAGTTCTGTCTCCCAAGGTACTCTGTGGCCCAGTCTCTTACCTAGCCCAGAGTTTGTCCTCTGCAAGTCCAAGGTAGCAGTTCTGCTGACYCCCATCCTTTCTTATCCTTTGACCATAACATGAGGAGCAAATGCTGCTCTTTTAAGGTCAGTATCAGCCTCACGAAACTATAGCATTCCTTGGCTGGCTCTTTCTAGCTCCTCTCCTTTCTGTTCCATGTTTGATCATTCTCAGCAGGGAATGAGGAGGCTCTTTGGTTAGGCTGCTGAATGTCCCTGCCTTTGATCCCTAAATACAGGTACAATGCCCATGTGAATGGGGTTCATGGGTCATTGGCCTGATCTCTTGAGATAGGCTAGATGCTATCTTGGTCTTTGTTCCTTAGACAAGCAACTGCATTTATTTTGTTAATTCCATGCTAGGGAAATCTGACTCTCATAGGAGCAAGAGCTCCATTAAGTAAATTATTAGATAAGGAAACTGAAAACATAAAAAGGACCAATTTAGACACAAGGTCAGTGCAGCTGCTTCAAAGAGTAGTATGAGACAGAGTTTCAAGCTCCTTACCATCCAAGCACTTGAAGATAATGAGTAATTATTTTCTAAAGCAGCAGACATCTAGGTTATCAATCTTCTCTTATCAGGCAAGGACATATTGTGGGTTCCTTGCCAGACTTTCCTGATGACTCTAGTTATTTATGTATTAACCCTTTGAAGTTTAATCAGGCTATTCCAAGAGAAAGTTTTTTTGGGTTACAGCGAAAAAGCTTATTTTCTGTGTAATCAACAAAGTCAAWTTTTAAATAGGAAATTTATTCTCTCAGGAATTCCAATGCTTTATTCTGTCAGGAATTCTTACCTGGGTAGAAACACYTCATAAATGAGGCAGCATCAGTTGATGGTAGGCAGCACAGTAGTTCGCAGTGGTTTCATGTCAAAAGTAATCCCTTACTATAAGGTGTTTTCTTCTCATGAGATGTGTCACTTTTGTCCCAAATCTTTTCTTTTTTAATTATATTACTTACAGTGTTTTGAAAACTGATTTTAAAAGTTCTCAGATGATTTTGAAAAAACAGTACCTACTTGTACTCCAGAACCAAGACAGATGATGTGCAAGGGCAGTTCCTTTCAGTTTTACCTTCCCATTTAAGATAACTTCTGTTAACACTGTTTTATTTTTCTCCAGTTCATTTATTTACTTCGTATCTTTATCCACTGGATTTTTTTTTCCTTTCTCTTTAAACTTGACTAAGGTTGTAGAGCAAGAGAACAGTAACCAGTTAATATTTTTCTCTTGTTCCAACACAAAGGCATAGAGAACTTGTTGGTAGTATACCAGACAGGAGCATTTCTGAGAAGAGATCACTGCAATCAGGGGGCAGAAAGTCATTGGGAAATCTCTTTCTGCTCTCTTCAGAAACTGCAGAAAGTTAGCCAAGATGTCAGAGCTTTGCTCTCTGTCAGTTCATGTGACTTCTTAGGGATCCCGATAGAGTTATTTGAGTAAAGTAGATCTGTAATTTTTGAATATAAAAATATTTTCTTTTTTTCYTGATAGGTATATTTCATTGAGTCTGAGCAGATGGAGAGGAATGTTAATCTTTAATTACTCACTGATCTTTGATTATCGAACATGCGGGTCTCTTTCGTAGTCTGCTACTTTACTACTGTTGGCATGGACTCTTTCTAAGCCTTTCCTAGCAGACCCCAAGTCTCTCTAATCTTCCAAGTACTCCAGTTTGCTGAGTAATGGCTTTGTCATGCCTGCTGCCCTGGTTTAGCTTTCATGTTGTAGTTCATGTCTCAGTAGTTCCTTTTAACATTCAGTTACTCAGTAGTCTTTGGGTCACAGTGTTGAACTGTACCAGTACAATCCAAATTCTAGTCACAGCTGAAGTATGTTATGAAATATTCTGCAGATACTTTAGGAACACTTATGTCAATGACAGGAAAGTGAATCCATTCAAAATGTCAAGTGTATAGAGTTGTTGGTATTTCTTGCATTTTGGGAGGGAAATTTATTTTGGTAGTTATTTTCTTTTTCATTTTATGATGGAAATTCCTTCAYTGTTAGTTTGGTCTTCTGTGTTGCTGCTTCATTGGGAAATAAAAAAAAACCATATGAAGCACCAAAAGGAGTTAACTGAATAAATGCTTTCCAATTTTTCTGAGAAATATAAATGAATTTTATCTAGAGTATTTACTCTTTTCTTGACTTTCAGCCTAATATAATCTTAAATCCCTAGAGGCATCCACTTCTGCAAACAGTAACTGACAAACAAAAAAATAATTTGCAGGTTTATTCTATTTTTCTATCTAATTACTGTGATGAAAATAAAAAGGGAACTACTAATGAAAGTGGACATAGACTTCAGATGTGTAGTAGTTATGCCCCCAAATTTCCATTATTGGTAAAGTGTATTCATGCACAGGCTATGGCTCCTGTGCTTGTCTCTGATAATTTAGCCCCAATCTGATGCAACAACAATGATTTGATTTTATTTTCTAGCTGCCTGTTCCTGCTGAAGTGTTTCTGTTCCCACAGGAATGCTTTTGCTGTACAAACTGAACAGCTATTTGATCGTTGACACTGCCGCTGATTTGTGCAGTAACAGGATGATTAAGTGTATTAGCAGAGTGCCTCATTTACTTTTTGATAGGCAACAAACCCTTTGTCTCTTTCCTTTTTTATGATGTTTCATCTCTTCCCTTTTATACTCTACTGAGCTCGTATTAGCAATTGACCCACGATGTGGGAACGTGGGCACTCCACGGTGGCTTTAGGCAAACGGGAGGATCATCAGTGTACACAAGGCTGAATCAATTTCTCCATTCCCTGCAAGAATGAAATAGCCTTCTGAGGCATCTCAATTTGAGCTTCCCTGAAACCCACACAGCACAGCATAATTGCTTGCAGAGCTTTGTCCTAATTGGCAGCTTAAGGAGAGAGAACCAGACAGTTCATACCGCTTTCCTCATGGAAAGTTCTCCTGAGACCGTTGAAACAATTAAAAGCACTTCTCTCTTTCTGCCTAAGGTTCATGACTTGACACAGCAGATGAAACGATAGCAAATCACACATGGAGGAGTCTGTGATCTTTTCCCAAAGTGGATGGCATCCTCTGGAAGAAGACAGCTTGGGAGGGAGGGGAACTCAGGGAACAGAAGAGGTTTTGTACATAACTTTTCTGTAGTCCTCCTCCCATTGTTTTATATATATGTGTGTGCATATGTGTATTTGTAAAACATTATATCTGAATCTTTCCCCTGTGAAAGCTTTGGAGTGCTATTTTTTACTGTTGTAATCAAATTAATYGTTCCATCACAGATCCTGAAGGCTTGCATGTCATTTATTTAGTAAGGAGGTTTATATTTTCTCCTTTTTTCTCACCCTGAGTTATTTCAGTGTTTCTTCTACAGTGTCTYCTACTCTCCCTAGGCTTAAAACCAAAACATTCCTTTAATTTGTTCCTCTTAAGCTTTTGAGTTGGAATGGACGAAAATACCACATCCCAAGAAGTCTATTGTAAACCTGGCTTTATGAAACAAGTGCTTATGATTTCTCTTGGTAGGTGACTAAAACAAAAATCAAAGGAAAACTGTTTACTGAGGTTTTAGTATGGAGGTTTTTAAAATATAGACAATAATCTAAAGGCTCATTTTTGATTCTCCTTGGTATTGAATTGACATAGATAAGCTTTTTTCTCTCAAAACAAACACCCCCACTGGTTCCCCATGTACCCATTTTGGAGATGCTGTATTGGTGATGTATTTCTGCAATGAACAACAGCATTTTTCAGAATACTCTCAGCTRGCTTGAACTCTCACCTCAACCAGACAGGCTCGCTTCTTTCTCAAAATATTCTCACTGCTACCTTGAACTCTCATGCTGGCAGTCACCTTGTAATCACAGCAGACACAACAGATGCTTCCCCTGGGAGAGATGTACAAAATACAGCATTTTTTAAGTGCAAGGAGGTATTGCTCATTTCCTAGCTGCAGGTGAAACTGCRTCTAAGTGGCAGGTAAATACATATTTATTAAACCAGAAAGGTTAGAAATTGCTGKTTCTTGTTTCCATAGCATCCTTTTTATTGAATATCCTATTAAAATCAAGGCATAGGAAAGAAACTATTTTGCAGGAAATACTTCCCGTTTAACTCATTGATCCTTAAAATCTGTTTTAGTGTTTTATCTGGTGTTCATCCTATACACTGGTTCTAGAGAAGAGGCTAGAGGAGAGAGCATGGAATAAGACCARCCAAGAATCCTGCTATCACTTACCTCCCCTAAGCTGTTTGCTTTGCTGCACGAAATAACAGCAGATGTATGGTTTAGACACATTATTGTGTTCAGGGATGCTGAGAACCCCTTGTCCAACTTAACTGGMTTTTGTTATGCATGGTTCCTAAAGAGGAGAATTAATAAAAAAATACTCTTTAAATGCTGGCTTATTTTCATTTTTCCTAATTTCCCCTGAATTATATCACCCGGAATGAATTTGTACTACAGACATTGCAGCACTGTAGTTCTTGTCTATCTCCATATCTACTGTTTTTTATTATAAATRTATATTCTGGTTTTTGCTATTCAGGGCATGTATCTTATATAAACAGATGCTTTCAAAGCAAGCTCYTCAGCTGTGGTAAGTAGAGGCCATATGCAGGGGTTAAGCATGGTCTGCTGACAGTGAGTGTGCTAACCTTTTKTTGKTTTTACTCTGCCTGGCTRTGGAGTAATGCTATTGCAGTGTAATTATTCCTTACTCTGGGATGTCTTTGTCAAAAGAGAAGGGCCATCTAGATCAGAAAATTGTAAGACTTATCATCCTAGTTTTTGAACTATTAGAAATATTTCAAAAGCAAAGGCCTTTGAGAACTTGTCTTCGCCTTCCAGGTACAATGGCAAGATAAGCATCCATGCCATAGCACTGAAAGGAAGGAGACATTCTGCTTCAATAGTTTCCTTTCAGCTGTTGRTACAAGAAGCATGAATGTGAACTTTATGAAAATTCCATAGAAAAGATCATGAAGTGAAAAGAATGTATGCCTGTGGATGGCTTGTTTTGAAGTGGGCTATGCTGAGGAGACCTGTACATTTGCAGGTGTCCAAATATCTAAACTTTGTCAGTACCCATATACTTTAACCCCACAAGATCACACCTGCTGTCCTGTTTACGTGTTCTGCAACTGCTGGAGATAACAGCAGAATGGAAAACAGGGTAGTATGGCTGATCTTTTCACTCCTTCATGTGCTGGGAACCCCAAGTTGTGCAGCTCTGGATGGACCTMCTACTCACAGCACACTGCACAGATCCCTTGTTCACTGGCTGGTAATCTTTAGAGCTCCTAAAGGGTTTCTTAGAAGTAAACAACTCTATTCATCATTTCTACTGTCAAATAAAGGGATGTTTACCTGAGAACATACTGCTTGCTTTGGTACAAAGGTAAGGCCGTGCCAGTGGTGTCATGACCAGCTGTCAGGTGGGAGATGCTTRTGGGCTTCTCTGATAGAATCAGCTGCTGGGTTCATCCTGCAGCCATGAGATACTGCAGCCAGGCACAGCACAGGCACACACCACCCTCAAGTCAGCTCTTGAGGGAATCACTTAAAGTTCAATGTGCAATARTGTTCCAGTTAGGATCACTACAGCTGCCAAAACCAGGTGTGTAGCTATCCTCAGTTTTCCTTCTGAACAAGTTAACAATCACAAGAGAAATGAAAATTGTGTTTTCTTGTTTGTAGACTGAATCATTCTTAAGTAACAATAAGCAACAATAAGCAATTCAGACCTCTTGAACTTGCTTTGTAATATATATTTTKTAAAAAGCATGTTGTTGGTTGAGCAGTAAACAAGCATCATTAGATGTTGCATACAAAACACTGGTGAAAAGTAAGTTGTCTGCAGACTTGGGCTGTGAAAGTGTAACCAGGTGTGCTGGGAGTGAATTTAATTTCTCTGTCACCATTAAAAAAAAAAAAGAATAATGCTGATTGCCAAATCGAGTGGTTGCTTAGCATCATCAGTGCAATGATTTCCACTCTTTCGAGTTTGGTGTGCAAATGCTTCTGTTAGCCCTGGCTGTGTTGTTGCCTCAGTGTGTGTGCTGGGTTCCTGAGTGTTGCCACTCTGTGCCTSTCTTTGCAGTGGTCAGTGTACATCCGCGCCGCCGTCCGCAAGGAGAAGGGGCTGCCRATCCTGGTGGAGCTGCTGCGGATAGACAACGACCGCGTGGTGTGTGCAGTTGCTACAGCTTTACGAAACATGGCCTTAGATGTCAGAAATAAAGAGTTAATAGGTATGTGCTTTCCAAACAGTCCATTTATACTGGGGGTTTGGGGGTTGTGGTTTTCTTTTTCGGTTCGCAAGAAATATTCTCACAGATTTGATGTGACAGCTTGTTAGTGTATATCAAGGAATTGTTAAATTAATTAAACATCACGCAGTATTTCTTGATCTCTCATGCTGTAATCTCTGTTAGAAAAGCAATGGCTTTGTTCTGCTTTAGCATTTCATTCTTAGGCTGGCAGTAGCACTTGCATCTTCCAGATCAAGGATCYAAGCAGAGCACCCCCTCCTGATCCTCAGATTACCTATTGCAASTAACTTTGGAGTCATGAAGTAACAAGTCCTAAACATTTTAAGAAGGTTACAGGAATTTACTGGGCAGATTAGTAGCTACAGCAGGAGAACTGGGAGACTGTTGCTTCACAAATGAATATGCTTTTAAGGAGAAGGACAATAATTTATGTAAATCATTATTGCCCCTGAATTGTGATCATATGGTAAGCACACATCTGGGGGTTTGGACATGTTTTCTTTTGTTCAGGAGTTTGGTGAGTTTTTTTAGATGAAATTCATCCCAACACTGTGGGTTATTGAGCTTTTATYTTCATGTTCTGTCTTTGAAAAATAATCACTTCCTTCATTTTTTGCTATTTCAAAAATCATAACCAAATTATTTCTACCTCTGCACAGTAAGAGCATATTTTCTGTTAATTTTTCCTAACTTATTGATGTGTTACCATTACAGCATATTTCTTCCCTGCTTTTAATTACAGAATTATATAAAAAGATATTATGATCATAATGTTTATTATTTGCATCCAGTGCTATCTTAGGGTTAATGCTTCATTACAGCAGTGCTCTGCAAGTTRTTAAAACAAGGCAGTCACTCCTCTCATATTGGGAGGAGTGTCTCATTGTACTGATGTTCCCAGATGTGCAGATTTCATTTAGCAATGCAACACTATACATTTAAAATTGCGCTGTCTTAATTTCACATGCCATTCAAAATACTGGTCAAATTATGGATAGTATATTTGCACAACCTCAACAKTTTAATATTTTATTACATTCTTAAATAACACAATGTAAAAGCAAAGATAAATTTTAAAATGTGGGAACAGTCTGTTGAATATAATAACACAAATATATTTATTTATTTAGACAGCTAATAATAGCTGTGGAGTGCTGCTCTGATTTATGTCATTTTTAGCGTTATTCTGATAAAGTGTACTTCATAATTTCAGTAATAATTTGCTGCAGCTTAAGAACAGTCCAAACATGCCAATATGACAGGGGAGTTATGATTATAATTCTTGAACCATTTCAGCTGTGATCTTTGTATGTTCATTTCTTTGGCTTTCATCACTGAACTTCAAAGAAACAGTAATAGCAGTCATTACTGCTCTTGTTCTCTAGTATTTTATAGCAAATAGGACCTGTCATAGAGCTGATTTTTAGAAATGCTAAACATCAGCAGTGGTCAAGGGTTTCAACTCATGTTGTAGCCCATCCATTTTTGTGATATTGCACTTCCATGTATTGTATATGTATTGCAGGATGYCTTAGCTGCTGTTATGCAGAGGAAGCCTCAAAAAGAGCCTGTGCTTTATCAGGGYAGTTCCTCAAGCATCCTTCTGCCTAGGCAAAATCAACATGCTATTATCTTTTCTCTTTCTGATTTTTTGTTTGTACATCAGGTTCTTGTGGTGACACACTCGGCCTCACAAGCTAGAATTTTTCCTATAAGATAACCTTTTTTAAAGGAGAATTTTCCAACTCTATATATAGTAAAGTTACAATAGCTAGAATTGAGTTGGTTGGGGGGGTTTTAATGCCTTTATAAAGCTTTCTTTTCAGTGGTGCTGTCATTCCATTCCCAGCTGACATTTTTTACTGAAATGTGCCAGAGAATGATATATTTAATTCTGCTGCTGCAAACAGCCCATAAATCAGTATTGAGGCACCTGGAAACTATGTTAGAAAGCTTGCTAAAATCCAGATTCACCTGTACTGAGCTACAAAACAAACAAAAAGACCCTTTTCTCAATGGCCACAAATTTCATACTAGACTTCATTGAATTGACCAATCTGTTTTGTTTTTCACAMAGATCTATCAACTGTGTTGTTATATTGCTAAAGGTTGGTGCAAGGCTTCTCTTACAATTTATCTGAGCCATCCCCATAGCAACATTTTCTTTATTTGTAATGAGGTCTCCTTCCTGGGTTTCATTTCAGACATCCTCCATGTCTTTCAAAGGACCTTCTTTTTTCTCCTTCTTTCTTGCTTTTGCAATGTGCCATGTGTCCCTTGGCCAAGACAGCAGACGTGTTCATCCTTCTTCTTCCCAAAATTGAACTCCACTCAAAAACATGGTAAATCTGGTCTACTTAGTACTAGAATAGATAATGCAACACCTAAGTGTACTCTCCTTGAACACACTGCCCACTGCCCAGGTGCAGTCCTGGTCACAGGTTAGACCACATTCATTTTTACTKGACTTCCAGGACCTTTGTCTGCATAAAATAGTACACAGTCTTTGCTGCTTCCCAAGAATGCACCCAAGGAAAAGGTTTCTCAGCCTTTTCTCTTTCCCAGCTGAGRGAAATATCCACTACTGATATTGCCTGTTTTGTTCTTCCTTGGTTTCAGTGATCTAGGCTGCACAGCACCTCTGTGTCCCTCTGGTACCACAACATTTTTCTGCTTCTGTTCATGTGCTCAGCATTCAGGAATGCTTCTTTACYTTCCTTGAAGCAGGTTCTGTCTCTGCTAAACTTCTCCATGGGTCCATTGCCTTCTCCCTCCAGCCCTGGTAGATGCCACCGAGTTRACAAAAATCACTTTCGTTTGCTTCTCACTGTTCACTTAGGCAGAASAAAATCACTTTTATCCCACAGCTCYTCTAAAAGCAATGTTGATGACCTCTGTGCAGTTATGTCATCCCCATGTTCTTTCTCTCTTCTTCATCTGTCCCTTTCTCTCAGAAAGTAAAGGTGAGGAAGGGAAAGTAGAATAACAAACCTACYCTTCTGTGTTCCTCAGGCTATACTTGTGCCTTAGTTTGAGTGTATGACATTATTGTCTTTGTTCTGGGAATGCAGTTTTTACCTTGAGGATTACCTGCAGACCTCCTGCTTCTGGCAGTGCTGGTCAGGCCAGTGCCTCACACCAAAGCTGTCCCACTGTCTTCCCTACAGTGAGTGCCCCTACAGACTTCCATTCTGTAAAGCCACATTTTGTTGGAATGGTATCAGAAATTGCTAACTTAATGTAGTTTACTTTCTTTRATTAGAGGAAACTTGGCTGGRTGGAGCAGAAAAGCTTGAAAGTAAMTCTRTCTCCTGTAAACAGCATCTTTGCAGAATTAATTGTTTCCTTGCAGTCTGCCCCAGCAGCGTTCAGTGCCTTTCTGGTTCAAACACCGTCCACTCAGTTCTTTGGACTTTCAGGGGACTTTCTGTGGGTTACCTGAGCCTGTGCTGCTGACTTGTGTCCTTAGAAGTCTCAGTCAGTACTGGTGCAGCAGTCTCCCTTCTTGCTATTCCCTCTACCCACTCTGCATGTGAGAAGGCTTTCCAAATCAGGAYTCCCCCTTCCTGGGAAACAAGCCAGCTTCATCTTTCTTTAATCTGAAAGACAGACAGTCTTTTCTTCTCTGCTGCTATCCACAACCTCTTTAACTAAAGAGATTTTGCATTATACAGTTAATAGAAAATGACGTGACTTGTTATTCTACCTAAACAAACAGGTACAGACTATCCTTGTCTGAAATTTTTAAAGGATGACTACCCCCCMGAATTTGCATTTTCCTTGTTCTTGTGTATGCACAGCATTTACCTTTTATTTTAAATGGCAATTACTGTGGCATTTTAAAGTGCAATAGGTGGCTTTTCAARCAACTTAAGCTGATTTTTCAAACTGCCCCAGATGAGAAATTTGTCACTATTCATGTGCTGCAGAATATGCAGAATATAGGATTTGTCCTCTTGAAGGAAAATTTGGAATTGGTATTAGGACTGTTCAGTAGTAAGTCCATAGGGTATGGGCTTTGGAGAGAAAGCAGAGCTGGAGGTAAAATGTATAAAACTTCAATGCACAGTTTTGTGCTTCAAGTCGTTCTGTCACTTTCATTTTATCCTGAYAGTGGTTTCTAATGCCATTCTGGGTCAATGTGGATTAAGAGCAATATTGTGCTAGTAATTGGAAYGCACTGTTCTTTCTCTTGGCCTGCATTTTTGCAGTTAAATAAAAGTTGTTTTTCATTTTTTAGAGACTGGTAGGATTTTAATCCCTCACCCTTGGAAAAAAGAGGGACAGTTCCACCTAAAGATTTTTGTTGACTTCTTGTACAGTGCAGGAAACAAGTCCTTGCCCTTAAAATGTTCAGAGAATCCAGGTGTCTGTTCAGGGCTCTAAGTTCTATGGAGTTTGATGAGATAAGTTGAAGTGTTGTAATGATTAAAACATCCTTGTTGTGGCTATCAGATAAGTAAAGTTAGTGGTACATTTTCTTCTGCCTTCACAAGGTTTTGAATTAGGTCTTGAAAGAGRGCCTCTAGCAGGGGTCAGGTTTAAATAATTGTTCCTGAGTTGGGGACCATGTGTCAGTACTGAATTATCCTCTTCTCRCTGCTTGTCTGTTGTTAATGCAGTTATACATACAAACATACACATACMCACAAAATTCAACAATAGCACATCAATTAAATTATTACCTAATGGGTGCTGGAAACTGCTTACTCTTGCTAGGTGTCTAAAAGTACATTATCCAAGATAAGATACCTGAAACTGAGGTTCTTATAGGTGACTGAGAGGCTCACAGAAAGTGGAAGTTACCCTTTGTTATCATATAATTGTTGTGTAGTGATGAAAAACATCTAAGAAGTGTGTAAATTGTCAGTGTATGTCTTGTGATTTCGTAGCAGTGTGAGTCTGTTTGGGTGTCTGGTGTTAGTTTCAAAGTTTTATTGCTAAACTTGAGAAAGTTTGATTGAATGATGTTATCAGGAGTTCACAACTTTAATGAGTTGTTAGATTTGCAGAATAATTCATGTTGGAAGGAACCTCACCAAGTCACCTTGCCCAGCTTTGCACTCAAAGAAAGGTCAGGTATGTTATTKCAAAGTGTAATATCAATGTTTGTAAAGATTGCTTTTAAGCTGTGAGGCTGAAAATGCATCAGAATCAAGTATTTGCATTCTCAGAGAAGAAAATGGCTCTTCTGGTGTATAAACAGCTACATGGGGTCCTCCTATCTTAGAACATGGTCACATTTTGTTTCAGGATTAGTAATAAATCCAAGGTAAAAGAGTTCCCAATTTTGTAGTTACAAGAARATAGCTAAGTCCTAGAAAGGTGCATTGATAGGGAATATTGGGATATGATTAAATCAAATCTGCAGCTTTCATCCCACTTAAGAGTACCTACCTTCAGCTTTCTCTTATTTTTAGAAGTGAGCGTTTCTGAATTTTTCACACATGTATCTGCTGACAGTGAGAGACATTGAGTTTTTTTATTGAATTTTCAATTGACATATAAAGTGTCTTAGTCACTGGAATGTTAAATTGACATAAATTCACGATGCAGAAGATGCCAGAAAACACTAATCAGGCATTTGTTCAGAAAAGGTGAAGACATAATATATCCAGCAATTTGTTTAATTTGTGTCACTTTTTATTGCACTGCATTTTTTGTGTTTGATAGTTGAGCTGTGCAAAACAATAAACAGATACCTGAATGAGAACAGGCTGTTGATTTACAAAATTAAATGTATTGTCTTACATTAGTAACTGGTGCTCCTTACTCTGTATCAATGAAGAGAAAGATGCTAGTTAAGTTAGTAAGGGAGTAATTAAACAATGATGTTTTATACCACCTGTATGGCAACATCTGGACTCCCTGGTTCCTASTGTTGTATAAATAAGTTAGCTGAGAATTTAACTTGATAAATATTTAAATGTTAAGTACTTTTTCTGTTGTGGTATAAAAGCCTTGTGTCGAGGGGATGTTGACTTTTCATGTGCYTTAGCCACTTGCATGTTGCTTTTTGCTCTGTGTTTCCTAAAATATATTTCTTGACAAGCAGACCTGGTAGTTACAGCGGTTAGAAAAGGTTTTCAACCTCAGTAATYTCTTATTAAATAACACTCTCACATGAAGAGATTTAGCAGGAAAACCAGCTTTAGTAAAACTGAATTCTTAGTATCAAAGTCAAGATCAAGCACTTCCAAAATTGGATTAACTCTTCTACATCTGAACTTTCTTTTTGSCTAAGTACACCTGTCTGGATTTGGAGGGATTTTTTTCTCTTCCATGAACCATCTGAAAAAAAATGGTGTTTCAAGTAGTCAGCTGGGCTTCTGAGCAGTAGAGAAAAAATGGCACCTCTTATCTCACATCCCACTTATCTCCATCACATAAAGTGTTTGATCTTAGAGTCTAATGGGTCCTGTGTGAGAACCTAGAGAAGTAGCCAGAGACTCACTGGCMAATTTTTATGTAAAGAGAAGTARTATCCYATCAGAAGTTGTTCTGGTAATACAGACTAAGCACTGTCCTGCTCCCCTTTAATTAGATCAGTGGACTCTGCAAGGCAATTCGTGAAAAAGCACTAAAATTCTTCATTGTCACCCAAAACAGCGGAAAAAACTGCATGCAGGTTCAAATCTAGGATAATGAGGGATACTACTTTCACATATCTGTTTTTCCCTGTAATGCAAAGTCAAAGAACCATTTCATATCTGTCATAATAAGGTCAAGATGCTTCAGAAATTGTAACCACAACCCAGCAATTCCTTCTAGTAGAGTAACTGTGGRGAAATACCTGTAAAATGCCTGTATTACTACTTTAACTGCTGTAATCAAGAGATYCATCTTCAGTATTGCACCATGACACCTTCTCTAGATGATGATGATAATGTTAAATGATGCCATATAGTACTTTGAAGTTTATAAACCTTGAAGTCCTTATAGGTTTTATCATTTTGTATTGACATTCAGTATTACTTGAGATTGAATTCAGAGTGCAAGTCATAAAAATTGCAAAATCTGGTAGAGGTGGCCCAGGAAAGCCTAGATTAACTGTGACTGCCAAAAACACCACCACCTCAAAAAACAACTGAGGCATGTGCCTTCTCACTTCAYTGATGTGCATTTCACACATAAGAGAAAGTGCCCTGACCTGCACCTTACATTTTGTTTGAGATAAAAAAATTTCTGTTCATTTCTTTTCTCCTGCACAARGTAGTAAGCAATTAAACTGTGACTGTATCTGCTTTTCTCACTCAGAAGACTGACATTTCAAACAATTTAATAYTAATTTTCACCTCTGTTTCTCAGTATGTTCATGCTGAGAAGTGCCAGTTACCTTTCAAAAATTTGGAGTTCTGATCTAAAAAGTGCATATAATTTAATCACATATTCTGTAAAGTATACAAAGGTAGAAATGCAAATTTCAGAAACTGCCAAAGTAATTTTAAAAACACTTCTAWATCCATGAGAATGGAAARGCAGTTTTGAAAATCCAAGTTTTGTGACAGCCTTACAGTAACAGGTAAGTAAGTGTATCAAAACATGTTTCCAGCCAMTTCTGTATCAGCTTCAACTGATGAAACAGCRAGCTAGTTTTATTCTCTGTAGGATTCAAAATAGTGTTTTCCCCTGAAATACTTATCACCTTAAGTGATTTTTAAATGATAGAAGTGACATATATGGCATTTTTTACTAAAAACACTTTTCTTTGAAGAAACTCAAATTCCCATTCATGACACGTCAGTGCAAGAGAGTAGAACATGGCAGGTRAATTAGCATTTGATAAAGGAAATTAATATCATTTTCTTCTCACGTGGGAAGACCCTGAGAATGGATGAGGGGCATTGTAGTTTTAAAAGATGTTAAAGGTGCATCTGAGAAATGAAAAAAATAYAAACCAGTAGGAAAAGATGAATGTGTATTGATTGATTAAATGTAAACTACCTATAGATGGCTTTCAGTCATCTTAACAGTAATTTGCTCTGTGCATCTGCATCCTTGCACTYGCTAAATTAGTGCAGTTGTTCCTGAAAAATCTCATCCAATCCCAGTTCCGAGTTAGATGTTGACAGGGGAAGTGGGCAGTACACAATGTCCTTCTCACCTCGTCTGGCTTTTGAGAGATTCTCCCACTTCTATTTTAATGTCCCCAAAGTAGTTTTCTGCGTGTTTTAGAGTGCTTAAAAAAGGAAAAATGYTAAGGATAAAACCCAAACACCATTCACAAAGGTGACCCTGAAAAATCTGATTGCAGGAGCCTAAGCTATGTCCTTGCACAGGAGGACTGACTGTAGGCGAACACAAATGTAAAATACCTGCAAATATGAAACACATCTGTTTGTCATCATCTATTAGATTAAAAAATGCACAGCAGAATATCTCATTTTCACTGGATTAAAATGTGACTGTTGGGGTTTAGAAATGGTATTCCTTAATTTAGAGAAAAACCACAAGCTGCTTCCCTGTCCCCATCCTGTCCAGTGAGAGACAAATGGCAGACATACCATTTGAGATAAGAACAATTTACTGGAAACCACAATGAGATAAGAAGACARTAACAGCAACAAAGTTGATAACAAAAAGATACAAAATTGATACAAGAAGAGGATGTCTTACAGGCAAAAATTGCTCTCCAACCAGGACAGTGAACAAAACAGTGGACAGACTGGCCATGTCCATGCTTTTTCCCTCAAGCCTAGACAGTATCTAATAGCACCATATCTTGTCCACACCCACTCAGCTCCAGGCTCTGCCCCATCATAGATACTGCAAAAAATTAACTSTCTCCTTGACTGAAGCTAGAACAACAGCAAAGGTAGAAGATACCTTTTAACTAGAGAGTTAGTGTTCAAAGAATGCAGGATTAGGAAAGATTGTGGATGTCTGGGTTCTTACAACTGGCATTTTAACYAAATGTCAGTGCAGTTAAATTGAATTTAGTTTTTCTTTCTATTCCTGACCATTAGGTGCTTACACWATATTCCTGGTTCTTAGCACTTGCCCAGTATTGGCAGAAGGTGATGGTAGTTCTTTGTTGGGTTATATGCACTCTGTGCCAAAATACCTGTGTGCATGTGTTGGTTTARTCTTTGATGGATATAAAAAGACAGTCAGTCACTTGGTTTCTGCATGCCACCTGCAGAGGCTTCTGTTTTCTTACAGTATAATTGGTCTTCAGTGGTACTTTGATGTAGGATTTTTTTTTTTGCTTATAAGAACCAAGTCATACCCTGGTTGTTTCCATCATTTATTATGGGTTTCAGTGTTAAATGCCCTTGTTTCAGATAACATTAGTAAAACTTCAAATTTCCTCTTAATTACGGAAAACAGAATAATGGTCTTTTGCTGCAGCCTTTGCAAATGAATGCTTGTGTTTTTCCTGATGAATATTATACCTTTATGTGTATGTAGTACCTCTCAAAAGGCACTGTCTGGGAGTGGCTGGAAGCATTGTCACTGTGTCTTAGGTTTCTGGTCATTTATGGGCTCTTACTTTTGTTATTGCTTAAATAAGTCTCGGAAAAAATCCGCTTCCACCCCTGCTTAGCAAGCAGTGTTTTTAAAAATCAAAATCTGCTGTTTCATGCTCATAACTGATGGGATTGAACAGCAGCAGTTTTGTAATAACACAGTTACAAAATATTAAAAGGGTAACAAATTCTCATCATCTGAGATAAGTGAGGAAATAATCTATTTGCTGAGGGGCCTTATTATCATAATTCCATAAAGTAAGACTGTGATTCTGCTACTTAATATCTCGATGGGCTCAATTAAACAAAAGTAAAGAARTGTAGTTTTCCTCCCAAGGAAAGCCTAGAAAACCCTTAGAATCAGCTTCAAACCCCCATTGATCTCTCCATGGCATCTCTATAAAATTACTTGAAATCTGGTATTACTGATACAATCTCAGTGTTATTATGTTTTTCATTTTCCTTTTGCTTCCTCTTGTGGCTGTGTTATGCAAGAGGTTGTGTGAACATGAAAAAGATTCWGTGACTACCCCCTAGAGTTAGCAATTTTATATATGTATAATGATATTTTGTAATGATAGATTGGACTTCAGGAATTGACCTAAGAAAGCATTAAGATGCATTAATGCTTAAATCTATGTTTTTGAAAATATATGTTATATGAGTAGTGCAATTTGAAAGACCAGACTGAGATAAAAGAAAACAGCATGTTACTAGCACTCATCATTGAAGGCCTTTGCTTTTTATAGAAGTAACTAAATAATTGAATATTTTAGATACAATAGCTTCAGTATTCCAGAATGAAGACTTCAAGCAAACACAATCAGAGAAACACCTTTAAATAGAAAGTTTGGGGAATTTTCAGTGCCTTGTCAAGCCCTACCTTACAAAAAGAAATGGAAATAAAACCTACCTTGTTGCTGATTGTTCATAAACCTTGATCAATGTGCAGGAAGTAATCAACAAATTAAAAATTGGTTGTCTTTGTGGTCTCAGCTGTTAAGTAATTGCTAACAGTCTGGGATACATACACTGTGAAATTCCTTTGGTCACTATCGTGCGGGTTTACTTCCTTTTAGCCCATGTAAGTCTAGAAAATTAAGTTAACTGGATAAATTTAGAAAATACAGTTAAAAARTAAAGGAACTTTTTCAGGCTTTAGAGAAGGCTTCAGTCTGCAAGTGCAATAAAGAAAAAATTTGGTATTAYTGGATCTATTTGGCTTGGAAGGGGCCTCCAGAGGTCAGGCTGGTCCAGTAACAGAAGAATGCCTAGGACTTTATCCAGCTGATGGAGGTTGTGCTACCTCCCTGGGCAACCTGTTCTGTTGTTTGACCACCAGCATAGCAAAAACAGTCTTGCTTTTATCAGTTGGAATTTTCTGTGTTCCAGCATGTCTTTTGCTTCTTTTTCTCAGACTTTGAAACCCATAGATGATCTTAACCCCATCTTCTCCACACCATTCCATTAGGTAGTTGTAAACAACAGCAAGATCTCTCCATAACCTTCTTTTAAAGCCCAGATGATGCTGTTCTTGTCTGCCATGTGTTCCARTCCCCCAGCTGTCTTTGTGCTGCTCCACTGAACTTCTTCCAGTATTTTGCAATGCCTTTTTGTACTGGGCAGAAGAAAGCTGCATGTGACACTCTAGGTGTAGTGTAGATGCAGAATTGTTTGAGTGAGAGGAAGAATCATATCTTTCTTTGTTGGATTGGCTCGGCTCCGTGTAATAAAGCCCAGGATGTCACTGTTTTTTTAAAAGCTTGCTTTTTAACCAGTTGCCACCTATCTGTATGCTGGTACAAGGGCTTATTTAATCTTGAGTCCATTTGCCTTTCTTGAACTTTGAGTTTGCTGTTCAGCTGTCCATCTGAATATCAGTCCTGCCCTCCAGTGTATTTTGACTGCTCCTCCCAACTTCACACTGTCCACAGTCTTTCTCTCTGTCCTGTCCTTCAGACTGTTAATGAAGATGTGAATTGTCTTACCCCCAGTACCACCACCTGTGGGGCACCTCTAAGTAACCATCTGCCAGTTGAATTTCATACTGGCAGTAAAGCCCTTTTGTCAAGCTAATTTTCTGCCCACCTTATTTTCTGACCCACTTACCTGGTCAGAATGTCAGTAAGGACACTATATAGAGTAAGGGTAAACTGGCACATTTGTTTCATTTCAAGCAGCGTAGAGTACTCTCTGTAATTCCTAAATTAGAAGTGGAGAAGCAGAATTTAGATGTCTTTAACCTCAGTGACATCATTGGAGATACTTAAGTAACTTCWGGACAAGGTTCACCAAATTTTAAACCACAGTGTCAGGGTGACAGTGTAGAAGCTTCGGGGAATAACCATCTTATTGTTGAATCAGGGCAGTAATAGGATAATTGTAACTAAATACACTTAAACATGGAAGTTTGCTTTATTTACCAGAGGGAATTRTAATAGTAGCTCAATTTGTTGCATTTTTAGTAAGGCACTGTACTTGAAGATTTTAAAAGGGAAACACTGTGGAATGTCATAGAATATCCTGAGTTAGAAGAGACCTGCAAGGATCATCGAGTCCAACTCCTGGCCCTGGACAGGATGATCCCCACAGGTCAAACCCKGTGCCTGAGAGCATTGTCCAAATGCTTCTTGAACTCTCTCAGGCTGGTGCTGTGCCACTGCCCTGGGGAGCCTGTCCAGTGCCCAAMCATCCTCTGGGTGAAAAACCTGTACCTGACATTTAACTTTGTCTTTGGAATTGATTACTTTCAAATCAGTGGAAATAAATGTAATTTCTCTAGTGTTCAACAGTGATACCTATTATTAAACTAATCACATGTAGACTAATAGATTCTGATCTGATGCATAATTCAATTGTAAAGCAATAATATGAATTTTAAATTATTTCAGACACAAGGAAAAAATGGATGTAAGAAATGTAATCAGAACACTCTTATGTACAAACACATTTTTATTCTGTCCTTTAAAATAACTTACTTCAGATTCACCTGTGAATATCATCTGCAAAAGTATCTGCATATTAAATTGAGGTAGAGTGCCTTTAACCTAATCTTTATTTATATTAATATATACACACTACAACACAATATATGTGTATGGTTGTGTGTGTTTATATGTATTTAGGTAGGTTTTATTCCAGCCTTTAACCTGCACCAAAGAAGAAGAGAAGCTGTGTTAAGGAATACACATGCATATAGGAAATTACTTCCTTTATGTAAAACACACATTGTGTTATGGCATACAATTGCAACAACTAGAAKAAAATCTTGTTGCTGTCAGCTTRATCATCTCATGGGAGCTAGAAGGARTTTTTCCATCAAGTTCCTGAGAAGCAGGATTCAACTCAGAATAACAAAAGCAGCGTTACTAAGATAGAGTGAGTAGGCTGCATAGGTAGTAATCACCACACAATGCCAAACAATGGTAAGGTCTACTTTAAATCAATTCATTCAATAGGAGAGTAAAGTAAAAGTACAAGTGGTTCTTAGCATGTTAATAACATCTGGGTAAAATTCTTAGTTGCTGGATGGTAAATTAAGAACTCAATTTCTGTTTTCAGTCATGACATAGGCATTAAATGGACTGTTTTAAAGGATTAATAGTTTATTATGAAAACCAGAGTTGGATGCCAATTAATTCACTTTGATCCTTYGAAAATGTAGTACTTACCCATTAAGTGTATTTAATAGAAATAAATTAATGTTAAATATATTATATAATACAGTTCATTTTTTAATAGTGGAATTTCTATTTTTACTTTGAAAATTATAGGTTCTCAGCTGATTGAGTTAGCATATTTGGGAAACTACAGTTCCCTAACCTAACATGTGGTAATTCCCCACTAGGCAGCCAGTGACACAACATCCTCCTGCTTCTTAGGCTCTGCCCAGCCCCTCATTAGCACATCACATCTACATTGAATCAGCACTCCCTGACTAATCTGTCAAAATGAGCTGGGGGAGCAAAAAGATTGCTGTTTCCTTTTACAGACAGATTTTGTTAAACACWACAAACTCAAATGAGTCAGGTGAGCAGCTGAGAGGTGAAAAACTCTTGACTTGCCCCTGTAGTGCTCATGAGGCTCAAAATGACAAATTTTTATGCTTGCATRCTGGAGGTGTGCCCACAGCCTGAAAGTTGTTTTATTTTGCTGGAATGCAGCCACCATGAATCCTATCTTAATATTATTGCACCACTGTAAACTTGCTTTAGTAAAAACCCTCACTCCCTCCTCTCCCCTCCTTCTCTCCCAAAACAAAACAAAACTACCAGTTTGGGGAAATGCTTCATGTCTTACTGGAAAATTAGAATAGCAAAACAGATAGGCTGTGTTCCTTGGACAGACAAAGGCAGGGTCCTTTGGAATATAATGATATCRGGTAGGCTGGCAAGCTGGCATGTATAATTTCTCTATATTGGTATTAARTCTTCAGCAGCTAAAGGTGTTATCCTCTGCTATACAATTCTGCACCACAATGTCTRAATCAAGCCCCAAAGAAAAGGCCATGTCTCCTTCTCTCTTGTGAGCCACTAACAATCCGAAATACCAAGTACATCACAAGCAAAGCCTTTGAGACMGGGGGTTCTGAGGATGGATTTCTGTGCATTATCCACTGTAGTTAAATCCATTCTTCTGCCTTGGGATTGAATATGTATATGCCTTATACTGAAAAGCTCAGCTTCTTCCTAGGGAGACTGAAATTCATCTTGTTCAGTTGTAGCCCTGTTCAAGCATCTTTCATTCACTAGGACTTTCCTGATAAGCTGTGCTCAGCTTACAGAGACTTCAAAGCTGAGGCAAAGTTATTAAAAGAGAGAGAAAAGAACTGCACTTCTAGTTCAATCTTCAAACAATACAAAAATCGATTAAGAGTCAGAGATTTAACTTCATTGTAACCCTTTCCACATTCTCATGATAATTAAATGTGGTGTCTTTCCTTCCCATTTTATTCTAAAATCTACTTAAAACTTAATAGATTGGTAACTATTAGTCTGGCAATAATAATAACAAGCTGCACTTTGGAGCCCTGTGGCTAGAGATTAGTAGTAGATTTGCCACCAAAGTAAACAAAGTAAGAGAATGAAATTATTTGYAAAGCAGATACTAAAAAACCTCATCCTGAACCTAGAAGAGTTCATTTGCTTCAGTCATTCCTGAGAAGAACAGCATTTAAGTCTTGGGTGGCTTCTTGAGTTGGCCATAGGCCTATCTTGCCTTGGTTTCTGTAACTGTGAATRAATAATCACATGTGGCCTTGTCCTTGTGAGACAGGTAGTGTTCAGAAGATGTCCAGACATCACCCACTAAAAGGAATTCTAAAAATTATTGCAAAACTGATGGAAGTATTTTCAGAAGCAGTGGTACTCATTTGAAAGTTAGGATGGCATGAGCTTTTTAACCAATCCTGGGGCACAGCCTAGATTAGATTGCAGTGGGAACCCAGGAGAAAGTGTTCAAGGTGAGCTGWTCACACACTGATCTTCCTGGAAAGAGCAGTGCTTCTGAGTAYTGGCCCATCAGTGTGTGCATAGCAGGATGGGTAAGTCACAGTAGGCACTTGGCCATCTGGCTGTGGCAGCAGCCGACCCAGGAGCCAAGTCACCTGAAGGCTGTGAACAAAAAAGAAGAATATTCCCTGGATTATGAAGAGGAATAGAGGAAGATAAGAAGTCTCAGCTTTCTGCTTCACCTGATTCTGAAAGAAAGGGAGCAGACAGCAAGCAAGGAAAGAAGAATGGTGGTCAGATATACTCAAGGAATTGTGGAATTAGAAAATGTAAGGAAAATATTCAGAGACCTGGATCTGGGGACTTGTATTGTGAATCAGCCATTTTTCATCTAGGTTTTTTCCTTGGATCTTTTTTTTTTTTTACCTTTCTTCCAAATACCAGGAAGTTAAGTGGTTCATTCTTTTTACAAGATCGTATTATCTTCCAACAAGTATTGCACTCATTCACAAGCTAAAAGGGTACTTCATCTAAGGAGTATATTTACAGGGCCCTGAGCCACAGAGACTTCAAGCAAAGATCTCAAGCCACTGGGATCCTRAAGAAGATGCAGAGTGTTACCCAAAGCAGCTATTGTGTTTGACTGTGGGAGTTCTGAAAATAAGCTCTGTGTGCAGGTTCCTGCCAACCATCATTCTGWGCCCACTAAACCAATTCATTTGCAGAATCAGCTGAAATTCACCAGTTACTCTTTAGGGAAACCAACTGATGCTGAGTCARTTGATTGGCCTGTCAATAAAAAGTGCTATGAGCCAATCTGTCAAGTTACAGCTCCACCTCTTACTCCTTCAAAATACAGCACACACAACCTCAGTCAATTGGTAGTCCTGTCCTGTCTCTCCCAGCATGTCACAAGCCTCCACTTTCTCTGTTAACTCTGTGCCTGACCCTCCTCCACCTCAGAATAAGCCAGCAATTTTCAGATCCTCTAGAGAGGACATGGTGCAGTTCACTTTTTATCATCAGAAAAGCTTYCCTGACAAAGGCCCTGCTAAAGGAACTAACAGATTCAGAAAACACTCACTCCCTCTTACAACTGCTTTACAGTAAAACCTTACCTTGTGCTGCAAGGCCCTTTGAGCACAAATTTGGAAGTCCTAAACCCAAACACAATCTCTCGGCAAATGAAGTTCAGCATAAATCACAGTCACCATCAAAATCTCACAGTTCTCACCAACCAGTTTCAAAAGCACACAAAGCTTATTGTAGCTTCCCAAGTTTGACAGTGGATTGGATATAATACCTTCAGTGAACAGGTTCAACAATCCTAAGTATCAACCCAATAAAGCTGCTCCTAAAGCCATTCCTATAAGCCCTTCAGCACTGCAGCGTGAGAAGGAAGACCCCAGACACACTGCTGCAGCCACAGCAAGAGGTGGATTTAACAGCTGTGGTGGTGTGTTCAGCTCCATAGGGACTGGAGTTAGTACTTTTATACCACAGGGTATATTCCAGATGGACTAGAGCAAGAAACCTGTTTCAAAGTCTGCAGAGACAACACTTCTACTTTTGGTCAAAGAGAAARCTAAARTGCTTCTTAGCCCATCAGTAATGTCAGGCCTCATGGAYTAACATTCCTGAAATCAATGGAGCYGTGCCTGATGTACTGTGACACCAAAACCTGTCAGAACAAGTCCCTTCCTGGGGACCCCGCCTATCTCATTAAAGGAAACTTTCTCAGTCCTAATTGATGATTTATAAATATGAAGTTAGCTCAGTGAATAAAAAACGGGAAACTTAAGATGGACCTCACAAGTAAGGTGAACCACTCTATTTCAAGGCCAGTAAGAGCAGCTTGCAAGCATAAATTCAGAAGCAATAAAATTTACCWTATGAACCAGTTCTTTCTTCCCAATTTGGACACTTGACTTGCAATTTTCTTGGTTCCAGTTCTTTAAGTAGATCATATGAAGACCTCATCCTAAACATGCAGTGGAGCTCTATGTCCAGGGACTCTGCTTTTTCTGCCATGTCTTGGTGACCTGCAGTCTCCAGTAGCAGCCTCCTCTGCCCTGTATGTTGTGCATGAAGACATTGAGTAAGAATGGTGCCACTGTACTACATTACCATAGAGAACACAGCATTGTTCCTTATTGGCAGGCTGAAGGGATATAGTTAGAGTAGCTGAATATATAATTAAAGGTGAGATGGCAGTCAGTTCAGTCTGTCTTCCTAGCTACTACTTCCTTGCTTTCATTTGGACTCATTCTGGCTGGTCCCTGTCTTTCCTGAAGTCTGTCATTCAGACTAGTTGTGGTATTTCTCTGTAAGCTCTGCACAGAGGGACGAATCATCTGTATGTTCTGCCAGGAATAGTTGTCAATGTACTCCTGAACAGCTGTCTGTCACAGCAACCCATCTTGTAACCCATGCCTATCTTAYGATCTTCTCTGGCTTCCTGATCCTTTTCTCCAGAATTCCTACTCAGTAAATTGTTCTTCATTCTGTATTTCTGCAGATAATCATCTCCTGCTTCTGTAATAATATTATCCATTTGACTTTAATGAATTCTGTCTTCCAAAATCAAGATAACTGAAATCTAAACCAGTCCTCAAACATTTTTCAGCCTCTGTCCCTGTCTCTATCACCATCCATATAACTGGCTGTGACACAGGATGGATATAGACTCAGGATAGAAGATTGTCTACAGAAATTAATTCAGACATTTTCTACAGAATTCTTTAGATAAATGCTTATATTTCAATGATGAACCATTTGCACCTGAGTTTCCATCTTAGTTTCTATGGCTGTTCTGTCAATAAATACATATTTTCTCCTCTGTATTAGTTAATCTTTCCTCTTGCATACTCTTGTTGCCTTCATATTCCAGAAGATATTCATATCAAAAAGAATGCAGTCCATTGTKGTCTTTATGTAGTGAAAATTGTGGGTAAAATCTGTATTGGGAGAAGAGACTAAACAAATGGGCAGACAAGAAGATACACATTCATCATATTTAAATGTTTCTTCCATTATGAATAATAATCTTTTTGACAGGAGAGCAGCAGAGGGGTTATATGTGCCATCAAGTGTATTATGTCAACTACATGAGATAYAATACATGGGGGTTTTTAACAGTTTTCTATTGATCTGCAGTTGTCTCATGATGGTTTTGCATTGCATTGGTTTTGCATTTGTTTTGGAGTTTAGACAAACTCCCAGTGTCCTTTCCAACCTCAGTTATTCTGGTTCTACATGTGCTTTTTAAATATACTTGATATTAATAAAAGCTTTTTTTCATGTGTATCTACATAAAGTCMCATACTTCTATGAATTATAAGGACAGCTTTATCAGACTCAGTCTCTGAAAGGAGAAATAATTCCAGGACAAAGAGAACTCGAACATAAATGACAGATTTATCTACTTTAATTTGCTTTCAAAAGAGGATTTCATAGCTCAAAAGTGGGCCAGGTTCCAAGATATTCTTCAATATATTTACTTCTAATGTTTGAARTAAGTATGTACTAAGGATATATTTCAGACATTTTCAAAGATAAGAATATGGTGAGTCAATAAATCTGGAAGCTTAGAGTTACCCAACAGAATATCTCATAATTGGTAGGAGAGTGCTTTATATTAATGATCTTTAAAGAATCTTTTCAGTATGGTTTGTCTGCTATAAATTTGATACAACATGACTGCAAATGTGCTTTGTGTTGCTGTTTATATTAGATAAGGAGCTCATGTTTAAATGAATGCATGGCTGCATAATATTGCTGGTAACTGTGTCTAACTCARAAGCTGATATGCCAATATTAATATTCTCCTTCCCTTGTGTTTTTTCACAAAAGTTTCATTTATCTGAGTGGAGTTTTTTGAGAGGAGCACTATGATATTTAAGATCCATTTAGTTTCATGGTGCCATGTAAATGGAGTATTTAGCATAATTGTTCAGGGGACCACTTGCTAGTGCATTGCATCATATTTGATTCATAGGCAGGAATTTTAATTGGGTGTTTCTGCTAAATCAATCAGGGAACCAGCTTGAGCTGCAGAAAAAGCAGGGCTAACAGGAGYAAAATCTTCAATTTTCTCACATAGTGAAGACTAATGTTTGCTTGAGGCCTTACATTGATAAATGAGGCCTTACCTCATTGCTCCTGCTCAGCTTTATGAGAGCAAGATCAGGCCAAAAAAACTGGTTTATTTTTTGGCAATTATAAACATTTGTGTCATCTTATTTTCTATTTTTGCCAGCTTACTTGGTCTTGGGTTTTGTTATAGGTTTATTCTGTTGGGGTCAAGGATTACAGTTTGGGATTGGGGTAGGAGGTGGGGGAGAGGTAGGGGCTAAGAGTCAGGCTTAGGGTTAGTGGTCAGAGTTAGTGTAAGGGCTTGACAAGCATGGTCTGACACCCAAGGCTCACTTACAGCCACAAAACCAACCCTTCCTTGCTGGCCCAGCTCTCACAGCCTTTGTGTGAGCTTCACATGCCAGCCTCCAAGTCCTGGCTATTCAAGTGCAGAGGCATGAGGACCCCCAGGGATCCAGCTGAAGCATTCTGTCCTCCTGGATCTCTGCCTATTGCCCACATCCTGGGCACAGGCACCCTAGAGCTGAGATCAGAAGAGGGGCTGGATGTGCAGGGTCAACAAGGGGGGCTTAGGCTTTGGGAGTCTGCATAGGGCTTGTGGATTGAGCCTGCCTTTTGGGGAAAGGGATTAGSCTTTAGAGTTACAGAAGGGCTTTGGGTCAGGGTTTGGAGTTCCATTAAGAGTTTTTAGTAAGCAGTGYAAGGGGTGTAGGTTGGAGGTGGGAGTCACAATGAGGGTTTAGGATTAGGGTTAGGGGGAGGAGATTAGGCTGCCATCAGAACAAGGTTGTGGGGTAGGGATAAGATCAAGGGTTTCAGGTTTGGGTTTTGGCCTTTGCARTAGAGCTTGGGGTTAGGGTTTAGTGGAGGGTGCTGGGGTAAGGTTTGGAGGTCAGGTTACACAGGCTTTGTGTTAGTGGCCAGAGTTGGGTACGGGCTTAAACAGTGTGGTCTTGCAKTTGCTGTACCCACTACGTTGCCATGTCCTGGAGTGAGCAGCATGCCCCAGCAGCAAAGTGGGCCAACAGCCTCCTGGGCTGTCAGGAGTTAGCAGCAGGTCAGTGCAGGTGATCATGCCCCTCTACTTGCACTGGTGAGGCCACACATGGRATGCCAAGTCCAGTTCTGGGGCTCACCAGAACAGGAGAGACACAGACATACTGCAGGAGGTTCAGTTGAGGGCTCTAAGAATCATTATGGGCCTGAAGCATCTCTCCTGTGAGGAGAGGCTCAGGGAGCAGGGACTGTTCAGTCTAGAGAAGAGGAGGCTCAGTGAGATCTTAGACATTGTTTAAATGCCTGATGGGCTGGTGTGAAGMGGACAGAGCCAGACTCCTCTTGGTGATGCCCAGCATCAGGACAAGAGYTCATGAGCACAAATTGAAATACAAGAGAGTCCATCTGAGTATAAGAGAACACTGAGCTGAACCTACATTGAGCAGAGGGGTTAAACTAGGTTATCTCTAGAGAATCCTGGCAACCTCAACTGTTCAATGATTTATAAGGAAATTATTAACATAAATTTTTATTTCCTYTTTACAAGTATCAAGTTCCACAATCAAGCATGACCATGCTAGGGGCCTCATTCATGTGTGATTGCATTTCAGTTTTACACACTTAACCTTTTGGGAAATACAAGCAGAGATGGGCAAATCTTTCTGACATAGGGAGCTTAGTCATTTAAATAATCAGTGAGTGACCCTGCTGTTTTATGGCTGTTCTTGCATTTTATTCAAGGTGCAGGCTGTAACCTTTTCTGCAGAGAAGTTCTCTGCAACCTTAAGAAAGATAAAAACGCTCTGTGTACGAAAAGAATGTGCAATGGTGGTGTTCAGATTTCACCTGCTGTTTGGYGGATCTAATGTGTAATATGAGAAAAATAAATTGTCTCATTACTTACTGCTCTTGGGAGAAAAGTTACAGCATCTCTTAGATTGTGTGCTACTTAGGGTGCTCTTAAAGCGATACGTTCTACACATTCTTTGGATTTCAGAACTCAGGATTTTTTTAGCAAATCATCAGTGCTAATTTTAATTAGAGGAAAATGCTTCCATTAGCATGAGAATATGCAAAGTCAAATACTGGTGTATAAWTTTTTTCAGGGTGACACTGACAACRAAGGTTGYTCTCAAAAGGGAACATGACATTCTGCAGATTCACAGTTTTCAGAGGAGCAGCCTATCAAGAAATACTTTACCTTTGGTAATATTGTCCTCTTAATCTCCTGTGATTAGGGGGTCAGCATTGTATCTTCCTGTTAACTGTTCTGTTTAGCTGAGTGCATTTATTTTTCAGGCTTGTTTTTCTGTTGTTACATCTTTTCCAGCACTCCAAGCCTGATCTCCCATCCCTCCCCTGCAATGCAGAGTGTAGTTTATATTCTGCCACATCTCAGGGAAGTAGCAAGGCTGCTGAGTACATGTAAAATTTTCCCTCTGACTCCTCCCTAGTCTTTCAAAGCACTCTGATCATTTAAAATAAGGCACTGGAGCCTGGGAGCCAGCTGCTCTCTGCCAGATTTGTCTTTTCCATAAGTCTGGAGGGGGAAGAAGACTTTTGCAATATTTGCCCAATTCTCCCCCTCTCTTTGAGGTCAGCCAGTGTTGCAGAAGTCGGTGAACTTGAAGGATCTGAGAGGTTATGGGCTTTGCCTTAAGGAGGTCTCTGCTGTCCAGTCTATCTCCAAGAAGGAGATGAAGCCCAGCATAACAAGTTTAACATACAGACTCTCTGACTCTTGCCATGTGAGCAATTGCATCTCCAAGGAGGTAAGAAAAGGAAACTGAGGAGGTGCASAGTCCTGAGAATCCTCCTGCCATGTGTTACTGAGTTGTAGGTGAGCAGCTGTGACTCGGGTTTAAAAAGCAACAGTTTAATGACACTGAGCAACCTCAAATGAATGTCTGGAGGCAAGGTTTCTTTGAGGGCCACTAGAGAGAAGACTTGATCAGCTACTAGCCTGAAGGTGACACCTGGAGCTGTTGTTTTGAAAGGATCAGCAGTAGCACAACCCAAAACCAAGTCACGTTTGACTCCCACCTCCTGAGGAAGCACAAACAGAACTGTGCTCCAGTAGATCTGTGCTCTAATGGAGCAATTGGGACTAGGATTTCTTTAAACACAACTAATAATGAGCTGTATGCCTTAGAAGAGCTGAGAAACTTTTTTTATGAGAAATGTAAGAAGTAGCAGTGTTGTAGTCAAAACAATAATATASTACTCATCTGTTAAAGAAGGTTATTGGATACATTTTTGCCCTTCAATGAGAACACAGAACCTACTTTCACTCTGCATCATACCTACTTACTGTATTCAGGTCTTATATTGCTCTAGCTTTAGGTGATTTAAACTATAGAACTGCAATATAATTTGCTCTTTTCCAGTGGCTGTGTTGCTAAGAAGACAAAACACTGTAGGGAACAGGAGTGTAACTGAATCAGAACATTAGTAATATTGCAAGATTAATTGACCTGTAAAACCAACTATGTGTCCACTTTCTGCATGACTAATGTGAGAGGCCCTGTTTCTAATAAATGTATTTATGGCTTCATTACTGCAGCAGACCTTTGGATGGTCTGGTTTAGTTGTACTGATACATTAGTAGTTCAACAGATGAACACTGTTTTCATGAGATATTAGCTAACAACTGCAAATTGCAAGGAAAAAAAATCAAATGCTCTATTATAGTCTTACCCATTCATGGATTAATTGTCTTCAAAGTTTAAAAAAATAATTTTTTAACACCCATCACCTTTTCTGATGCTRTTCTTTTGCTTGTTTTTGTTCTTTTCCTTTATGCCATTCTCCCAGCCACTGAAATCTGTAAAGTTAGTGTATGATTTCACTGTGCCTTAGAAACTAAACAGTATTTTGTAACTGAAATATAAATGATTTTATTTTATGGTGCACAATAAAGCAATGTGAAATGCTGATACATATCCTCAGCWTTGTTGTGCCATCATGCACAGATTATCATAACTATTCCATGTAAAGTTTTTATGGTGATGACTTAAGAAATATTTGAACACTGAAGTGGTTACAGAGTAGATGAACATTGCAGTATGACTTGAAGTGGTTTTGATGTCTGTTGGAAGAACTGTTTTCAAAAGACACTATCACTTTACCAAGACTTCTGTTTATTGAGCTGATACATTTACATCTATGCTTTCTATTTAACCTTTAGTAACAGAGTAGATCATGAATATCCCTTCTATTTCTCTTAATATGAAATAAAAGAATCTTCATGTTTTCACCATGGTGTTGTATATAAAAGCATGCAAAAACAATCAGTCTTTCAGACCATACCGTGGGGACAAATTTCCTCTTGAGTTTCAGGTAGTACTRTAGTACAAGTGAAGAAGCAAAAAAAAGAGTAGCAAATAAATTGCAATTCCTTCATGGACACTTMAAAGAGGATAATTTCTACTTGCAATTTCCTCTGACTACCCCTATCAGAATMTTGTTCTGTTTTAGACACAAAATAAAAACCAAAGTGGAAAAGAAAAGCTACTTCTTTATGCATCTGATTTCATACCTTTTAACATTGGTAGACAGACTCATTAATTTCAATGGGTGTTGGATCAGGCTATAGAACTGGAAGCCTAAACTTGGTTTTCCAAAAATAGATTAAATTTTTATTTCTTCATTATGCCCTAATTAGAAGTCCCTTGAATCAGACTATTAACAAAATAGTATCCTATCTCACAAAATAATGCAGATAAAACTAAAATTCCACTCAAGACTCACATAGCACTTTTCCTCTTCAAAGCATTTTAGCATCACTGATTAATCATAGCATTAATTGACTATATTTTTTTAAAATTTCAGCCTTCCAAAAGCTCTGTTCTCTGCAGGGAGCAGGGAAGAGCATAGCAAGGGACTAAAACCAGCTCCAGTAATCAGAAAACTTAGCCTGCAGCAATTAAACTGAGGAATCACTTCCCTTGCAGAATCTTTTTTACCTTGGGCTAGTGGAAAGATGAAAGGAAAGATGACAGTGCAGTCTAAACAAGAAATGAATCTGTTGGTGTGAAAAGGAGCTGGTTAATTGGATATATTTACACTACCTGAATCAATAGGTGGGCTAACAACTCCTTTCCATGTGTTTCCTAGTTTGTACACCTGGCAGGATATGCAATCAAAATTAATTAGAACRGAAATTACTTGAGTTATTGCACACATGGACTCAATCCATCCTGGATATAAAACCCAAACATACAAGAATACATTCCTTGGATCCAACAACAATTAAGCCTGAGGTTGTCATTTTTCTTCTCAGACAACCCTCCAGAGCTAAGACTGCAAGGGAGACAGCTAAAGCCGCCACCCAAATCCGTTTTTCCTGGCCAAGAGAGCAGAAGCAGGAGAAGAGTATGAAGATCTCTGATTGTTTGCCTTAAAAAATGCTGCTTTCTTCACTGCTGAGGGTGACAAATAGAATCTTATTAGTGAAGGTTTTTCTCCTTCTGTGGACCCAGCGGTTGTTTGGCATACCAGGTCRGCAGATAATTAGGCAGGTCAAGCTGAACTTGAACTGACTCATTTTTATAGTCCCAGCATGGGTGAGACAGTCAACAAATTAACACTTGCASCTCTTCCCAAATTCATCTTCATAAACCAGGTTGCAAGTCAGAGAGCACACYCCTGAGCTGGGCTGCCTGTGTTAGATGGTTGCTTTGCTTCTCCAGCATGAGAGAGGGAGGATTGCTTCACTGATACATGGATGAATATTCAAAACATAAGCCATCCACTGTATTGGTTGAGAAATGTTGTTATGAAACAGAAAATCCATTTGGCCATTGTACACATAAATCCATTTCAGTATTAGTCTTCTGACTGTTTTGCTGCAAATATACATCCCTGAAGGGCATCTGGTTTCTCCAGAAATCCACGTGTCAGGCAGCATGCATCCCGTGAAAACTGCCAAAATGACAGCAGCAARGATGGAAGAGGCAGGGATTTTCAGCAGGGTCTCAATGCAGTACTCTGCCTTTGGCAYTACCTCTGACAGAGCCAGCTGAAGTGCTTCTGCATGCAAAGTGCAGACAGGCATCCAGCCTTTAAAGCACATGTTAGAACATGAATTAGCAGGTTATGGTCAGCCAAAGAGCCCTGGAAGTTCTTCAATCTGTAGTTTTTATGATAACTGCTGGTATAAAGTCTGAATATCTCTCACTGTGTGAGAGACAAGCAGAATATGAAGTAGTTCCATTGAGAGAGGAGTAAAATCAGTATTAGAAGTAACAGCAGATTAAATACCTGCCTGTGGAATTGAGATATACAGGAGAGGCARCAAGAGTAGTACAAGAGCAATAGCTTTTAAACTCACTAGTACTTTTGAGTCTAAAATCTGTGCTTGCAAACTAGCTAAGATGTCCTTTAGTTCAGAACATTAAAAAGCATGAATCTAATCCCAGGAGTGGGACTAGGAATGCAGGGATGTGACAAAARCAGTATCTAGCTGACCATCAAAGTGTAGGTATTTAAAACAAAATGAGGAGAGATTGGARAAGCTTGGCAAACAAGGCAGATGCAGAGATTTCCAAGACGTGGCAAAGGACAACGAAAACTTTGCAGTTAAGACCCGAGAGTTTGAGGGGATGCAGCTCAAGGAAGAAAAATTCTTTCCTTAGTCATGTAGTAGAGGGGAGAGAGGATAGCCCTGAGAAGATGAGTTGAACACAAGAAAAGTAATCAGCCAGAGGGAGGCAGGAAACATATGAAACGGAAAAGTTATGTTTCTGGAAGCAGAGAGGCTGAAGGAGGAGGGTAAGTGGGTTAAAATGCTGTTAGAGGAAARAAAATCTATGAAGGATCTGAGAAAGCATATTGCTGAAAAGCAGTGATTGCACTGCGCCCAGTTGTGATTTCCCATGGCATGTTCAGGTTCAAAATACCAAAATGCTTCTCTTTTGTCTTTGTCCAATGATAATAGTTTCTATACATGCTGCTCTTTCATCCTTGTTAGGATGTGCCCTTTGTCATTCCTTGTTCTCCTCATACCTTTCTTTTGCAAAATACAGAACCAACACCTTTAATCTTTTTCAAAAGATAAAAGCTTCTGTATTGGTTAGCCTTTTAGATATTTGATTCTTTTRCAAGCAAATCTCAACTGACATTGCCACACAGTTATTGGTGTTCCACATGCTTTCATCACTTTGTGSTAKTTTGAGGGTTTCTTCCCTAAAACTRAAASATGACTATTCCTGCTCCCTGTAGGGCTTTATRTGCTACATTGCTGATGGCTGAATTTATTCTTGATAAAAAAGGTTTTTAAAAAAGAAAACCARTGACTGACACATCACATATAATGCATCAGGGAAGATACTGTTCATCTTTGTCGTGGTTCATACCTAATACCAGTCTTATATCTTGAAATCTTGCTGACTGTCATCAGAGATGGTGGAAAACTGAAAGTGTGTATCATTTATCTAAAGTGAAGAGGGAATCTGAGACCTCTRCCTGATTCTTTGTTCAGTCTCAGCAGCCATGAGCAAAGTGCACCTGGATCCTTGGGGGCACAGGAGGGCATGTRTATGTAATGGCTTTTATTCTTTCTTTATTCTCAACAAATAATTTATCTCTACAGATAAATTCTGTTAAATTCAAAAAGACTTGCAAGGATTGGTATTGTCCTCTAGCTCAAAGTACTCGTTATCCCAACTTAATTGGCAAGTTATGCTTAACGTGAAGCAGCTAAATCAGTGGCTTCCAGCCCATGAGGTTTGAGCTGCTTACTAAAACCAGTTTAAGTTAATTCATCACTCTTACAAATGATTGAGCTGAGGTGATAGTTTTTTTACATAGGGATAATTGCAGTACTGTAGTCGATTACCATTATGTAGTGCAATACGTATTTGTATTGAAGTGCCAGAGACTAYAAATGTTTGTGCATGTCACTAACATAAGAAGTAAAAGGACYTGAGTACCTAACCAACATTTTTGGCCAAACATTKAGAATGATATCTAGGTGCCTAGAGACAAGCATTAAATGTTAAGGAACAAAGGGTATCCAGTTTTGTTTACATCAGCTTTTCCAGAAGCCTTTTTGTCTTCCATAGGTCAGCTAACTGTGCAGGTATCTCAGGTATCCAAGGGAATTTTACACCACGTTGCCCCTATCTGTTTGGACACATAAATTTCCCCCTGTTTACCTGAAAATGGTTTGATCTTTTTTTTTGTTTACACTTCCATCCCAAAGTGATCCCGAAGCATCTGTTCTCTGACACTTGCTAGAAGTGGTGGGCTCATGCTATTTGGGGCGTGCTTTTCAGTCCTACTGCTCCAGAGTTTTTTGTACTTTCTTCTTCCAGTAATAATTCATGCACAAGTGGTCTTAGGAGAAAGAAACAGACGTGTTGTGATGAGCAGCATCACAGACCATGAGCCAGCACAGGCCAGCCCATGGGGGTTTGACAGTAGGCACTACCTGGGAGTATCATAAACCTGCTCTGTCCACAGCTGAAGTCGTGCCAAATGAGGGAAGAGAGCATTGCTGTATGCAAACTGTGGGACTTGCAGTCCTTGACATGCACTGTAGCCTGCAGTCAGCACTGCTGCAGACTGGATCTTATGGGTCAGGTGGAAAGCAAAGTCACCGGATCAGTGATTGCAGAGGAAAGCCTGTCTGGAGGCAGCCATGTCATYCAGTAGTGAGCAAGAGGGCATTAAACTTTGTGCTGGCTGATGACCCTTATTTCAGGTTGTGCTGCTCTGTCTTTTATAAACCTTCTTTTAGAAAAGGTCCTCTTATAGACCAGCATTGCYTCATAAGGTGGATTTTTTCTTATAYTTCACTCACCTTTCCTGATGCTCCCCARAGTCTGAGGAGTAATCATTTACTCAGTGGGTCAAGTGTCTCTCAACCTCCGTACTGCAGCCKTTTTTGCTTTCAGAGATACAGATTTGTGTCTTCTTCCATCTGCTGCCTTTCCTTCCAGCAGCTCTGGCATTAACCCTGCTTCATCTTCTTGGGTTTGCTTCCTACTCTGCCCCACAAAAAAACCACATGTGTTTGGCTCTAAGACCCAGTGTGACAGCA
This sequence comes from Alauda arvensis, assembly GCA_902810485.1. Classification (NCBI taxonomy): domain Eukaryota; kingdom Metazoa; phylum Chordata; class Aves; order Passeriformes; family Alaudidae; genus Alauda; species Alauda arvensis. The sequence goes on along the minus strand of CADDXX010000134.1, from coordinate 1,114,243 downwards.
TTTCTTATTTCTCAGCCAATTTCCCTTTAAAATTCAGGGTAGTTTTTCCCCTTGAGTCTTTCAAGAAAGAACATCTCTTTATGCAAACTAACACACCTTTATGACATGAGGTTGACTGCTGTTCCATTGCCTACACTATAACTTGTATTGTCCAAGCAGTCCAAGTCCTGAGTCTGCTACATATTGCAGTAAGCATAATCATTCTTTTTTTATGAGCTCTTACACCCCCTCCTGCACCTCAGTATGTACTAGAAATTTTCCTGTGTTCAAAGTACACACAGGGCTCCTCTGGAAGAGCGACAGCTGGACCCTGAGGGCAGTCCCAGATGCTACACAAGTGCCAGGAGTGGTAATGTATTACAGCTTAAAACASTGGTATCTGACAGTGCAAGCATGGTGCAGGAATGAACCATCAAATACAGTAGCTGTGTTTCTGCCACTGCTGTCATGTGATTAATACACTCTAATTTATTACACTACCAGTTAAATAAGCTGACTTATGACCAAAATCTGTTCCATGTGAATTAAGTAGACAATTTTGGCACATTTATTAAGTAATAATTKAAAGTAATAATAAAAGCTCTCCCAGTCATATTCTTTCCATAAGTCTGTGAAATACTGAAGTTCTGGGCACTTTSACCACCTCTGTGAAAACACAGAGGTGGTGAGAGTGCCCAAACCCACATAGGTCTAAGTGGAGTGCATGTGTTAGCACAAAGAGAAGAAAATCCAGGTATTCTGGAATACAGGCACCAGTAGCTCTGGAATAGGATATCTGTATCTTTACAACAAAGTATGGTGGCATTCTGCCATTTTTATAGTAACTAGCTACATGATGTGAATTAATGGATATCTTTGGAGGGGGGAATAAGAAACAATTACTTTTATAGAAGAGGATCTATCTCTAGGACAGGGGTCTTAGTTTGAATTAATATCTGTTTGGCATTTTTTGTTTCTTTAATAGGTCAATTTTCCTTATCTTGTACTCTCAAACTGGGAACCATGTCACAACTATTTAATAAATTTGCCAATGTGTCAAAGGCATTGTTCAAAGAAGAGTGAAAATAGAAGTGGATTCAACGATGTTACAAGCAGCAAATTTGTCTCCAGGCAATAGTAGGGAAATATTTCCAAAAGTAGAACCTTATCTGTRATGATTTTGGTCTTGTTTAATCTACCAGAAGAATAGTTTGCTCTACTGTTTGGCTCTGAAGGCAGAATCTCTCTTAGGACAGTTACTTGATCCTCTGACACGAAAAGTTTCCTGAATTAAGTTATGGAAGCAGGTAATAAGGTGCTGAGACTTTTATCATGCAAGAGAAAAGACATCAAATCTTCATTGTTTGAAATAATAAGCRGCTGTTATCATCTTAAGTCAAAGACTTAGTGCATGGGGTTAGATGAATCACCTTCTTAATATGAAAATGATGGAACTCTTATCCTTGAAAAATAACTTTTAAATGTATAGTATCAGAACAATGCTCTTCCAAGCACCCACAAGATAAACCCCTTTCCTGTTATGTCTATTTTGTGTCTTTCTTACTTCCTTTAAGAGTGAAATTGAACAAATAAATAAGTTTTCTTTTAACTTGTCAAGCTGTTGGCTATGTTTAATCATCTTATGTAAATCCTCTTTAAAAGCTTCAAATCAGTTTTGGGTCTTACAATATGTAATATTGTTCAAACACAAAAAAAAATAAAAATAAAAAATTAATTTGTTTGTAGATGAAAGTAATTCTGCATGGACCCTAATGAAAATTAGCAAGGCTGTTTATTTTTCATGTAATCCTCATATACATCTGCCTCTCTTCCCAGCTCTCACTTCTTCATTCAGGGAGGCTTCCTGTGTTGCAAACTGCATTGCCCAGCTCTCCTACTAGGGGTGCTAGRTAACAGTAGTGCTAGATAACAATTTGCTGACATTCCAGCACTGGTTTCCACTACACATTTCAGTTTGCTTTCAGAAGAGGCTCTTAACACRGGAAAACATAATTCTGTGTGCAAATGCTCTKCAGAATGTAGCATGCACCACTGCASAATCAAGGATCACAGTYRTGTTGGGCTGATGCCATGGTACCTGTGGTAGTTCTTCACATTCACACCACTGTAGAGCAAGGTTTCTTCTGTAGCTGGTGCTAAAAAACATGACTCTTCTTCATGTCTGTAGTAAAGCAGAAGGAACATAACTGAGGTAAGAGAAGCTATCCAGTMACTGATGGGSTTTTTTTCTGTAAAKGTACTACARTGATTTATTAACTAACTATATGTATAGTTTTAGAAAAATTTCTTGCAGTATGAAGAATAGTCCTTGACTTTCAGCTTCCATGGTTTAATTCTATATTAAAGGAAATTTCCTGCTTTCTCAGTATATTTTCACATAGCTAACACAGTGTTCGAAGTACTCAAACCACAGAATATGTTCTAACAGTTACTGATGTTAAAAGGTTTTAAGACCCATTTAAACAGTGGCTTGGATTAACTCTGCAACCCAGCGACTCCCTTCTTCTTCCAGTTGGCGTGACACCTGTGTTTGGTGAACCTCTGGAAGGACATTTTGCTGTCCTTGACCATGAATGATGCCTGTGAGATTGTGGGCAGTTGCTTTACCTACATGGGTGAGCAGCTTCGTTGGAAGCTGTAGTTCTGTCTTTGGCTGCCTCCTGGGGATAGGGCAGGGAGAGGGAGGCCTGTGTCCCCAAYAGGAAGCTCCTGGCAGGGAGGCCTGGCATTGACATTACAGGTTCTGCTGGGGGGGGGTCTCCAAACTGGASACCAGCTGGCACAGATGAAATACAGTGACTAGATTTTAGATCTACRAACTGTGAGTCTTTTGGAACTTGCTGTCCAAAGGCTAAATTTGAAGCAATTCTTGGGGGRGAAAKAAGGGGAAGACAATTAAAAAACCCTACCAAACCCACTCAGAATATATTTTACTTTAAATATGCATCTGATTAAGAATGGAATGGTAGTATTGGGCTGGAATTACTACAACTGCTCAGAGTAAGGAATGCTGTACTACCCCACTGTTACACATTATCTCTAAAAAGCCTGTTTTGTTGTTTTGAAGTATCTACTACTGACTTGATYTTCTCAGGCCTAGCTGAAGGGTGTGCACCCCAGAAATGTTAGAACTGCTGASCATTGGCATGTCCAGAATGCTTATACCCTGTTTGATTGTGTCTGTTTTAGTTTTCCRACTGAGCATTCCCTGATAGCTCCAAAGCCTTTATTTATTGCAAGAAGAATCTAGTGTATCTAGGCATGTGCACTGGTGTGAATACTGCTGCCTGGAACACTAGACCAGTTCCAGGAAAAAGTCTACTTTGGGCAGCCATCCARGCTTCCTTACACCCAGTGCTCTGGAATGCAGTCTTTGGCTTCTAATAAAATCATCATCRTGAACTGATTCCAGCAGAGGACTGAGGTGCTGAGATGCTCTGTTGCAATTTAAGTGAGGTCCAAAAAGAAAAAGGAATATTGGTCTGTTCTGGATGTGTGCACAGAGTAAAGCAGAAAGTCTCACTGATCTGATTTTATCTACTTGTACTTACTCCTGACCAGTGGCAGACACTGCACTAGAAGAGTAAAAGCTACATCAAATCATCTTTTATTTTTTTGAAATGCCAGATTAATTTGATCTGTGCTGCAAACTGAATTAATCACTGTAAGTGATACAAAATTATTAATGTGTTCATGTTGTACAGAACAGACAGATGCAGGTGAAAATAGCATTTCAGACTTTTCTGCAGCAGTGTTTCATGAGTAGGGGAAAAGATTTTCAGTTTGCTCAAACAAATMATTTCTGAAAGAGGTGCTAACAACTGTTCTACATCTGATATTAATAATATTGCTTAAAATTGTAGCAGTGCAAGTAAATTAAATATTAAGTTCAAAGAAATAAAAATGTTTGAGGACAGGATTTGTATTTGTATTGCAGCACACTGGTAAGATTSAAATCCTGCTGTACACATTTTGTAGGCAGTCTAATGCTTTTTATAATCAGGAATKTTTTTACATAATACAGAGTGAATACTTTCTAACACCTCATATTACCACAAAATCTATTTGATAATCTTTACCAGTTCAGTATAGAGATTGAACTTTTTATCTCTATTATGAATATTTTGTTCAAATGACTGACTATAGTTCTACCACATCAAGCAAAATTGTGAGAAATAAAAATGATTCAGTGTCTGATAGTCAAAAGATGTGATTTTCCTCTTGTTTCTACTTTCAAATATGGATACAAACAACTGAATTTATGAAGTCAGAACTAAGATTTTTAATAAGTACCCATAAGCACTAATTGATCAGAACAGTTTTAAGTTTAAAAATCTGATTAAATTACCATATTATATTCAATAATCATACCTGATCATTCACAGAATGKGATGTAGATTAGATTGCTAATTATGTTTATATTTCCCAATTTTCCTGTCCTTTTCATCCTGCGTGATACACTCATGGTGATTGCTGTATGCAAATTCCTAGCACAGCTGCACTGAAGGTGATTCAGAGTTGTTTTGCTGACCTCAGTAATAACTTCATTAGGCCTTTGCCTTCTCTGATCTTCTCTTCATCACACTGAAGGACTGAGCAGCTATTCACCATAGCAGCAATCCTCTAGAAGTGATGTGAGGCTTCTTGTGTATCTGTTCTGGTGCTAATCCTGTCATATATATATATATAAGAATAATTTTTTCCAGAAGCTGCTTTTTTTATTATTTTCAGAAGCACGACATGACTTTTAGGTGCAATTTTGAAAAAGAAATTTGTTTATTTAAGCATGAAAATACTAAAGTAATCTTAGAATCATTTAGGTTGAAAAAGATCATCAAGCCCAAATATAATTGACAGAATTTCTTTTTCTTTAAATGTTTGGTTTGATTGTGACCATTTTAAAATTTCCTTTCATATTAGGAGATTTTGAGTTCTGGAGGTTAGTGTTCTGTTCAGTAAAGCCTTGCAAAATGCCAGACTGGAACAGATGTCAAAAAGGCTCCTTTTCTGGTCAGTACTGTGCATACAACTGAGGATGTGTGAAAAAGATGGTATCCTCTTGAGCAGTACCATCTAAGAAATACTAACAAACCCAGTTAAATWGCTGCATGTAGAATAGAACYCTGTAAGGTGAAGAAGTCTTCAGARAAGACCTTTTCCCAAACAAAAWCGTCWTTKGGTTTACATTTACTGTTGTGGTTTTGACAACTGATGCACATTSAATTTATGGTAACAAGCTGTGAGTTGTTTGGTGGGAGATGAGGACTTGCCAAGTTCTGTGAATTGTGCTATTCAGGTTATCTTTATGCATATACTTGGCCTTTACCAGCATAGTTCCATTCTCTGACAGGTGGGATGTAGCCATTTTGGAAGTCTCTGATGCAGTATTGACAGAGTCTGTAATGTGTGAAATGCTTGAACATGCCATCATACAAATATGGCTTGCTCCAACATGATGCCAGTATCCAGTTAGATGGCGTGCAATGATGCAAGTGGTGCTGTTAGTCTCGTGTGTTTGCCCTGTACTGCTCCGTCTCCCTTTATTGCTGCATCTTCTGAATTCTCCCTTCATTTTCTTCCAACAAAGGCAAGTATGCCATGAGGGATCTGGTCCACCGGCTGCCAGGCGCTAACAACAGCAACAGCTCAGCGAGCAAGGCCATGTCTGATGACACCGTCACTGCCATTTGCTGCACTCTGCACGAAGTCATCACTAAAAACATGGAGAATGCCAAGGCCTTACGAGACGCAGGCGGCATTGAGAAACTGGTTGGCATATCTAAGAGTAAAGGAGACAAGTATGTTTTGCAAATCCCCTTGCACCTTTTTAACCTCTCCGGTAGTTACTGCTAGTCCTGAATGTGTTTGCCTTCTCTGTGCAGTCGCGAGTTGGATCCTTTAGTTTCAGCAGAAATCACGTGCCCAGTGGGAAGGGTGACAAGAAACAATGCCAGTAGTAAAAGTCTCCCTCTGCTTTGKTTTATTTTTGATGTGCCATCAGCAGTGCAGGGAGTGCACTCCATGTGCATTTTAAGGAAGAGTAATTACCTRCAGTAACCCCTTCCTCTAAGCAAGTGCAGAAGATCCTGATAAGCATTAGGGATCAGAGTAGTTGGATTGTGCCCTGCCCAAGGCGTGACATGCAGGTGGAGGGGTCCTTTGAAAGGGAGGACCTCAGCACAGTTCTGGTACTGCTCCTYCTGATCTAGTGAAGAATGTAAAGTCACTGTCCCTCAGTGCTGTGAGCACCCTTTTCCCTGCCACCTTAGGAGTAGGTCCGTGGATTTTCTGAMTGGTTGCTTCTGAGAGAGCCATTAGGCTGCCTTGTGAGGCAAAAAATGTCTTGCACACAAYTGTGACATTTTCAGAACAGCTATGGTTTCATCTTGTCTGTTTGGCTATGTRCACACTCTTCATGAAGAGTTCACTCTTTATCCTTCTTTTGCCTAAAACAGATAGCCTGGTTCTCATATTTGTCAACCTGATGAAGTATAGTGCAATGGGACTATGGCAGTTTGAAAACAAAAAGCCTTCACTGTAGTGTTCAAATCCCATCAGTCCACCTACTCGGAGCTGTCATCACACAGCCTACTGCAGCATCAGAGCTCTTAAAGAGCCCCACAAAGCCAGGCCACAACCTGAAGGAAAGATTTATGCACCCTACATTTGGTATGAGAACTTATGCTCGCCTATGTGATCAGAGCATTGCCAATATAATTTAATCACATTTCTTTTCCTCTATTGTCACCCCTTTCCTTTCATACCAAATTCATTATTGCARCATTCTTGCATTCAAATTGTAAGGGGTAAAAAGTAGTGTGACCAAGGATGTGATTCCAGTTGTGGGAGCTACCCATGCTCTGCCAATTTATTTGTATTTGCATTTTGTTGCTATTAAATCTACCTAAAATTTTTTATTTATATTTTCTAGATCAAATGTACTGACATTGYAAGCAGGTTCATATCCATTTCTCTTAAGCTGAATGTGTATTTCCTCAGAAAAATGCATTTGTCTACCTGTTCATTATCTGGTAAAGATTACTAATACCTGTTGAGTCTGGAATTTTTGAAGTATCATGGGCAGTTTTAGGAGGATCCAAGGGCATAATTCCCTGTCCGAATATCCCTCATAACTGTGAAATCTATTTCTAATTAATGTAGAGCAGAGTAATTTGAAGATGCCCTTCCAGGTCACAGTATGTATCCCTCCACTCACGTGCTTTGACCTGCAGACCCATGTTACTATTTTTACAGGTTACACAGTTCTAGAACAAGAAAACYTGTCAACACACAGTGCTGCAAATGCCCATCCTAAGTAAAAGTTCCATTTTYCAGCTTTCAGAAATGTCAGTACTGTGTGCTATTGGTTTGGTTTGGTTTCTTACAGGTAATTCATTGTTTGAAAACCRAGATTGCTGGTTGTTGGACTGATAWAAAATTCTGACATGCTCACTTTAATACTGTAAATCACTTTTTGATGTATGAAATAATTTCGTCCAGTATGAAGCAACTGCTTCTGATACTGATCTGGCCATGCATCCTGGTATGTATCAGTGCCAGTAGTGTGGGGCTGGCGCTTATAGCCAGAATATTCCCTGGAATATGCCCAGGGCTTGAGCGGTCTCCCTGTATGACTGCATGAGAGAACTGGTGTTCATAAGGTTATTTATAATTGCCAAGCCCATAGCTTCACATAGCTCCTGCTTCTCCTCATACTCATGGAGTGGTTGGCACAGTTATTTTCCTGGTTCCTCCATGCTTACCAGCAACCCTCTAGCCAATACAGCTGGAAGTATAATAAAAATGGTTATACTTTAAAGGGCTTATCAAAATCCTGTTTACTCACCAATTACCCACCTACTGCTGTACTCTGGGTGAGAAATTAAATAGAAGCAGGGGAAAAAGCACCAATTAAATTACTAGGGAAATGTTGTGTTAATGAATCAGTTGTGTCATAACAATGCTTTACCAGCTTGCATGTCAGCCTACCAGTGATCCTTCTCAGAAGTCACAGAATGAACCAATGCCTGGCCCCTGCCCAAAGCAGTAACTTATGCTTGCTGCTGGTTTTCTGGTTTCTCTTTGRTGTTTCAAACCATATGCCTCTTCTGAGTAAGACATAAACCCCTCARTGACTGCCCCAAACTCCTTCAGTCCTCATCTGGACTTCGGCCTTTGCAAGGTTTTCTAGCGTTCTACTGCTTTATATGTATTTTTGATCCTGCACAGTGTAKGCTTCCTTAATGGGCTGGGTTATCTTCCTGGTCCTTTTCTATTTGACCCTTCCCTCACTCTCTGATTCAGATTTTTTTAATTACCTAGTCCAGCAGGAATATATGACACCAACTGATTATAGCAGTAGTTTAGATCTTCTTTCAAAACTTGTCTGCAGAGAAAGACCATGTGAAGTTACATGGTTTTCACCATGACATTGTATTGCTGCATTAAAGGAGAATGGTGTGAGCAAAATYCTAGTCCACATTTGGATTCCTAATGAAATTTATCATAACTTTCTGTAATCAGTTGTATTTCTGCATCTTGGCTCTGCATTTCAAAACCAGTGCTCATCACCCATCTAGTGTTTCTTTGGCCACTGCTGAGAGGAGATTAATGAATTGAGCRCACTGAGTTGGAGTTCAGCAGCTTGCAGAGAAAGAAATTCTGCTCTGACTTCTTGTCTTTTTGCCAAAAGTTGTAGCATGACTTGGACGCACATAATGCCAGTTGGGTCCTCAACAATTTTGCCAATTGCTGCCTCCTATTCCTCTTACTATGCTCTCAGCAGAAATCCCTGTGTGTACTGAGATGCACAAGTTTTGCCCCTCACTGATTGATTAGCATTATAGAAATAAGATATTTTGCCCTTGCTTGAAAACACATTGCTTTCCAAGATGCCAAGCAAAGATCTYGTGGTGTACTTGAAACCCGCTTTATTTGTGGGTTTAAATCTGTAGTGATGCATTTAAAAATTGGAATGAATGGTGTCCTTTACTTAAAAGTCTCTTTCTCACTCTTTTTTCTCTCTCTCTCCCTTGTTAATGTATGTGTGTAACAGGCATTCGCCTAAAGTGGTGAAAGCAGCATCTCAGGTCCTCAATAGTATGTGGCAGTACAGAGACCTGAGAAGTCTCTACAAGAAGGTAAGGCTTGGGTTTTTKAGATTATCATCTTTCATACTGTTATCCAAATTTGGGGGCTGRGAGACTTCAGACCAAAAATGCTTGTTTATGTGACTGGAAATTCACTTGGAGTTTAAAGTTTCAGATACTTGGAGTTCTTATTTTTTCCTTAATTTCTACTTTTAACATTAAAATGCCCTTTGAAAATATGTGTGGTGTTGAAAAGGGGGTGTGAATTTGATTTTAAAATAAATTCATACAAAAGGTGCTTGATCTGATAGCCCTGGAGAGTACAGATCCTCTGTTCACAGAACAAGCATATGTAAGCTCTCCTGCTGGAACAAGTCCTTCTTACACCTCCTCACCTTTTTCTGAGATTACCAGATTTCCAGCCCTTCAGCTCCCAAATTTCCTCATGAGATTKTAAACAAGAGTATCTGAAGGAGTGGTGCTTAGGGACCAGCTACATATGGAGCTGGGCTGAAACCTGGTAGCTTTGTTTCTAACCAGCCAGCAGACAGTGGCATCATATACTTGGTTTTCAGGCAGTCTGYTGAGTCCATAGTACCATGCCATTCCCACAGGCCTGCTAACCTCTTGAAAATGAATTGCAGTAGAGTAATATAACACTGTGAAACAACATTSTCTATAGCTTTTTAAACTTAAATGTCTACTTAGTAAATGAAAACATTTACAGTAATTCTTGCTGAATATTTGCAAACTGAATTGCATTCCATGTGAGTATCAGCCTGCAGATTTAGTTCTTCAATGTCTTCTTGCTTGGAATGTCACATCTTCTGTAAGTGATATTTGTGTTTGGAATCTCATCAGAGAGACCTAAGACTTCATGTGGCATCTTCAGTTTGTAGTTAAGTCTGAGGCATAAGGGTGGTGAAGGAGGGCAGGTTCACAGTGGTGTGGTCTGTGTTGTATGTATTCTGCACAAGAAAACAGCTTAGTTACATSAAATGTGTGCACCAAATCTCAAGCTGGTAGAAGCTGACCTTCTGTGTGAAATGCTGTTCTTTTGCATGCCTCAGCACTGCTTGTGTCAAGTCTGAGGAGTGAGGAAGATGATTATTGAGTCTCTCCCATTGTTCWCTTCCCGTATTTTCAGTCATCCTTGGCAGCCCTAGAGATGCCATATGTGAAGATGTTCCAAGTAACAAGCTGGTGCTCAACTGTCCCATTAAGAGCTGGGAACAAACATGAGCTAGAGTAGGCTTTTCTTTTTCCAAGGCAGTAACACACTGGAAGTGTGCATAGCCTGACTTCTGTGCATGTGGGTGGCTGCACTGTAGAGGCTGAGCTGTTCTGCACCATAATCTCCTAGAGGTTCTTACAATGTCTGGCTCATGTCCAACCTWATGTCTGTGTAGATATGCTGTGATGGAAAAGCAGTTTCTGGGGTTGCTCCATGCAGGAGATGATAATGTTTGTGCTGTGTGGCTGCTGAGTTGACTGCTACCTAAGGGACACTGTTGGCTGCTGGTGTGGCTGCTGGTGATGGACTTACAGACTAAGCAGGCTCAGGTACTGAGTACCTTGAATGCTTACAAGAGCATTTTCCATGGCCACAAACACATTCTTGTGATATGGAAAATAGGACAGGCTAGCTTTASAGGTAGCTTCCAGGACACTCACAGCAGACAGATTGTCTATATTATCAGGAAAAGAATTGTATTAATGTCTATATTACTTAATTCCCACTCAAAATCTTAAGATCAGTCTCTGCTACATRTTTGCATACTAATTACATGCCATTATATGTGCTGTTAAGCCATGTATAAATATGGTTTCTTTTAATAAAAATGTTCAGATAGTTAATTTTAAATACTCCTTTTTGTTGGAATGCATGCAATGATCTTTATAAAATTATAATATTTATTAAACTTGCCTGTAATAGGCTGACTCTTACACTGGCTTTCTGAGTTTAACCACTGTTTGGAAGACAATGTYAATGGTTTTATGATAGGAAAATTAGAGAAGTTTGCATTATGCTAATAGTCATCTACTTACATAATATAAAGATACTGGATCAATGCAATCTTGATTTTGTCCCATTAAAATATATAAAGTACCAGTAAAGCTGAGTGAACATACAGTGTAATATGATCAGCACTTTGCAGTATCTTGCACAGCCTTTTTTTTGAAGTGCARGTAAACCATCAGCAATTTGCTCCCATCTACCAAACTATCTATACAATTGCTTTCAAAGAGTTGGCCAACAGAGACACAATTTTGTGTTGTAATACAAGGAAATTGCAAGCATCCCATTATAGTTAAGTGAAAGCAGCAGCATGTATTTTCTGTTTGAGARACAATGTAACCAAAAAGTTTGAATTGTGGTATATTTTAGAGCTACACATTCACAATAAAGTAAGAAATTGTAAAAAGAACAGAAGTATTACTCTTTGTATTAATGGGCAAAGAAGGCAATAGATGTTTACTGCTGATACAGTAGYAGTCAGTATATTCAGTCCAAGTATGACAGGATCAGCTGAAACACTAAAACCTTTTTCATTTTTTTAATTTTTCTCAACATTGCAAGGAACTTCCTAYAGCTGGCAGAAGCTAAAGTGCACTGAAAGAAATCCAGAGTTGGGGATTGGTGTGGATGCTCTTTAAGTCCACAATGTTTTATGCACTGTGTTTGCAGAGCCATGCCACAACCTGTACCCTCCACTGGCAGGTTCTATCCAGTGTCCAGGGATTTCCAGGTCATAGCTGTGTTGGGGCTTTAGTGGAACACACAGACTCATTAGGCTGGGCTGGCTTGGAAAAGTTAACAGCACTCAGATCTGTCAGTGGGGCAGTTGTGTTAGACAGTCCTCTGTAGGCTTGTGCTTTGAGGGAARAAATGCAATTTTGCTCCCTGGTGTGGTTAATTTGTCACTATCCTAACACAGTCCAACAACRAAAAGTTGTAAAATGCATCAATATTTCTGGTCCTAAAACTGAAGAAAAAAAAGAAGAATTGACAGACAAAGAGGAAACAATTAATTTGGTCTTGAAATCAAGGATTTTCCAGCCACCCCAAAAGATGCAGGTCCTTCATCTTGCAAGAGCTCATAGGAAATATTGCTTAATTTTCAAGCAATAGCTGGTACAGAAATCTAGTCTGACAGAGTACACTGAGAGGAAAGCAGTGTTCAAGTTCAGTCACATATAGACAGTGATTAGATTGTTTAGTGTGATTAATTTCTAGAAAGGATGCGATCACATCTTTCATTAGCAGAGGAAATAYGGTCTCCCAAAGACAATATCATCATTTTCAAACTTCTTTGTCTTCTACAAGCAMGGCATATATTCATAAATGGTCATTTATCTGTCTCTGTTTTCATTATTCTGTTCCAAATTACTTAAAATTTGATTTTCAAACATCCTTAATGGTCCCATGGCCCAAAGCCCCACGGGTGGGTCCATGACTCAACACTTTGGAAAAACAAGGTACAGGAGCTATCCACAGCTTCCTGTTCCTATGCTTCAAACTCCTGGTATACCCCTCCTCTTCAAGTGTATTATTGAGTTAGCAGGAGAAATAAGTGCTGCCTACAGCATCCAGAAAGAGAGATCCTGCCCCATTTATGCTTAGCTTCTTGTGCAAGGAGCTACTACATGTCTTCTTTAAAGGCACCTATTTTTGACTCAGTATCACTGACCCCCACCCCACTCTAGGATCTTCACTGGTTGAAGGTTTGGGGACACCTGAGAAAATRCAGATGTAACTATGAGAGCAAATTTCTATGAGAGCAGATTTCCATTAGCTGGTAAACTCTTCTCTTTGTAGTATTCAAGAAAATAACCAACTACTCTTAAATACAGATAGCTTGTTAAATTACATGAGGAAATTTGAGCAAAAGGGTTGTGCTAAATGACCTTAACATGAAAGAAAATTTATTAGCTAAAAACAAGCTTCAATTAGCATTAAATATGTGTAGTATGAAAGAGCTGGAGGAGCTGTCAGGAAGAATATGTTTTCTATTAATTGGTTTGCTTTGCCTAACCATTTAGGCTCTAACAAAATATGTTTGCATTCTGTCATTGTGTTTACACTTACTCTGTCTTCCAGTGTGTAAGTAGMGGTCATGATGAATTTGTAGAAAATATTTTCCTTTCCCATTGATTGTGGTAGGTTTCTGTTCTGCACGGAACATTAGAAATGTTTGTCCTGTTCACCTGCCCTGACTAAAAATACCCAACTCTGGAAAGCAGGGAGGCTGCTGAGGGCAGTTGTCCTTCAGCATGTATTGTGCCATTTACAGCAGGGATACCTTTGTGATAGGCATTTAATGGAGTCAGTCTGAAGATGGCCTCGTCTGTCATTGGTAGGAAAAAATACATGGAMTTGCCTCAAAGTCTTTGAAGCAGTTAAGGCAGTGTGGATATAGAGAAAGACTTGCTTTTCATATGACTTTCAGAATAATAAAAGGGTGACTTTATGCGAAAGTCCTTTATGACTAAATGTTCCATGAAAATTGACAGCATTAAACTTCAAAACCCTRGTCTCAAGGAGTTTTAGAATCTAAAGTCTTTTCTTAAATAAAATATACCTACTCACCTTTTTAAAATGTTAATTACAATGTCCTATCATCTAGACTTGGGACWCATAATTTGGATTTTTTTCTGGTARGGTTATTATTATCAGTCAGACACCCCCCAAAAGGAAGCTGGTTTAGGTTAAATTTATCTAGTGAAAAGGTCTGTGCAGAACTTAAACCCTACATTAAATATCTAAATCCAGAGAATAATAATTCCTCAAAAATTGTGGYTTGACTTGAAGGAACTATTCATGTGTTCAGATTGTTCATGAGCATATGTACTTTGCAGTGCTGATCTTTCAGCGGGGTTTAATTTATTTCKGTACAATTGGCAAAAGCTTTTTCAGATTAATATGTCTCCATCTTAGGAAAAGGATGAATTCATTTAAGCTAAATCCCCTTCTGTAATATGAAGCTGAAGTATTATAGAGAAGGCATTGTCTAGAGCCCAATTTTATATTAACTATGAAAATGCAAGTACCTGATTAATAAATGATTGACTGATTGATTGATTTATGGCAGTGGGCGTCCCCAAGCTTCAGTGTGACTGATGACAGAGGATTTTCACCAACCCACGACTCTGGGTCATGGCACGCTCAGCAAACTCTCTCCCAGAGCCAAGAAACCAGAATCTATTCCCCAACCCAGGTATTCTGGCTGTCAGCTGACCAGTCTTGAATTGTTGTGTTTCATGCATACTGAGATTTGTACCCARAGCAGTTCTACAGGAGACCATTGGATCAAAAGTAACAAAGCCTAACTGAAGGATGTGTTTTTAAGTTGCACAGTTTAATTCACTGAACCCTGTAGGTACCAGTTGGGAAGGGTTTTACTTCACTTAGGAGAGTACAGGCAAGGAARGTGTGCAGAGTTCTGCTCTCTCTGAGGACAGCAGATACCAGTGAGAGGGACAAGTGTGTCACATTCAGCTCCCTGACAATCCTTCTAGCATTTCTCTGATCTTTTCCTGATTGTCTGAACCTTTCAAAGATAAAGGAAGCTGCTGATAAGCWCTGTGTTGCAACAGCAGATTAAATTTATCAAGCTTTGTTTTCTGGCACARTGGCATCTCTTAAGAAAAAAAGCTGGATATTTCAAAAAGATGATCCCAGGTAAACTGGGACATCTGTAGAAAAATCAGTGTCTCCAAGAGTAAATTAAATTCCTAAAATGCTAATTTTCAAAATCTTCATGAAGAGTGATATTGTACATTTCCTTCAGACAGAATTATCGGTGATGAGAATTAGCAGGACTGACATTTAGGGTGGGGTTTTTTGTTAGGGGCAGTCTTTAATTTGAGGTACTAAAATTCCATAACCAAGTGTATTGRGTTKTTTTTTYCTTKKTTTTTTTTTTCCTTAATAAAGTATTACTTTTTGACATCATAGCAAAACCAAARTACCTTCTACATCTGCACAACATTCTAATAAGTCCATGGAGGGACTGTGTTTATGTCTGTGTATTATACATAGATATATTTTTTTTTATATATATATATAGTCATACCTATATGTCTGTATATTATCTCTGATAAAATATTTCCTGGCTCCACAGAACATATTAGCTATGCTATTTCTTTCTTTTTTTTTTTTTTGTTTTTTGCACTAAATTTGCCTGGAACAGAGAAGACATCATAGAAGATCTCATTTAAATATTCCAGACCTAAATGTCTTTCAAGGTTAGGGTAAATCCTTTTCATCTTTAGCTAACAGGAATACAGTTAAATTATCATGTCGTCATCTGATATATTACATTACTTTCTTTTGTTAATTAGGAACTAGGCAAAGTCCTAAATTGACTTTAGATAAAGGAAATGTGGAAATTTTCTGCTGAAGTAAAATATTATCAAGGCTTTTTAATGCATCATATGAATAATTTTAGTAGATTCCATAACCAATATAGCAAAAGAGTTGTAGTCTTCAAATGTATACTTTCTTTTTTTTTTCTTTCTTAAGAAACATGTGATTTGCCTTTAGTTGAGCATTTTAAATGTGGTTTTTTATCAATTGGCAATCTTGAATCATGAAACTGTCATTGGATTTGGTTCTAGAGAAGAAGTTGGCATTAGTGATTTGTGTGTGTGTGTATTCTTAATTCTGCATTTTGTGCTGAATATTGCTTTCCAGTATTCATGTAAGATAGGTCTGCCTATTCCAGTGCACACACAAATATGAAGAATTTCATCATTAAAGCAAAGGCATACTTTGTATTCTGCAGGAAATAACAGGTAGTTGCTGCAGAGAAAGAATAATATGATAATCCTTTCACATTATTTCTTAGAGACATGAAAACTGCTTCAGTGAGCAATTATATGATAGTCTGGAACTTCTCTTTTACCTGGATGCTACTTTTTCAACATAATTTGCACCAGGCAGCATCACCATACATGTAAACTCACCATTTAACTTACTTCCCCTTTTGACTGYATAAACCTTCCCAGGGATTGTTTTTTTAAGACTCATTCAAACCTTTGGCAAGAAACTTTTAACATTTCTGGCTTTTTGATTGCCAATTGCCTGCTTGAATAACAGCTATTTGTCTATACAATGGGMATTTACATATCATGAGAAAATTCATGAATGCTAAAGGGGAAATTGTGAAAATAAATTGAACTGACTTATAATGGCAAACTCTTTGGCTTATGCAGAAGTAGTCAGAAGTATTCACACAGGGGAAAGGTGATGTAAAAACCACTCTTGAATTTTTAAAAAYASAGAGAGAAAAAMCTCATTATTTGGCAACACACATATTGTTTTCATGTGAAATTTGAAATCTTTCAGCTACTTTTTTATGAAGAACAATTTAAAATAACATCAGAATATTTCAAAATGCTAAGTCAAAWGGAATGTTGTTTTGATTTCATTTTTATGCCCATAATTATCATTTCACTTGTGGCGTCAAATGAATGTGTTGTGATTTTCTCAGCTTTTTCATCATCTCAAGTAATACTTTTTGTAGTTCCTCCTAACTTTCAGTTTATTAGCAATCTCAATCAGTACTAGTAATAAAAAGTGATTACTATTATAAAAATATATTTTGCATGGCCTAAAGAGGGTCGAAAATATTTCGCAATCCAAAAAATCCATGTTCTTACCTATATCACAATGACAGCACGTGGAGAAGTATCAAATCATGTGTTTCAACATCAGTTTTTAGAAGGAGATTTTCTCAAATGTTTTATCCTTATGGATTCCATCATTTACTATATATTAAGAATCATCATTTATTTACTATGCAGTATCACCTACCCCGGCAACCTACCATTCCTTTAGTTATGCTTCAGTATTTACATGTTTCTCTCTGAAACATTTTCCATGTCTATCATGATATTGAAAATAGTAATCTAAGATAGTCTGGGCTGAACTGAAAATTGAATACCAATGATTATTTTTCATTAAAACAGATCTGCCCTTACTTGAACTATATCAATAATGAATGGGATTTTTTTAAAAGTCAGGTATGGTAACTGAGCAAAATTAGAGTAAAACTAATTGATTTTTTTTTTAATATTTGTGTGTCTGTTGGACAGCATATCTGTATGTTTGGTGGTAAATACCTCTACATTACATACGTGTACATGTATGTACACAAGTGGGCTGTGTGGATATAAAACTTAAGCACAGCACAGAATAGACTTAGAAAACACTGCCTTTAAGTATGATGCCCACAATACCCATAGGTTGGATATTATGTAAACTTTTTTCACCCAGAGGATGGTTGAGCACTGGCACAGGCTCCCAAGGGAAGTGGTCAGAGCACCAAGCCTGAGAGAGTTCAAGAAGCGTTTGGACAATGCTCTCAGGCACAGGGTGTGACTCTTGGGGTGTTCTGTGCAGGAGCAAGGGTTGGACTTGATGATTCTGACTGGTCTCATCCAACTCAGGAGATTCTGTGATTCTGTAATTCTGTGTCTAAAAAACATACCTTGGGAATGTGTAAAGAAATGAACTTTAATGGTTTTAGTTTAGAAGTTTAGTTTAGTTTATCTACAGCTATTGTTGACTGTTGGTTTTCCCCTGAGGGCATTAAAGGCATGATAGTACTTCCGTCTAGCATTGAGCATTGTAGCAAGCAATAACTCAACAACCAAATTTAGCAGCAGTTCTTCCAGATAATCACTAAGGAGTGCATGGAAGCTGGTGCCATTCTCATCCAAAATCTACTAGACTCAAGAGGTACTAAACAAATGAGAAAAGAATCAAAGTTTATCCAAACAATTCTCTAGGATGAGCCATATATATGTGACACTAAAGCATCCTCAGCATTGATGCTGGGTCTGATGGTAAGCTCATTCATAAGGGAATAATGAGGTATTATTCACTTAAAAACTCAAGTCCACTCTTAGAGTGCTAAGTACAGATTTAGAAGAGAGAAATTTAATCTCATACTTGTGTAAAATCTGTCCCCAAAGTACTCCACCCTTTGAACTTCTCCAAAGAAAAGAAAATTTAAAATGCAGCCCAGGAGTCAGTATCTTTAACTTAAAGCCTTCTTTCTAAAAGGAATTGTATAACTGAAGTTTCTGAAATATCCTTAGGGTAGAGCTATGAGGAGGCTATCCAGAATTCAGAAGGTTATGCATAGGTCAYATCTACAGATGTTTTTTCAAAAGTATAGTACCTCAGAATAAAATTGGATTTTAATATTTGAACAGAAAATAGAGACCTAAGAAAATTAACTATGCATCTTTGGGTACTGGGAACATTTTTAGTCCACTTAAATAATGTATTAAATATTTTTAAAGTAATAGAAATATTAATTAATGGCAAGCAACATTTAGCTGGATTCATATGTACAAGACTGAAAAAAATCCAGAAGTCGTTCTATAGACTTTCAAAGGTGTTTCAAAGATACATGCAAAGASAAACTATTTTTAACTGATGGCAATATTTTCCTCCAAAATTCATTCAAGGAATATGGTTTCTACCATTCTGAACAAAATGCCATCTTTAATTAACTTGTATGTTTAATATTTGCATATCTAGGTTCAGGCACAGATCAAGGTAGATGTGCAGCAATGAGTAGGGGTGAGAAACTTTGTTTCTCTCAGCAGACTTGAACGGGTTTGTTGGATGGTGTTGGATGGCTGCTTATGGTTTTGCAAATGAATCAGASCAGTAGAACTTTTMCTRGCAGTAATAGCACACTCATGGAGCACAGAGGGAAGGGGAAATCAATTAATTGCTGTGTCRGTCACAGTGTATTTCTGTCTCTGAGGGAAATASTTGAGCTGGGACAGTCGATGCATAACCGTGGGTGTTTGTTACTGATGCTGAGTTGTGTTGCTGTACTTGCACCATCATCATCCTTGTTCTTCTGGGTTTTATAAGGAGGTCAAAAATGTTTGTTCAATATGGCCACTACACGTTAATTCAATCAAAGGTCAATGAAAGATTAAGCTGCTGCATCAATGTCCCACTTCCAGTTCTTTGATGGTCTACATGATCTAATAATGGGTGGGGGAAAAATACTAGGAAGTCCKTCTCATTTCTTCCTTCTTCTCTTCCTAAAACTGCTAATGGAATTCAAAAATGCCCTAAATATGTCTGCCATTTCAGACTTTAAAAAAGAAAGAAACCTTATATTTTGAAAGGAGTCTCTTTTGTAGTGGTATGTGTGCTTTGTTCTTGAGTGTTTTACTTCCTTTACTTGCTGATACAGTTTGTCTTGATGAAAGAGCTGTAGYTACTTCTTCCTGCAAAAAGTAGAAATGAGAAGTTTAACTGGAAGTTTCTGAATTGGTTTTATTACTTTTAATTGTACAGGGAGCTTTTAGACAAAGTTGAGGGTCCTCTAAATTGAGAGTTGTAGTCTTTGGTCCAACAGCATGTTTCTCTTTGAGTTAACAATACTTACTKTGTGAATCAGAAACTGTTAATGGTGTATCAGTAAAAAATAATGTGCATTTCTCATTATTAATGTCCATGTGTGCTGATGAACTACATGTTCAAAGCAGAATATCCTTAAACTCACACAGCTTAGCAGCAATCACTCAGATCTGTAACTCTCTGATTTAAGTGTACTATGAACAAACATTTGACCTAAAACCAAAGACAGCATGAGCTCCTCCAGTGAGTTTTTGAAGGGGCACCAATTCCTATTATGTCAGACAGCTCCACATTCGAATGAAATGACCCTCTTTTTCAACTGCACTCCTACTCTTTGGGAAGCACAAACTTCTAATGGCTCCTGATCACAGTATCCTCAGTACTACCATCTTCTTTACCACTAGGGAGAATGATATTTACTCTGATAAATTTTTTTTTCATGTTTTACGCTCACAAGTGTAATAGAATATGTGGTTGATTTTATGGTTTAATGCATGAAAAGTAAGAGTAAGAGGTGTGGATTGGTTTCTAGCCTTTGGAAGGACATTAGATTTAAGAAACTGACCCTGAACATAAGGCAGTATTTGTCCTTCTCCTGAAAATATGTGGCCAACAGCCAGAGTTCACATTTCTAGATCATATGCATGTTAAGATAGGTGGAACTGCATTCCTGGAATGAAAATTACAATACAAATCAAAAATGATTGTACACATTTTCTTGCAAGGAAGGGCTTTTTGTACATACAAGATATAAGCCAGAATAGTTCTWTTGTTATTCTAACAATTTAAATTGTAGCTTATATAACTTACACAGGAGAAAATAGAACAGAAATTCTAGCTGAAGGGCCAAGTGCTGCCTTCATTTCCTCTAAAATATATTAAAACAATTCTATTTCTGTATACGAGGTAAAGTGATGCTTTGAGAAATGAATGTATTTCATTTTATTGCAGTGTTTTGAAAGTTTTWTTTTTTGGCTGCATATTACCTTAGCAAAATGAATGATGAACTCTGCTGTACCTGAAGTCTTGTCCTTCATGCTTTGCCTCACATACAATTCTCTTTTCTTGCAGCTATTTTATTCATCAGATTAGSTCTTGTCATCTTTGCAATTCACACAACAGGAAATCAATAATTAATTATGGATAGGTAAAGCAATGCCTCAGTGATTGCCTAAAACATCCAAGACTTGCACTTTATAAAACCAGCAGGGATAGTTTCCTAGCTGTTTCTCACTTGAATAGATTTGGCAAGTAATTAGCACTATCTCTCCCTCATCATGTGTCTCTTCATCAAGGGATGAGGTGAAAAAATTAAGGTACAAGATCTGTGATTAGGAGATGATAACAATGCGCATCAAAAAGAGCATTTCAAAAAAGAGAAAAGTCGCCAAGGCCGTCTGTGGTATTTTGAAAGAAAAAAAAAAGGATGATACTCTCAGAAGAATATAGTACCCCTTGTACTGCAATGGAAGAGAAAAACAGGGAGAGAAAATACTRTAGATTATTTTGAGGTGGAATGCTGACAGTAGGAGAATAATGGCRTTGCTTTCAGAGAAGCTGAGGTGGAGGCTGGGAGGCACATGTCTCATTTTGAAAAAAATGAGTTTAACCACCAATTCTGAAAATGTCACTTCAAAGAGCCTACAGAAAACKTAATAATCCTCAGCCAGTGCCAGACAGTTTTGCTGCAGTTAATGACTGTCTGACTGGAAGCCCTTCTTTAAGGCTCATGCTGCCCTAAATACGTATTTCAATATGTATTTGTATTTCAGCTTCTTAGGCAATTGAGCCTCTGCTGTGCCTAGGATGCAGAAATGGTCACTTATAAGTAAAAGCCATTTGTACATTGGAAATCAGAGTAAGAAGACGAGAGCCCATTGCACYAGACAGGAGACAGAAGCACTATGTGTGTCACACAGCTGCTCCAGCTGTGGGGCAGCATGGCAGCCCCAGCATCTGGCACTGGGACAGGGCACTGAAGGTCCCTGGGAGAGCTGGCTGCTCCAGTGGAGCTCTGCCACCTGCCTGGCCTGGCCTGGTCCTGCCCTGCCTGGCCCTGCTGCTGCTGCTCTTTGCCTTGGCTCARGTGATGGCACTGCTTCCATGGGGCTCTCAGCAGTCTCCATCCTCTCCCAACAGTTAGGTCTGTGCAGGGGAGGAGGAGTGGCCTTCCTCAGAGGCTCACACAGGAGKGATACTCCCAGCATGGCCTTTAACCAGCAAACAACTGGATTCATCATCCTGAAAAGGCAGGGGAAGCAAGCTGTGCTTTCCTTTAACACTTGGCTAACTTCTCTATCACCAACTCCTCTTTTATCATATAGTATATATGTTGTATATAAATTGTATAATACAATTATTACAAATAATTGTAATAGTTTTAAAGCCCCCAAACTTGAGGAACTTCTCATTTAAAAATAGTCTTTTGGCTTCCACAAATTGTGGAAATGAGACTATAAGCACAAATACTAAAATCTTCAAATTAATATGGGCTTCGGTGATGCATGTCTTCACTTTGGGTCTGTTGATTTTGGGTGCTTGGCTCCTAACTGTTTGGGAGAGGAGGGGAAGCACTTGCAGTCAGCAGCCCTTTGGAAAGCATTGAAATTACTCCAGAATGAAGGTGATTTAAACCAAATTGACATGTAAACTGGGAGAACACCAGGGTCTTCCAGGCTCAATCCCTACTATTCTCTTGAACAACATATCTTGATTTACCTGTTTGGAAGCAAAAGAKAAAATCYTRGGAATAAAAATGCTAAYACTCATCAGAATTACAGAGTAACCRATAGCAGTAAAATAATTCTTATCYRTAATCCATCATAAAGCAGATSAATGCCCAGGAATTYTTTTCTGGTTTTGAGTTTTTCTGGAAACAACACAAGCAAATCCAGAAAGAACAGTACTTTCAGAAATCATTCACTGTTAATAGGATTTGACAGTGTAAATTCAAAGAARATATTAAAAAGCACCTTCAGGTTTAAATTAGATCGTTTACCTAAAACTAGTTGGTCTGTTTTTCAGGAGTATTTCTAGAGTTTTTCWAACTGTAAGAATTTAGTTGAAATCCCTCTTCCAAATTAAATACTCTTCAAGTACAAAGGCAGGGGGTTTTTTAGGGAACAGCTGTCTTCCCATCTCTTCCTCAGCAGCTCACATTTCCTTGTCACCCCCTCCAGTGGTGCACAGGTCCTGTTGGTGGGGACTAGTTAGCTTCTTCCCTTGTTGCCATAGGGCTGGGTTGATATCTTTGTTGAGAAACACTGGGAAATGYATTTATTCTTTCTCTTTGATCAAAATAATTTGATCCCAGACTGTAAAACCTAATGATAAGTAAGGGGTAGTTGTTGGTGATCGTAAAAAACACATTCTTTCAGAAATCCCATGTGAGATCTCCATGAGGTATTTATGTGGATCACCCCAACCTTGTGACCATTTCAGATTTCTCACCAGAGTCAAGTCATACATATAATTTTCACATGGCAATGCATGTGGATTATTTGATCCAGTTCTAATTTCTGCTAGAAATTAGTCCTGTTAGAGTTGTGACAGCAGATTCCCACTGAAGAATTGCCCTGTGTAAGTCTGATGAGCCTTGACTTAATTCARTTCACATCAGATTTATGTTTTGCTGTAGACAGCGTCACACTGGTGCACACCAGTTGGGGTGTTTCATTTAACCTGACAATGGTACTTTAGCTTGTGAAGGGAGCAACACCAGCAACTCAGAGCAGTGTCTGGCTGAGTTCCAAAGTGAGTAGCTGCTACATTACACACTTACAGGCCTTTGTTGCAAAGACACTTTGCCTTGTTGCTGTGTCACCTACTTCTAACACCACGGTGGGTCTAGTTACTGATCCCTGCAAGAGGCTGTCTATCAAAACTTCACATTTCTGCTGCTTATAGCCATTAATGGAACTTTATTAATGCAATTAATATCCTGGAATCAGTAAAAAGCTGGCTTATGGGTGAGGAAGTAGGATGGCAAAGCAAGTCTGTGCTTCARGTTGTCTRTAAAATGTCTGTTMAATCAGGTTACAGGAGGATCAGACSTGAAGCAAGAAGTAGCWTGCTGGAGAGGTKGTAAATTTCAGGAAGGCAGGACACKACATTATTTATAGTTTTTCAGGCTTTAGCTGTTATTTTATTGKATTTGTTGTATCATTTTAATTTTTTCTCTCTAGTGGGAATTTTCTGTTCTCAGGAAGTTGCTCTTCTCTGTTCCTGACAATGTTCAGGCACCTATGGCCAGGAGCCAGAGCAGACTCTGCTCTTCAACACTGGAAGATACTGAGCTGTCATACAGCCTTCATACATTGTACAGTTTTTCTGGAGCACTMAGWGCTTTTCAAGTCAGTGTCTTCTTAYAGCAGCTGGTCAGCATAATCAGTCAGAGGATAGGGCTTGTCTTCACTTTTGCTGCATGGCTGTTAGTGCATGGACTCTTGTGGGATTTCTTTCTGAGTGGATGCTCTGAGGTACCCAGGTTAGGCACCAAACTCTCCCTGACTCCTGAACATTCCTTAACCACCTCACCCCTCTGTTCAGGCAGAAACTCTGGTTCCCTATTGGGTCAACATGTTGTCAGTTCCCATCAGGGCTT
The DNA here is from genome assembly GCA_902810485.1 of Alauda arvensis. Classification (NCBI taxonomy): domain Eukaryota; kingdom Metazoa; phylum Chordata; class Aves; order Passeriformes; family Alaudidae; genus Alauda; species Alauda arvensis. The sequence goes on along the minus strand of CADDXX010000134.1, from coordinate 1,090,152 downwards.
AATTTAATTCTGTGCTCCCAATGTTACTGGTACTACAAGAGAGAAGAAAATGGTGTGTCTGATATCATCCACCTCCACAAATCATCTCCTCAAATCTAAGACTCCACTATCAGTGACTTCTGAAAATTGGAAATTCTTGCAAACACAGTAGAAATCTGCTTTCCATTTTGCCCTTACATTTTAAACACAAAAAGAATATCAAGAAAAGAAAGAAAAAAAATTCTGTTTTCAGGAGGCACATGCAGGTGTTCAGCACAATAAGTTTAGCCATCCTGATAAAATAGTTATTTTCTCTAATGAAATTATTTATTTCCAAACTGATTGAAAGTTGAGAAGGAAGATAAAGAACCTGTTCACCCCTTAAGCCCAGTAAAAAGTGATCATTTTCTATAGCAATCATCCAGCTCCCATCCCAATTTTAATTCTACAGCTTTTCCAAGAAGATGTTGTCTGAAACATGTCAGTGCCAATCAGGCTTTAACATCTGGACTTTATGAAGTAGAATTGATATAATAGTATAATGGATATATTCAGTATGGTCAAAATACAGACAAATGCCCAGTAGAAGATGTGTTGGAAGGATGTATAATGCCATTTCTGTACTCTGGTTATTGTCTGTCCTCCTCCTGTAGTGTGCAGTTGCCACCTATTAATTAATTGCTGCCATTTAACAGRTACATCCATTCTGTAACAGAATTGCATTGAATTGCTTTCCAGTTTGTCAAATCCTTTTGTCTTACTCTTTGTCTTCTAGATCACATTTGTGGCTAGWAAGTTGGTTTCTTGAATTCAGTCTCACATACTTTGGTCTTGACTTAGCTTTCTTCTCTGCAGGACACTGCTGTATATTGTCCCTTTAAGAACCTAAATCAATTTAATTAAATTTCATTACAGGCAGTAGACCTGAAACAAACTAATGAAAGCAGCCATCATGTCAGGTGGTATTTATCTAGCCATTAAATTGAAAATACCCCCTTTAGGCTCTTAAAAATTAGTTTCAATATTCAATACTAATAGCTTTTGGAATTGTTGGTAGGAATAGTTTTAGTAAATTTGTTATAAACTGTTTACAAGAAAAGAAGGGTAAACTGTTCCTTCTRTTCCTTGCAGCAGAAGAGAGCTAAATAACTTTAAAGTATTAGGATTTTGAAATACTGTGAAGTCTGGGAGCTGCCCACAGTCTGTTGAAAAACACCATGAAAGTCATCATACAGTGATAGGAGTTTGCCTCACTTGTCTTAYTGAGCTGATTTGGCTTGCCAGCTTGAGAGTTCGTAGCAGAATTTATTTGAAGCCCTCATTATARGCACTACTGTCACCAGAGAGAGAAAAATGAAAATTTGCAGAGAAGACAAGAAGGGAAAACATCCGCTGCAGAAAAGACTGCAGCATCCTGAACAGCTCTCCTGGCTGCTCAGGCAACTTGCAGTGCTCTGTCTGAGGCAGCAGCGTTGACAGAGTAGCTGTTGATATCCTGCACAGCAAAACTGGTGCCACGTGCTGTTCCTGCAGAGTCCATGGGATGGTGCAGGTGTCAGGGATTTATTTCATCCACTTCCCATAGAACCAGGCTGCAGGTGTTAATGTGATGGAATAGGCAGCAGGAAGAAAGGCTATGGGGAAGACTCCCATCACTTTTTTCTTAACAATAGACCAGGGTTTTCCTTGAAGRAAGCAAGAGTGCAAAAGGAGAGTATACTTAGCCATGAACGTATCCAGATCCACAAAACTGGAAGCATTTCTAYCTTGCTCTATGTAAGCATGGTAGATGTTTCTTGTTTTGCAGGCAGACAGTAGTAAATAGTGCATCCCTTTTCCTTTTGTCAGATCTAAGGTCTGTTCTCTTCATAGCTTCCCCTTCTTCAGTCTATTTAAAAGAAAATATACTTTTAACAGAATTAAATTCTGTTGTGTAAAGCTACAACAGAATGAGATATAGTCACCTTTCTTGTAWRAAATTCTGACCCCAGAGAAGGAGAAAGAAGGATGCTGTTTTTCTTCMTCAGGATAAAGGCATGAGCTTCTCACACATCTGCTCCTTCAGTTTTATAATAGAGAAATCAATGCACAAGTTATTGTTAACCAGAGACAAGAAATTAAGGCTGTATGTATTATTTGTAGTCTTGATGCGTGGATAAGATTTTTGAACATGAGCTATTCATTATAACTCTAACTATAAACTATTATGTCTTCTTTAAAATTCTTGTATTGGATACATATGTACATGTCACATACAGTAATTTCCAATTTGATTTAAGAACTTAGGGCTTCACAGATGTTTTTCTTCCATTATCATGAACCCTCCCTCTAGCTTATAGAATGTGGTTTGTGYAGAAACTTCTTTCTGGAAACTGGATATAGATTGTAAAGGTTGTATATAGAAAATTTTGGTTTAAGGAAGTGGTTTTAAAGACCAGTTTTACTTTTTTTCATGTTACTCTTACTATTTTTTATTAATTAACTAGATTTCTCCCTTACATTTTCTTAAATGACTGTGATTGAATATGAGGTGCAGTTCAGTGAAGTGTCCTAAACATGAGTGGTAGAGGACAAAGAGTCACTACAGATTCCAGGGAAAGTCCTGACAGTACTGTAAAAGCCATAGCCCAGATTTCACTCTTCCTCATTTTTGTCTTTGGAACAGTAGCTGAGATACACCCCTGTTTGCACAAATGCAKTACATCAGGAGTACAGACATTCAGCACCTGTAGTTAGGTGTCACYTCTGTCTGTCCTATTTTGTTGATAGCATTTCCCTCTACAAGAAGTATGAGTATCTTCTTTCCTCATGCTGTGTCACAGTGTTGCTGAGTTCTCTTCTCAAAGAGTCTCGTGGAAAGGGGATTTTTAAGCCATYTTATCTTCAGAGAGCCAGGTGCCCATGGTTTCTGTGGATGGAACAAAGTCAGACAGATACCGGGAGCAAAGGCAGAGCGTGGGAAGGAGTGGGATTAATGCTGGATGTGTGGAGTAGCTGAGTTAGGGGGTGGAAATATTCTTTACTACCCCAACCCTGAATTGTTCTTCTGAAAGCAAGAGGAAAATTCCAACTGKTTTTTGGTAATGTTTTATTGTGTTTATTTTTATTCAGCATTTYATTGTAAAACTTTTGTTTAGCACCATGCCTGGTGCTTGACTYGATTTCCACTGAGCCCAACAGAAAGTGGGCATTCTTAAAACTGTGTGAGAGTGGGAAATCTCAGTGTTGCAATTGGTTAATACTGAAAGCATTTGAAATCCTGTCATTTAATAAGAACACTATCAGAAGTCAGTTTATGCTCTCATGATAGTTCCAGACTATATGTAATGCATTTTTTAAAATGCTAAGTACATTATTTGGAATTATTGCATTAGATTATGGTGCAGGAAKAAAACATGAAATATTTAAACTTTCCCTTTTTTATTTTTGAACTAGCTGTCTCTAGTATTTATATTACTTTGTTGCATTTTTTAATGTATCCATTAAGATAGTTTTAAATTGAAGGAATATCATTTAATTTTTTATGCCTTAAAGTAAACTGAAACAAGGAAAATGCATTGATTCTTTTTCTCCCATATGTGAACAAAAGGGCAGTTAGTATAACTAAGCTGAATAGATGTGCAGTCTGGTAATCCTGGAACTTCCCAATCTACTTATTCCAAGACCTCCCTATGAAATGGAAAATATTTCAAGCAGAATGCTGTTTGCAATGTGAAAATAGAGGTGTAGGGAAAAAGGCAGAAGTATTGAGCAAATAGCCTAAAAYAGTGTTAATAATTTGAGTCTTTCTGAGATGTGTTATTTTATAGAACTTCTGCATTTATTTTTAATCTTGCTGTGTCAGTACAGTCCTGTAGGACCTGTCCTGCACCACCCACTATTTTTACYACCCAGTGGCAGGGAGAAGACAGCAGCCTTCTGGTGTATCCACAGTGAAAACACCAGAGAAAAGCACTGTGCTTGAAGCAGGGAGCTGCGTGGCGTTCTCACTAATCATTGTCCCCATTCTTGCTGTTGCAGGATGGATGGTCACAGTATCACTTTGTAGCCTCATCTTCAACGATAGAGAGGGACCGGCAGCGGCCGTACTCCTCGTCGCGCACGCCCTCCATCTCGCCCGTGCGCATGTCTCCCAACAACCGCTCAGGTAAGGCCGCATCCTGCCCGGGCACAGGCGATCAACCCAGCACCTCGTTCTCCCTGATACAGCTCTGGTGGAAGGGCACAAAGTGTATTCTTCACTGTCACCAAATTACCTGTTCAAAATGGGATTTTATCTTTTTTTTTTCATTAGCACCTGATAAAGTTTTACAGAAGAAAGTTTATTCCTTAACGTTTTGTCATAAACTCTTCCAAAGTGTTTTCTTGATGGCGATTACCTGACTAGATCTCAGGGCAGTGGTATTTATTGGTAGCACAGGAAATTCTGCTGCTCACTTTTTTTCATTATGTGGTTTATGACCATTTTGTACACACTTAGCAGAAGTTTAAAGACCCATTACTTTTTTGTCAGCTTTTATTCTGGGTATGTGTGTATACATATACATATGTAAGTTTSACAGATTTGTCTCCATGTCATCCTGTAACATTGATAGTGTATTTACACCAGCTGTTATCAAATCAATTCTGTATGATCTGCACAATGAACTACTGTAAGAATCTCAACTAATGCCGTAGTGCAAATTCATTTTTCTATCTAGAAACCAGGTAATCTTCCCCTCACTTTATTCTAAGGTAGGGCATACCTTCATTAGATAAAGCCATTCMCAGTGAAAAATTTTCCAGATAAACAGAGTGCACTGTCAGTCTTCCAGTGGCCTTTCTGCTGTTTGGTCAATCAAATCCTGTCATTCCATCAGTACACCAGGATTTTAGGATTAAAATTGCCTAACTTATGATTACCATTATGCCATAGGTTGTTTTTTAAGAAAATTGTTTTGTTAATTATCTAAAAGCWACATCTTAGTCCTGCAGAAGCACAACTGAGGAGATGTGAAAATGTAGCCAGAAGTACRGTGAGAGCTGCTATTCTGCTTTTAAAATCTGCCATTACACAAGTCCATAAAGGGCTCTTGTTCCTTTTTTCTTCTCTAAAATCTCATCTTGACTGTAAGTGCAGGTACTTGAAATGTCTGGCCCTGAGATCTTAGTTCTGTACCTTGCCAGAACCATMTTCTCACTTCTGTTATTCTAAATTTTGGATGAAATTTTACTGCCATCATCAGTTATCATAAGACTGGAAAAGCATAAATAATAGTGGCTGTTTCTGAAGGAAGAAGAGCCCATGTCATTACACACCAATCAGCTCAATGTCAGCCTAGAAAATTGCTGGAACAAATAATCAGAACCTGAGCAGCTCAAAGATAGTAGGAACATAAGACAATACTTAACTCTTGGAGGGCCCATTTCTACATAATCATGCAAGTTGCTGTATGTCTRGTAGTATCCGTATCAAAATGCAGACCAATTGCTCCTATTAAATCCATCAGAATTTCTGCTACAACATAATCAAAGCACTTTGCAGATGGAAAGTCAGTAAGTACAATATCCTATGATCAGTGAGACTCTTTCACACAGCATTTTTATGGACAAGCCTAAGGCAACATTTCAGAAAACATCCTGTGTGGTAAATAAAAAACTTACTGAAAACCATTCACAAGGAAAGGGTATTGTTGATTGTCAAAATGGCAGAATGCTGTGCTTGGAGCCAAGCCTGGGACCAGTACTCTTCAGTGGTTTTAGCAGTGACTCAGATAATATGCAAAAGCTACCTATTACCTTTGTGGGTGACATAAACCTGGGAGAAACTCATGTTCTTTGAAGGGCATTATTGAAATTCAAAGTGATCCTGAGAAATTGGAGGTAACATTCAAAGGGAAAAAAATAACCAAYCCTTTAAAAATGAATTATAAGGAGAATTTCTGACTAGATGAAAGTTCTTTAGAAATTACCTGGAGAATTTTGTCAGTTGCACACATGAATTGGAAGGTTGAAAAGGGAGGATATGAGAATATACTAAATGGACTGTAATTGTTTAACTCAAGTCAAAGAGATATGAGATGGAGGCAGTGGGAAGAGGTACACACCAAGTCTTCAAGTATATAACAGGCAGCCGTGAAGWGGAATGGTGTGAACTTTTTCTGCTTTCATAGCAGACAAATGGAAATAATGAGCAGCAAGGAGTCAGGCTAGACATCAGGGAACATTTCCTGGCAGTGGGGAAAGAAAGCACTGGAACAAACTGCTTGGGGCAGTTATGTGATCTCTGTCATTAGAGATCTTCAGTTCCAGATTAAAAYCTGTCAAGAATTATGTTGGTATACTGGATCCTACCTTGGGGTAAAGAGTTGAAGTGAACAAACTCACACCATCCCGTCCATCCCTAGGACTGGRTGATGACAGGCTCAAACTACTGTAGAGAGCTCTGTATTCTTTTCTGTGTCCTTTAAGAATTAGAGCAGAAAAACAAATTATATCAATTTTCAGTCTAGTATCAACAAAAGCCTTCATCTTTGCTTCCAGTAAAACCTCTGAAAGAGGGTGCTTCTGCATTTTAACACTTGCCAGAAAGCAGTTTTCCTCTCATGGGAAGAGTGAGAGAATTCCCACGTGGAACAGAGAGATGATTTTACCTGTATCAGTCAATTTTTTTCAAGAACCCAGAGTGTTTATAACCATTACCAGAGCATGTGAAACAAAATGTGTCTCTCTGCTAGCAGCTTTTTCAAGATTTGCTTTCTGGCCTGCTCTCCATTAGACTCAAGCTGCCATTAGCTGATTTGTTGTTTAACGTCATGGTTCTTTCTATCTGCCAGATTATCAGCTTTAGATTTACATCACTATTGACAAACAGTTTAAAAGCAATCCCCAATTCTAATGGCTTCATAAGAAAGAACATCTGTCCCGCATTTGCTCTGTAAATTCATAGGCCAGAGCCAGCAAACCAGTGGAAGCAGAATTCAGCATTACTTGTGCTTCCCTACTCCATAGTGCAAGTACTTCACTGTTGCTTAACTARAAAAGTAACACAGTTTAGAGGGGATGGAAGATACGCCTCAAGGTCAAGCTTCACAAAGAGTTTTAACATTTTTAACATTACATTTAAGATTTTTTTCTTTCCTTGGTTTTGAACAAAGGCATTATCACTGTTTTTTGAGCTTCTTTTTACATATCAAATACAGGGGTGGAGGCAGGGGAGTGTGTGGGGGTAAGCACCAGCACTTTAGTACTTTTTGTACCACTGTGCCCTTAAGAGGCTCTGGGGGGCTCTGCCACTCACCCTGTGTTCCTTSTCCTGCCCTCCACCATAGGGAAAGTGCTCTTTATCTACCAACACCTAAATATATTGAAGTCAGTTTACTTGAAAGCCATTTTTTTTCCTTTAGCTTTTCTCCTTTTCCTGAGCTTTGCAAGCTCTAAGGCTTCATGATCAGTGCCAGTGATCACCTCCACATTCTCCAGTGTGTGACTCGAGTATAAAACCCAGTTCTCTTTTTTGTTACCTGTGCTTCCCTCCTTTAAATTGTACTATGAGTATTGGTGATATAGTTTTAATAAAAATAGCTTAAAGTAGCAGATGTTGCTTTAATGGCACTTATGCACACATAGAGCTATTTAAAGACAGAGAAATCATTTAAGTTACATTTAATTGTTAGGCATTCTTTGGTATATGTTTTCTAGGGGGGAAAAAAGGCTTTCTTTTCTTCCCTTTTCTCTTTGAATAATTTAATTGGTTTGTTTATTTTCAAGAGAAAAGGGAAGAAAACAATTTCATAAGGGTTCTTTCCACACAGTTGAAAGTTAACAGTCTTTTCAATGGAAATAAAGTAACCATTTTAAGGAAAAAAATGGAAGTGCCTGTACCAAAATTTTTGACAAGCTAAAGAAACTGAAAGGCAAAAGGAGAAAAATGTGTTGGTTGTTTTCAATAGCAATCATCTTAGATGTTGGATGTAAATAAAAAGAAATTTAACATTCAGAARTAAAATTATGTTTGCAGTTGATTGTCTACTGAATACATTTGCCTTGCCCTTGAAATAACAGCATCTCTTCTTTTCCTCTATAATGTGGTAGTGTTTCTTCAGTCAGCTTCATGTTAGAAAATTAAGGGATATAAACTTTACTGAAATGCTTACTCAAGAGTTAAACCCTACATTTAGTCATATATGACTTTAAAAAAATCCATTTTTGTTATCTAGCAAGTGCCCCAGCCTCACCTCGGGAAATGATCAGCCTAAAAGAAAGAAAAACAGACTATGAATCAACTGGAACTAATGCCACTTACCATGGAAATAAGGGAGAACACACTTCTAGGAAAGACACCATGACAGGTGAGATTTGCTTGCATAGCATATATAAAATCAGCTGTGATARAGTGTTGATTTTATAGGATTGGCTGGGCTTGCTGCACTGTGGAAGCATCAACCTGCTTTGGTTAATTCCCAAGTTTTAGCCACCTTGAGAAATACAGCTGATGATCTATTTGAATGAATACAACACTGTGTGAAAATTGTGTGTGAACACTGTGGTTCTTCACAGAAGAAAGGCTCTGAATCCAATTMTGCTTGTCTTTTTCAATTTTACATTTGTTTTCATTTCAGAAGGAAGTTGGTTGGTCACTTTGATCAGCTGGTATATTTGAGCATGTACAGTGATCCCTAAYATCTGTCTTCTGCAGGGAATGCTCTCCTGGATCAGTTCACTCATTTTGTATGTCGGATTCAYAGGAAATTTGTGGCTCTTTGTAAARTCTGTCCATGTTACTTTCTCAGCTGGGCTGATTTAAATGCAGTAATTTACTGTGTATGGTGTGGCATCTGTTGCAAGTTTCTTTGAAGGCCTCTCTTCCCCAGTGAGCTCATTAATCTCTTAGCATTTCAGTAATTAGGAAATTTGGAGTGCTTTTCCCAGTGCTGTGCCTCTTCATGAATTCTCTTGCAAAATACATGTGGGTCTCCATCACCACTGTACAGGCTTTATATAACCATTATTGAACTTTTTGTCACGTTTGTATAGTGCCAAGCATCACRGTCTCCTCTCCAAATGCTGCCTCAGGACAGGCAAAACATCACAGTGAGAAGTGTGAATGCCTGTTGCCTTCTCCCATGCCYTCTGCAGAGATCTTGTGCAGAGGCAGAATGGGTTGCTCACCAGGAACATGGTGACTCAGCATCAGCCCATCCATAAGATCAATCTTTCAAGACTTTACTCAGGATGTGAAGATGCTCWCACTGTATCCACTATGTTACATGTGATTGTGTAATCACAACCTAAAGACCAGCCTTGGAACTTGTGTGAAAATGCAATATGGAATGTTAATTAGCCTGAAGGTGAAAATCTGATGGGAAGAATGACAGTCAAGAGTATTTGGAAACCACAGAAATGAGGAGTATCCTGAATGACTTGTGTGGGGTACTACAGGAGAGTGCWGAAGATTCAGTCAAGGTACTGCATTTTATGTGTCTGTAATGTTTTGAGTGTTTCACAGTCACTGCATGGGGTGGTTTTCTGTAACAATTCAGTAGCCCTTACTTGTCTGAKTGTGAAGGACAGGACTGAAGTTTTTTCAGCTATTTGTCAAGCACCATTAAAGGGTGAACCTCAGGAATAAGAGCATCAGACTGAAAAGGAAAAGGCAGAAACAGTAGTATTTTGTTTTAGCTGTATCTGTAAATTCAGACTAACAAATTGTATCAGAAAGTTCACCAAAATACAGTGTCTCCATGCTGAAAATTTGTGTTTTCTTGAAGATAGTCTTGTCTCTCTTCACATGTTAAAAAAAATAGGCTTTTCTTCTTCCACACCCCTTTCCATTTTCTTTTTTACTGTGTTGTTTTTCTTCTCCCATTCCTACTTCCCTTATTTCCTTTCTCTTGCAATATAATTTTCAGATTGTGAGGTTTGTACTGCCTCAGCAACCTTTACTCCACTTTGATTTKTCCATTGTGTTTTCCTGTAATTTGTCTGTTTCTAGTGATTATTTGAGTGGGCCCTTAGTAAGGAAACTTGAAACTCTTAGCATGATGCTCAGCTATCGACTSTCTTTCCAGCTCCTGAGTTCAATGAGGGGGGAAAAAAATCAAATAAATTAAAATCAAAAAGTGTAATATTTCAGAATCATGACCAATGTACAAATAAATATTAAATTAACAAGTAACTTTCTCTCTTTCAGATCACTCTGCACGTTTGGTCTAAGCTCAAATTAAGCACCAATTTAAGGACAAAGAAAAATGACCGAAGGAGTTTTGCTCATCAACATTCAACATGGAATTTTTGTAACACAATTTAATGTAGCTCATTAAATAATAAATATTTGATTAAAAATATATTAAATCAGTATCTGTGGTTTTGTGGGACATTTTGACTTTACTTGAGTGGCCTGATGCAAGTTCATGGGCAAGTTTCTTGTGATGCCTGCATTTCATTTTGGCATCAGACAGGGCATTGCAGCCGGTACATCCACACGGATGGGACTTGGATAAATGTCTCAGGTTCCACCTGGCATACACATCTRTTGATCTGCTCTTCTACCTTTGTGCCAAGCTGATGTATTACACAAAGCYTTCTTTGACTTACAGATTTTACACTGAGTGTAGAGCCACAGCTGTCGTCCCAATTTATCCATGACTGTCTCCATGCTCTTCTCCAAAGCTCTTCTCAGTTTACAGTTGAAAAATTCTATGACCTTTGGGCTGAGACTGAAATGAAGGTTTTTTTGACTGATTCTCAAAGTAGGAGTGTTGGCTTCCAGCCACCCTGGAGATTTGTCAGGAAACCTCTGGAGGAAATGGAGAATCTATGAAGTAAACAGTTTGGCTGAAGATGATAACTTACATTGATTTCATGAGGATAGCTAAAAAAGATAGAGGCAGAGTATCAAAGTTCTCATTGCCCTCTTCACAGGTTTATGATGCCTTTTATATTTACTGTTCATTTTATCCTCTCTGTAGAAAATAATAACAACCAATAATAAAATTTTGACACCTAAAGTATATTTTTAAGACMAAAACTATTATTTTCAGTTTAGGAAAACTGGAACTGTAAGTGCATGTGATAATGTTATTTATGCCATGGTTTTCCTTCAGAACAGGGAAGATAAGGCTCCTGTGYACCATCATGGGACTCCTTCTTTGAAGTTTCTTTTACTTTTTTAGTTCCTTCACTGAACTGATCTGTACATCATAGTCTACATGCTGTGTCTTCTCTTCCAGCAGCAGAAAAAACTTCAGATTTATTTATTTTTCTTTGGTTGTAAAGAATCAGTCATGAATACTTTTGTTATTTAAACTCACTGGCAAGTCCATGCATRTTCAGAGCACAAAAAAACCACCATCAGTTTTACAGGTGCTCAGGCTTATTGTTATTATTACTTTCAGAAACTATAATGCACTGTAATCTTTTCTCCTGCCCTTAGCTCATTTTTCACTGTGCAAGAAGGTGGCAGTGGTAGTGACAGGTAATGATCTCTGTTACCYAAGATTTGTGAGGTACAGAAGYATTTGCCTTTACTGTCTTGMACTTAATTTTTTTAAATGGAGACCYGCTGCTTAYAGCAGAGAAAGCAGGTTGTGCAATACCAGATGAGGATGACTRCCTGTCCAGCTGAGCTGTCCTTTCTTATTATCAGTTCGTGTTCCTGAGGGCAAAAGGCTAACATCTTGTTATTTCAAAGTGTCTGTGAACGTGTTCAGAATAAGGACTTCCAAGATCTGGAAGCCGAATGTTAAACCATTAATCAAGTGACTGGGATGTATGGGGATGAATTTGGTCAATGATATCCTTGTCTCGTAAACCACTGAGTAACAGAGTTTTCAATGTTTCTTCTCTTTAAAGAAAACTGCTATGGGGAACTTTGTGCCTTTTTTATAACCAGTATCACCTTGAAGACTGAACAGAAGGGAGAAATAAAGGTGTTTTTCTATAATGTCCTTTATGTAACTGAAGCACAAAGTATTGCAGGTTGATCAAAGTATTCATTTTAGAATGCTCTCAATTTTGCTTACCAGAAGGTGCCTCTTCAGTATTATCATGTACTCATGTTTAGAGACTGCATAAAATATGCTCATAAGCACGCACACTGATCACTCCTCTATTAATTTAATTTTCAGCTAGTTCTCACATCTCTGTGAAGAAACCTGGCTGCAGAAATRTCTCTGTCTCTAACTCCTTTCACTCCTTTCCCTTCTCTTGCCATGTTTATTTTTAAAAAATACTTCATTGACTTACCTTTCTATTTGTTTTACAGTTTCATTATGATGGTATATATACTTTCATAATATAGTATTATCAGGAAAAATCAGATGTTAATCACACAGTATCTGTCCTTTCATCTAGCTCATTCTCTCCTTTCTTTTATATTTGTCCTCTGGTTTTGGACAGCAGGAGTCAACTACTCACTGAAGCATGRCAGGGTGGTAATGGAGTTCCCAGGGATGCCACCTGCATGTGCAGAAGCAGGTRCTGGAACAGGGCTGCATTCATTGCTAGCAGCTATGTTGCTTGACTTACATTTCCTCCAGAATCAGAATTAGCTCAACCTCCAAGCTTGCCTAAGCCAAGATTCCTTAATCTTGAACTCCTGGCATTTATTTTCAAGCATTTTATGTCTCATTATTTTTATTGCTTTAAGAAAAGATAACTAAGGGTTTGAGGGTGGGTTTTGGGGTTTTTTTTCATTTTAAACTTTAGAATTTGTATCCCCATAATGGCAGTGAAATCAACAATATAGAGCTTGCAACTATTTTCATAAGCTGAAACTATCAGTTTTCCATGGTGGAATTTGTGATCCAAGAGACCRTAAAACTCCAATCTGGTATGTGACATTTGTGAGCACATCAGTGCAAATGTCACAGACTGCACTGGACAGCTACACACCAACTCTGAACTRTTCCTAGGTTTATAATAGTCATGGCTAATAGCAGCACATATGTACCACATGTCTTTTTATATATCAGTATGGAAAGGTCATGACCTCCCTCTTAATGYCTGATTGCCTGAAGGAGCAACACACAAATTAGCATGTGTCTGCTTTGCTGTTTTTCATTAMATTTTCATAATACCCTCAGATGTTGCACCTTGTACCAGTCTTTTACTCTTGACATGAAACAACCATGAACAGCGTTGACCTGTCTGAACKCAGTATGTKCAGTCATGTCTGACTAGAAACKCRCATGCATGAAACTTCAGACCCACTTATCTTGACACATACATTCATAAAAACAAAATGGTTACAATAAATTCTTCCTCCATCTATGACAGTCCAATACATTGAATGTCACTTCAATGTTTTTCAAGAACTAGGACTTCACAAAATGGATATCTGAAACACTTGAGTAGCTTTAGATCTTGAGAAGAGGAATTTGTATGACAAAGCAACTTCTGGCATTTTGTGGGACAAACAAGAATATCATAAAAACAGCATTAAAAAGATGGTATCAAGGAAAGATCTGGCAGTTTTACTACAGGGAGTCATGTTGTCATGAGATGCACCACAAGGAGCAGTGTTGATGCAGACTTCTCTAAAGACTCATCAGGGGGGGTATTTTCAGACACTACAACAGAGGCTGCAGCTGGAATATAAAGAAACCCACTGAAATAACGGTAAAGTCTCAAAAATCCCTTAAGTGACAAAATGCAACCTGAACAGTGAGAACCTCTGCAGACCAACTCTTTGGCATTAATGCTGACAACCAAAGAAAACTACTCAAGCACTACTTCTGTCATTTCACCTGTTTCTATCTGTTACAGCTTATTGGCGTACAGGTAGAATTAAGAGTACCTACCACTGGAGGAGGCCAACCACGATTTGTCCCTAGAGTTCGTATTCTTGCTTTTATTCTTTAAAAAAAAGGGTCATGCTGCACTTGGAGACCTCCAGGGCTCTTCTCCATTTCCTACACTGGACTCTGCACTTTCTTAGTTATTGCATCCAGCTCTTCAAGGAACAAGAGGGGTTTCACCCCCATCAGTTAATGATTATGAAGTGGAAAGTCTCTTTTTCTAGCTGTTAGAGCTCATGAAGCCACCATATAAGCCCTGTCTTTATCCTGGTTTCACAAACATGGTGCAGCTCTTTAAGAAAAACCATTTGAGATCAGTAAAGCAGCAACATGGAGCTGTGCATCAAACTGATAAAAATTATACCCTCAGCATGGAACTCATGGCAGATGTGAAGATCAGAATTGATGTATTGCAGTCAGTTTTGGCTGAAGGCATGCTATTCCTTTCTCCAGGAAGGGTGCAGTGATGGGGTAAAGGTTGAGGAAGTTTCATGTGCAGAGGTCCAAACTTGCACCTTGCTTAAGGAAGAAAGAGCTTACATCCTCAGAAATGTGRTTCTTCTGAGTGATGTGACTTGCATGGATCCCATACCCAACTTTCAGCTCTGATGCTCAGCACTTGTCATCACRAGTTTGGAGCTGTGAAAGTATTAAAAGCCACTGTTGGTGCCTCCAGGTTTTATACCATTGCACAGAGACCTGAGAGAAGTCACAAGCCACRTATTTCAATTCCACTGATGACAGATTCACAACTACTCAGTACTTTCAGGCCTGTTCTTTTTATAGTAAGAGTCCTCATAGCAACATTCAGTCATGGGTTAAAATGTTTGCGAAGTTAATGCATGAAAAGTCTGCAGCAGCCATACAAAATGCAACCTTTATAGTCTTTCAGGTATGAGGAGTAACTACAGTCATTCAAGTCCTACTGGCAAACTAAGCTTCAGTTACATTGCCAAATCAGAGGGATCTGTGGAGTCAGTTTTGCAAGRCTGTATATCATCCTCCTTCTCTTTAGAGATACTTCCAGTTTCAGACTCGTAGCTGAGTTTTGTCTGTGCATTTGACTAGTAGGACATCTGAGAAGAAAGTGACAGCAGTTGTGGATTTGAGACGATCTTGGCCAGACCTCTTCAGTATAACTACRGATTACTTTTTGCATAACTTGTTTGTCACTTATATTTAATCACTTTCTGGAATAGTTTCATGATAAAGTAAAATGACTGTAGGATTAATAATCCACATTGTCCAACTGAAGTGAAAGAACTGAAATGTTTCTTAATCTCAATATTTACAACTGCTGTTTGTTGCATGTGTTGCATAAGCCCATCTATAACATGAAATTTGTTACTGAATGCTAGCTTCAYATGAAATTATTTTGTTCATGCATATAAGAAGTGCACAAGATTGTTATGAACATGACATGGAGCCTGTTACCATTAATAAATGAATAGCAAAGAGATGGAAGTACACCAAAGCAAAGATGATAACCGTTCACTGGGATAAAAAGTCTGCAGATGCTTTTTAAAGACTTTGGAGTGTGGGAAACAGGCTTTGTATGATGTATTCAATGAAGAATTCACTTTGAGGCCAAAGAGGTGTGTTTGGTAAACCTGCTTTTTCCTTCTTTTTCTCTCTCTGCAGCTCAGAACACTGGAATCTCAACTTTGTACAGGAATTCGTATGGCGCGCCTGCTGAAGATATCAAACATAACCAGGTAAGTACGGACACTAAAATSTTACTGTTCCAGATGGCAAAAGATTGGTGCATGTATATGGAAATGGAAGAAAAAAYATGAGAAATTTTAAAATACCACAAWTRAACAGTTTGCTTCATGTAGAATTTTACTCCTATKTCCAAATTAAACACCTGTGTTTGAATATGGGAAATGAAATGAGGTCCTAAAGGTTGGTTCGACCTTGATAGCAGTTCTAGAAATAGAAACCAGAGTAGTTACACTMATTTGTGCAATTGTAATGTCAGGTYCAAATTGGKAAGATCCCTTGTGGGACTGCTRAAAGYAGTGAACTTAGGCAGTTTTTTCCAATCCCTGCGTAGAATGCAATACAGATACTTGTTTTTAATGAATATCATGGMGTTTAGGCCATGGCAGTGCAACTGTTCCTGCCATCTTGAGGGAACATGACTAACATATGCAGAGCAGCAGGATCCACTAAGTGTTCTCAAATGGATGTCTGACCATCAGTATTCCTGGTGGTAACCATGTGAGGAATGACAAAGTCTGCCCAGACTTAGAGAGGCGGCATGAAGCAGCAGATAGACTTCTAGGATAGTCAACATCTCGGATTTCAATAAAGTCCCAACTATAAAATCAAGAGATTCACTGGGGATGTCTGAAAAAAAAATGTATGGGAACCTTAGGGTAGAGGACCATCTGAGTTTTTTCATTTTTATGAAACATTCCAGCTTCAAGGGCAACTAAGATGAAATGTACCAACAACACATCATTGTCAATAGGAAGTGCTGAGGAGGTGTAAGGAAGATGCTTCTGTTTAACAGTAGCAGAAGAACCCATTTCAGGGTACTTTTCTCATGTCAGTGTCCTGCAGACTGTAAATGGTTTTTGAGGATATGGTGTTGCCTCTTCCCCTAAATCTCACCTCTGTCAAAGGCAGCTGCAAATGTCTAGCATCTTTGGAGTGTAAATTGATTACATTCAGATTCTTCAAGGCTGAGTTTTGGTCACCAATATTTGCATTATACAGCTGCAAGTTACAGATTGTAGTTACAAACRTGAAGTATAAGCTATGCCGCATGARCTACTTCTGACATAAACCAGCATCTTTTGCAGCAATAATATTAAATAATAAACATATTTGAAAATAATGATGCTACTGAATAAATGTAAATATATAAAATTACAAGGCAGAGCTGYGGAATTAATGTACTGTTAAAGCAGTGCTTTGAGCAGAAGTTAAGATAATGCACCATTTTGGTTTTTTAGCGTGAAACGCGTAAGTTTTTACTCTTTGTACTTACTCGACATTTACTCCTTCCACCCTGTTGCCTGCAATAAGTTGTATCTAACAAGATGTGGGTATTCTTCCAGGTTTCAACACAGCCAGTTCCACAGGAGCCCAGCAGAAAAGATTATGAACCATATCAGCCATTTCAGAATTCAACAAGAAACTATGACGAGTCCTTCTTTGAGGACCAAGTGCATCATCGCCCGCCCGCAAGCGAATACAACATGCACCTGGGACTAAAGTCAACTGGCAACTACGTCGACTTCTACTCAGCTGCTCGTCCCTATAGTGAACTTAACTATGAAACAAGCCACTATCCAGCCTCTCCCGACTCCTGGGTTTGAGACTTGGGCAGATACAAAAGCTCCAGGAACTGTGCATGTGCATGCATACCACGAGACATTTTTTTTCCTGCAAATTTAGTTTGTTAAAGCCTGTTCCATAGGAAGGCACAGATAACCGGTATGGAAAAAAATAAAGAGCTTTTTTTTAGAAGGCTAAAAGATACGAAAGCTAAACCTGGGAGTAATTAGAAAGAAGTATATATATATACATATATATATATTTTACAGTGTGGGGCAACTTTACTGTTGGCCTGTAGAGTCTGAAGTTCAGTGCTGTATATTGAACGTGGCTGAAGGAAGGAGGAAGAACATGACAGTGGATCTGGGTCAAGAGCTAAGCACAAGTTACTGAGCAGCGTACATACTTTATGGGGAACAGCTTCTCACACTTTGTTTAATATCCTCATTCATTGTGAATCTAGGCTTCAAGTTGCATTTGGGGTTTCCTCTGTACAGCAAGATGTTTCTTGCCTTTTGTTAATGCATTGTTGTAAAGTATTTGATGTACATTACAGATAAAAAAAAGAAGGTGCATTGTGTATATTACACCAATGCCACAGTGTTTCTTCATCTATGGTTCTAAATATTGCTTCAATTTCAAATTTTGAAAGATGTATGAATTTCCAGTTTTTTGTTTTCTTTTCCCCGGTGCGTTTAACAAAAAAAAAATCAAAAAAAAAATCAAAAAAACAAAAAGGAATATTTAGCAGTATTGTTTGTTCTGATATGTGAATTTGTTTGTGGCAACTCAAAAAAAAGGCATTCAGCAGTTTCTGACAATTAACATTCATCATTCCACACTCCTTGTCAACAAAGTGCTTTTTCACTGCCTAAAATTTTAGATGTAGATATTTGAAATAGATTTTTTTCATTTATACCAGTTTTCTTTATGATGATACAGTGTTAAAAGAAAATAAATTACAATTGATCTGTCATCCATATTTGCTAAGAATGTCTATTTCCAAGAACCTACCATACAAATACACATTCTTACTCGTGTGTGTCCACGTATGCATAGTGTTCCGTGTGCGTGTGTTTGAGCGTGTGTGTTTGTGTGGCGTAAGACTTCCTGTCATCCAATGTTCTCCTTGTTAAGCTTCGACTTTTGTTTGATTTTCAGTTCTTTTAAACAGTGGAAACTCCAGTATGTGCTTTCTCTTRCTCACTTCCGTGACCATCGATAGCAATTGAACATTGCTAGGCCACATGCTCACAAGAGAAGGGGTAGCTGATTTTTTATCACCAACTCCATCACCCTTAGGTGCCATTTCCTTTAAAATAGCATCTTTTGATCTCCTCTAGAGGAAATGTCATTGCTCTCTAGCCACCAACCAGTAAGTGCTCAAGGAAGGCAGTTTGATCTTGCCATCTCCCTGAGGGAATGAAAAACTAAGACCCATCAGACTTTAWTCTGGACTCTCCAAACTCTTTAGATTACAGAAGGGTCCAATTCTTGAACCATAAGGACAATCATTTGTTTTAACCCATACCAAAAATAAAACTCAACACCCAGAACACATTCCTCAAATACAAATATAAAGACCATTTCTCTGCATTTAAAGTGAAATTCTAAAAAAATGTAAGGGACAGAGAAGTTTTGTTTTTTTTAATTTTAAAAGAAAATAACAGCTACATCGGCTAGGAGGCCAGGAAAGCTGGCATATTCCTCTTAGCTCTTTTAATGCTGGAAGGAAAAAAAAAGAAGCATTTCTTCATTTCTGTGATTCAGGCAACAAACAGTTCAGCATACAGTTTTCAGAGCATAAGACCCACCACTAATGGAGTAGTTGTAAATTGCTTAAATTGCCAGTAAGGAATTTGTTTTAGGTTGCAAACATTTCTGTGGTTAGTCACTGTAATAGTTTTAACATCACCTGGCACACTTCTGGCTGTKTGCAGGGGGAGAAAGTCTCTCACAAGTCATCACCTGCTCTATAGGATGCAGCCCAAGTAGTTCATGCAGGCAGGTATTGTGATGTAGAATTGGTTTATTGGTAATCTAGGACTATAGTTTAATCTTTTTGGCAGCTTCTCCCAGTGTACGATATGTAACCTTTGCTCTTTGTAGTAAACAGGGGGGAAAAAAATAGCATGCAAAAAAATTTTTAAAAAATTTCAGAAAGGGTGGGTGGGAGGGGCACAGTGGGCCAGATGTATAGTGAGGTAGATAAAAATACTATTCATAGTTTTGGACACAGGTTGTTTATATTTTATTTATTACATTGATTTTAATAAGTGACATTTGCAGTGCTCTTTTGAACAAAGCACATTTTCAGTATAAAAGCTTTTTTTTAATAAAGAATGTCACTCGCAGCTGGAAGTTCTTCTTGACTGCCTGACAAACAGCAGGCTGGGGCAGCTCTCCAGGTGCAGGTTTGCCAACAGGCCAAGGGGATGCAGCGTCCTGTTCACAGTTCTTAGGACAGGAGATTATCGTGAGTTGGATATATTTCCATTCTTCAAACTACTGAAATGCCCACATTGCCCTCTTTCAGCTCCTCTTAGGAATTACTTGGAGTCAAATGTTGACCATTGCTCAAGTGAGAGATTCTGGATTGATGACGTGGCATAAAATAACCTTCTGTCTATACTTTGTGTTGGTTTGTTTCCATTTTCCTGTAGTGGCAAGTGCTCCGACTGGTAACGTTCACTCTTGCTGTACTGGGTTTTGGGAAGGTGTTGAATTACCTGGCTTCTTTTCCAGGTTTGGAAATACAACACTGCCGCCATACTGAGCAAGATATCTGTGATGCATTCTTTTTAATACTGAGGAAAGTATCATTACCTATTGCTGTTCCCTTCATTCTTGTACTAGATCACACACAGAAATAGAGAAGAAACAAAACTGTTGAAAAAAAAAATGTATAAAATGCAATTGATGTACTGTAAAATGTCGGATTTTTTTCTTTTTTTTTAACAAGCTTCGTATTAGAATCTTGTTCAGCTGTGTAGAGCTATATAAATCTCACTGTTTTATTAAATGCTGTTTATGGTCTGGAAGGAATGGTTAACCTATCTCAAGATTTAACAAATTTGCACTAACATGAGCAATATTGATTTGAAAAAAAATAATATGAATTCAATATTTAAAAGATAAACTATGATTTTAAAGGTATATTAACACTGAAAGTACATTTTGACAAATAACATATTTAAGCCCAAAATATAAATGGTTATGTCAGATAACACAAAAAACTATAACAATATAGATTGAGAAAAAAAAAGTGTTTCACTGTACATGTTGCTAACATGTACAAAGACAAACTCATATTGACGTATTTTCTATTAATAAATCCTACTGTATTGTGGAGAATTGCTGGTCATAGTGCAGTATGTTTAAACTCAGAAGTTGACTCCATAGAAGCTGCCCAGCTTCACACAGATCCTTAATTTTAAATATTAATCGCATACCTAACTTTCAGCTCTCAAGTCAGTCACTGCCCCCTCCCTCTCCACAAGGTTGATGAGCACAAGCCGCTCTACATCAACCAGCCAAGGGGAAAGATATTTTTGAGAACACCCAGTTCACCCCTAATTATGTCTGCAAGGGCTCAGCTGCCACCACTAGTAGAGAGAGTTTATGTACACCCCTAGAAAAAACCTGARAGCCTCAAGGCTGGTGCCACTGGATAGGAGCATGCTGTAAAATACATGATCTTGGCCACAGGTTACATCAACCTCRGCCAAGAAACAAAGAGCATAACATTAATTTACTTGTGCATTGCTGGAAGACCCAGCACACAGTGCATGTAAAGGCTCAGGAATAATTGTTTCCTGGGTTCCATGAGCTTGCAGGAGCGCCTCGCCAGGAGACTCAGATCAGAAATGCTGACTTTTTTTATGCCTTGGCACAGCACAGACTGTGCACGCCAGTGCATGGCAAGGGAGGCTTTCTCATCTCTGCTGCTGTTCTCATCCTCTCCTGCCAGCAGACAGAAAGAGCCCTGAGTTTAGAGTTATTGCTTGTATCRTGAGTGGGAGAGATGGAGACAGCAATCCTGAACAAGGGGGAGGAAACAGAAGGGCCTGAAAAAACACTCAGAGTTTGTGCACGAAGACAGATCCGTGCCCGTGATTGCTGACAGTGGAATTCACCCAACAAGAGATTTTATACAGCAAGATCTTCAAATATGGCCATGAAGTTAAWGTAATGAACATTTAATAGTAGCAGTGTGATGCATGCAAAGCTTTATGCTAGAAAGTTGGGAGGGAGCAGCAGAGACAAGTCACAGGTCACCACTGGTCACCACTTCCAGCTTCAGCCAGCAGATGCTGGGCATGTGGGCAGAGACTGCTTACTGCTGTGAAGGAGAGGGGACAGGGATKATAGAAAAAACTTTGGGTCCAAGCCCTTGAGACTTGGTCAAAACATCAGCTAAAACAGAGGCCACTTTYTGCAAATCTGCCCCTTGCCCCACCATCCTCAGTAGCAGAGTGAGGTTCCCCTAGCAGACACATGGACGTGGTGCACATGGGGGGCAATCCTATCAAGGGCACAGCTTGCAGAGGCCCTTTTCTCTCAGCTGGAAAATACCTGGCACAGGTGTGTGTCTGACAGCTGCCAGGGCCAGGGCTCAGCAGCTGCAGCCACTTTCAATTTGRAGTCCAGCATTTTCCCTGGAGGACAGAAAGGCACCAACATCTGCCAAAGAACTGTGCAGTCCTGGCTCTKTCCCATGGACTAGACAGCTTCTAAATAGTGGCCTAAAGCCAGTTTCAGACATTAAGGCTGAAAGGGAGAGATTTGAGTTTCATCCCTAGGCAAGGGGGCTGAAGCCTGTGGTTGATACCTGTAAGGAAAGAAGCATCCCCACCTTCCAGACTGTTCTAAAAGGCAAGTGAGAAGATCTGGACTGGCTGTCACACACCTTTTGACAACTYGTGTTAGGAGCATTTGCTTCTAACTCATGCTCTACTCTTCTGAGGCTCAAAACAACCAGCTCTACATAACACAAACATTTCTACCTCTTCCTTCCCAGTGCTCCCTCTGAGTTTTGCACCATCTCAGCTGGGACACATCAGTCAAAAGAGCAGTGCACCAGAGTCCTCTGCAAGTCCAGCAAGGCACCTGCCTCASCACTGGTGCTGGTCAGGTGCAGTGCTGTAGCAGGACACCATGRCAATTCATTATTCTTAAACCTAATTATCAATCAAACTTGCTTTAGTATTTTTAATGCAATTTAAAAAGCAGTTTCCTTTCTCTRTGAGCATTGGTATTGCTTTGCCAGAAGAAAGCACATGCTAAACTCTTGCAACCTGTAAAAGTTTAGCTTACTTCCAATTTCAAAGCCCATGGAAATCCCAGGAACAATTCCCATCAGCTTCATCAGGCCCAAGTGACAACAGGTKAAGAATTGGTACCAACTTTTCAAAGGGATGTGCACATCAAGGTCACTCTTGCCAGCATATCAAAGGCTGCAACCTTCTAATAGCTAACAGGAGGAAAAAGTTATTTGCTAGCACCTGTCTTTCAGAATTTACTCTAGAGACTTTGTCTCTCTGCACTTTTACTTTCACTGCTTTCGGAGAGTGACACAGATAAAAAGTACTCACAGTGACTGATAGTTGCAGTTAATTTCAGTTGTTGGATGAGKAGTTTCAGAAGCTGAAATATCTTTCTTTTCCAAGCAGGTAAAACCTGAAACTTGTCACTAAACATAGGAAAGCAAAATAGCAGTCATTTGCTGATTCATTAGTTTTCACAAATTCAATTAAAATAGTAACTCTGGCTGTGGGGGCTGATTTTTATTTATATATTTTACATTAATGTTACATAGTCAGAAAATGCTGATAATTAAACATCAAGACAGTAACTTGTTTAATAACATCAAGTCTGAAGAGAAAATTTATGGCATAGAATTCAGGCTACAGTATGCAGACACAATTATTACCTCTGTCATCAAGGGAAAGAGAGAGAGAGAAAAAAAGAAAGCCTCTACCCCCATTTGAAGCCTAACATCTTCTATAGCAAATATAAGTCCATTTTGAAAAAGACTTCTACTCTTTCTCTCAGAAAAACAACACCAAAACAAATAAACAAAAAAACACCTCCCCAAAACCTCTCAGCCTTTTCCTTAAGCTGCCCTCGGTTTGACTTGTTTATTGGGGTGGCAGGAAGGAAGGAGAATTTGCACTGTATGCAATATTTGARCAATATGTTGTGTTGCTTTTGTTTCTGCCTAAGGTCTGTGGATGTGGACAAGAGCACCACCCACTGTAGTGCTGTGGCAGCATTAAGCAAATCAAAATGTGCCAAACAGCAGCTGCATTGCCAAAYGTGACAGCCACCACTTCCAATGGCCTGGCTGGCACTGCAGGCTTGTCACCATGGGAAAGCGAAAGGAGAGTGTCAGCCTCCTGTTACACAGACACACAGCACTCAGGAGTGAAGAGTGAGCTGTGCCAGAGCTGCTGGGAAAAGACAAAGCTGCCTGTGGCTGCCCTCTGCCACGGGGCTGAATGGCAGGGACAGGCTGTGGGAGCTGTGGGAGCTGTGCAGGAGGATGTGGGGGTTAAGGGCAGGCACAGTGGGCAAAATTGGGCAGAAGCCTCTTAGACCTTGGTGGGGCACAAGTGCTGGGGCCAAGGAGCTGATGCTGGCCAGAGAGTGCTGAGGGTGCTGCAGCTTCAAGGGACTCAGAGCTGACCAGGCACTGCTGCCTTCCTCTGCTCCTGCAGCTCAGCCA
>CADDXX010000134.1:1047755-1066174 GCA_902810485.1 Alauda arvensis | reverse complement strand
ATCCAGATTTTTGTGTTACTTTCAGTTAGAATGGTTTAAGAGGGGACCTTTTTTTTTCTTCTGGTCCTTTTTGTAGTAATGCAACACTTCATAGAAGCATGGAATGGTTGAAGGGACCTTAGAGATCATTTTGTCCAAATTCCCTCTCATGGGTAGGGACACCTTCCACTAGACCAGGTTTGTCAGAGCCCCATCCAGCCTGCCCTTAAACACTTCCAGGGATGGGACATCCACACCTTCCCTGGGCAACCAGTTCCAGTGCCTCACCACCCTCACAGTGAAGAGTTTCTTCCTAAAATCTGATCTAAATCTCCTTTCTTTTCATTTAATACCACTCCACTTGTCCCATCACTCTCTGCCTTTAGTTAGAATGGTTTAAGAGCTTACCTTACAGGGGAATGTAAAGTTGGAGACCAGAGCCAAGGACATTTAGCACTACAGTTGTTTAGATGGTAAACTGTGAGCTATCCTTCCCACAGCTAAGGGCAATAACATTTTTGATGCAACCATCTGTGGAATATGTTTTGAATAAGCCAAAAGAAAAGTAACATTAATAAATGTATTTGAAAAAGAGACAGCTGGAGACAAGTTGGTTTGATTTCTTAAAATYTGATGTGTATGTGTAGTTTAAGATAATGATTTTGTTTAACAAYAGCGTGATGTAAATGCAAATTATGTACTCTAATAGACTGTGARATTCCAGGTCTATCAGCTGTGTATGGTATACATAGTTAATTAATGACTGTTCAAATCAGCAAAATTAAGGTTAAAGAGGTGTTAAAAGACAGGAAGATTGTGGAGCTGCTTCATAAGGTGACAAATGATGGCTGTCATTCATCTTGTCTCTGACATGCCACAGTTWAAGTACTGTGCTTGTCTGCTGTATTTACTTAGATTTTTAAAATAAAACTAGTTTTATAAACCAGAACAACTTCAGTCACAACTAAGCCTGACCTGCTGAACTGAGGGATGTAAAAAGTGGGAAATAAACGATGTAGTCTTTTATTGTGTTTCCAATACCATGCCCAGAGATCATGAATTATCCCAGAAAAACTGGGACTCTTTTACTTCCAGGGATTTACTCTGTGCCTTGCTGATGGCATTTACTGCCTCTCACAAGACCATCTGTCAAGGCACTGTTGGAACCCCACCAAAAGGCCAACAATGTTTTCCTGAAATCTCAGCAAAGCAGTCGGTGCTTGGGAAGCAAATCAGCAGCTTTGCATCTTGTCACAACTSAGCTCCCCATCCTTGCACCAAGACCTTTGTCCACCCCACACAGGGCTAGAAGAGCAGAAAGGGCATGTGACTGCCCCAGCCTACTTGAAATAAATCACCACATGGGACTAGGAGCATCTAAAACTGTCTCATGGCAACATAGCTTTTTTTGTGTGTGTGTGTGTGTGTGTGTGTATACTCCAGTGCAAAGGGTGCACGATGGCAATGGGAGAAATTCAGCTTATTGCATGCAGAAAAGCTTTCAGCCTGATTTTATTCTCCTCAGCACCTCTAAGGGTGCTGAAGACAGTGTTTTATTAGCARCCTCCTTAAATGTAGCCACTGCTCCCCTCACTGCCACTCCCATCCTTGCAGACTTCCCTAATTCCTCTACCTGGTACAATAAGCAGGATATGAAATAGTGCCACCAGGAAGTAAAGTTAACTGAGGCTCCACAAAGTCAAAGCAGTTGGATGTAATGGAGGAGGCTTGCAAGGCAAAGATGCTGAGATGTTAWAAGTGCCCCTTGAAAAAAGAGGTCCCCTGATCACAGGAAGGGATGAAATTCAACATGCCTGCAGAAGAGACAGAGGTGCACTGAGTCTGCCAGGTCCTTTCAGAGCTGCCTGCTGAGCTGGACATGCATTTTGCWGGGCATGCATTTCAGTGCCTTGCTCAGGACAGGAGGCACCAGCCACTCTTCCTTCCCCAGAGCGGATGGGACTGCCAAGGGTTTTGCAGCAGCTTGTCCTCTGGCACAGTTTGAGTGGCCACAGCAGGACAGCAACAGAGCTTGTCCCACGCATGGGTGGCACTGGCAGAGGCACAAGAGCCAAGGAGAGCCWTGGGGGAGCCAAGACTTCACTGAACTCAGACAATGGGGCAGAGACATGCCAACATCTGCAAGGTTGTCAAACAAAAATTATACTAATGGCACTCATGCATTACAGTTGTATTACATACTGCACAATTACAGTGAATTCTAATCTTTGTAACAATAACAGAATGTTTTAAGCCTCAGACCTTGTCTGGATTTGTCTGGGTTTTAACCAATTTTAGCTGTATATGGAAAAATTATCCTAAAAACTTCTGTGGCAGCAGCTCTGCTATCCATCTTTCTTTGGCTGTCCCAGCATTTATATGTCTTAGCTGAGGTTTTGCTTAGCCTTGCACAATTGTGTGGTGTCAGCATTCAGCATGAGCAAAAAATACTCATCACAATACCGGAGGGATAAAGTATTCCCAATTAAACAGTTGCAGATTAAGGCATGAACAGCATGTGATGTGTGAGGAAAGGAGGACATGAGCTGCATCCAAGGCCAAGCTAACACCACTTACAGAGGGTGGCTGTGCCCATAAACCAAGCAATCTCTAACAGGAACTGGATGTTGACTGGTTAGCCGCAGATGTGTAAAGGAGATGCTGCATCTTCCCCTCTGTGCAGGGGTGCCAGGCAGGGATGCTCTGGGCAGAAGGAGCTCTGGTCTGAGATTCCTCAGGCCTGGACAGCTTAGGCAAGGGAAATAAGCTTAGGCCTGAATGTGGGTCTGTTCTTCACATGTGTGAGATCATGCTAGAACTACATCAAAAATCAGGCAGTGCTGCCAAGTTTTTGGTGTGCAGCCCCGAGTATCCAAGACCTGTAAATCAKTGCAGCATCCATGTCTGTCCCAGCACAAAAACCAGAAGGGGAATTACTTTTTCTTAGCACACTTATGACTGTGAATCTATGGGTGAAGACCTCAAAAATTATTTTAATAAGGTACTGCTTCAGTCAGTTTTCAGCTGTCAAAGTCACAGAACTGCCCCATTCTGGTTTTGTTTCCTTTTGCTGGAAAAGAAAGGTTCCTTTGCGCAAATCAATCAAAAGCTTTCAGGAGAGGAAATGCCACGTGGCATTCCTTCCTGCTGGAGTAGATGGGAAAGGACTCAGTAGCATTTGGAACAAAAGCTCTATTAATGTCTGTTGRAGGCTAATTACAGCAGAGGGGGTCTCCACAAGACAATGGAAATGTTGTACTTGATCAGGTGGATCCAACCTTTCTTCTTGAGCTCAGTTTTCTAAAAGCAGTATGGAATATCCTTTTCCTATGGCCTGTTGAAGCTGACTCTGATTAGGACAGATGCTTTAAAATATRGACAGAATTCAGTGTAGATAGAAGAAATCAAATACTGTTGTTCCCATCTGTGTTCTTTATGCTGTTATTATGGTTCCCTGAAAGGATGATGAATGTTCTTTTTATGYGCTTGATAATTGATTTGCATTATTATTGAATTTCCTTAATGTTGATAGAGCTAAGTAGAACARTATGGATTATATTGATTTTTCTAGAAACAGACTGTTTATCTGCAATTTCTATTAATTCACTGAAGACATTAAGGCCTTACARTGATAATCAAATAATGCATAACTGGCTTTCTATTGCTTTCAGGAGGCATCAAGAATGAAGTGTGAYCAATTCATAAAGATCAATAGGTWTTGGAGTTTTGTCCTTTATAAAACYRTCTGAAGGGTCTTAATAAAAGCATAAATGAGATCCTAACACTGGATTTAYRTAGAGCTTTTTGYCCTGGGTCAAGTTTAGTTCCAAAATTCACTTACTCATCCCATCAAAGTCAATAACCATTTTATGTTTCAGGGAGCATCTCTTGTTTTGGACTTCACAGATGTGATGTAGGTTGGAGGAAAGAAAAGTTCTGAATAAGGACAAACATACATTTTAACTGAGCTTTTCATCTAGGTATGTGCTTTCTGAAAAACACTGCACAGAGACTTGTTGAAGAGGGTTTCATAAATTTCAGTAAGTCAATATTACTTTTCAATCCTGGAGGGAAACTTCCCTCATTAGAAAAATCTTCCTTGCGTGGGTTTGCAAACCCAACTATGAAGAATCTGTATGGCCATATTGAATGTCAGGCATCAAATCTTAGGGCTCACTATCTTTTTATAGTGATGTAACCAAATTAAATTGTATTTGCCAAATCTAAYACCTGTTAGCATAAGAAGACTTCTTTTGTTAAGGTATTTTCCAGATGGATTCCTGGAGTGTGTGAGGGCAGGTTGTTTTGTGATGTTGACTAGAGCTTGAATGCCCATTATGCCCAATAACRTGAGAAAGATAAGCCTGCAGCATTTGTCAAAATGACAGTTCTGTTTCTGCATATCATCCCTCCCACTAATTAGCTCCCATTTTTTGTTTATATCTTACACAAGAATAATTTCTTTTTCATGAGAAAACAATTTTCCCCTTATCTGTTCTAAAGGGTTAAGTAGCTTTTTCATCACTCTTAGGAACATAACTGCAACCTTGAGTCTTCCATGAAAGCCTTTCTTTCCTTCAAGGGCATGCTGACTACATTCATCTAATTTTGCTGCTCTGATTTGCATATTAAAGAATTGTTTCTTCTTGCAGAAAAACAGTGTGAGCAAAATCCATGGCTTTTGATGCCAACTGTAAGCTAGATTAATGTTAGAGAAAATAATTACAGAATCCAAAATAATAGATAACGTGCTAGAGAACTAACAAGGCGGTAGCTAGTCACAGGGTTAACAGCTTGAAGAGAGAGCTCTGCTTCAAAGGCTTTTATCTGCCAACAGATGTCTGCAAAAGAAAATCATCATGAGAATACCACACTGTATCTGTAGAGCAGAGCTGGGAGGGCATGRAATACCCACACACAAAACCACATCCCAAAGCAAACAAGGATCCCAAAGCCAATACTTGGTGGCAGCATGCAGAGCAAATCGAGGATTTGGTAAATGCTGTGGACTCTTCATTTGAAAAGCCCAGCTTTTACACCCAGCTTGCAGCTCCTTTTGCCCAGCCATTGAAGTGCTAAAGTAGGCAGTATGATGTTTGTCTTATAAAGAATTTATCATGTAGCCTGACTGGTGGCCATAATTAGATTGATGTGATCGTAAGCTTGGGCACCCAAGGTTTTGGAACAAAGCTTTTTGGTGGCTTCCATRGTCTGGTGGGAGAGCCAGACACCAACACCCTACTGTCAGTCTAGACATACTCTTTGCATATGTGGAGACTGCATTTTTCCTGTGAGAAGAAGAGGAAACTGAACATGTCTATAATACAGGTTATTTGCCTGTGTTTGAGATGCCAAATACATTTCTTCTGTGTTTGTATTCCCAAAGGGTGCAGCATTTTTGGATTATGACAGATTTTTTGAAACCTTAGTTGGCCTAGTTAGGCAAAAACCCTAATCCTTCTGTAGTACAATTCTCCTTGGTTGAAGTTAGCAACATTTGCATGATTCTCAACCATGCCTGTAACTATGTCTTAAAAAATCCTGTCTGAATGTGAGTGAAGTCTACAGCCTTTCTCTCAATTGGCTCTTTGTCTGTTATTTTAGGACTGTCCTATTAATACAATCCCAAAGTGCATATAGACAACCCGGATGAAGTTTCTGCCTTTTTTTTTTAATCCCCCTGCTTGTCTGTAGCTGAACTAAAATCTTTTACATCTTTTTTTTTTCCCCTTTCACAGAGCAGCCAAGCATTTGATCAACTATATGGCATAATTTCCAGAAATTAAAGCACACTGATTTTCTGGTCAATCTTTAAGGAACAGAGCCAATCCGAGTGATGCTCACACCACAGAGAAAAARTGATCAGAAAGAGGTATTAGAACTGCATCCTCTAAGGCCTTGTTCTTTGCTGTCATTTGTGGAGGTTGCCTTTCACTTCCTGTCAAGGCTYCAGTCTTGCCARCAGCCACCCKAACTCGTGCCTMAGTARGAAAGTGTTGCCACAGTTAACATTYAGCTGACATGCCAYCACAAGCTTTTGCATCCCATTRTGTGATACAGCACATTCTGTGCTAGTCCTCTTCATAATTTCTCTCTTTTGAGGGCCCTTCCTGGTGAAGGTGACACATACAGTGTTCTYCAAACCACCTTGCTTGTTCCATTCCACAAATGCACCTTTTCCATTTCTACAAGAACCATTTCAGTAGATGCCTTTTTCCTCTACGTTTTCAAGAAAATAAATACAGCAAGTTTTCCACTCTCTCCTGTCGTGAAACTGTCTAACACATCTAAATTTCAGTCTCTCTACAGATGCTTCCAGTAATCTATGCCAAGGCTTCATATTCTGCAGCATCCTATCACTTGAATAATTTGTGCTGAGCTTAACACTTCTCCACATTTAAACAGATATTCTGCAAAGCTTTTACAGCATTGGTTTAGTACTTTCTTAGACTTAGGAAAGCAATCAAACATGTCTTCCATAACAAGTCACCTCAGCAAATGTATTGGCACTTCATCAAGAGACTTYCCTCACTTTGATATTCCTRCCTGTTTGTATGACTTGCTCCTTCWGAATACAGCCTATTTCATCCCAGTTGGATTTATATTATTTAATTCMTCTCTTGCATTCTCTTCATATGGTACTCTTGCAAAATAATTGCTCCAAGCACTGATAATTAATTCAGCATTCATTTCTAATACACCTTATTTACTTCTTACATAAGCAAGTGTGTTTGTATCCTTAATCACTTGTTCTCCTGCCTCGATGAGATTGCAATTTTTTTTCTATGTCTCGAGTCTCCTCCCCCACCGGGAGGTATAAAATTCACTGATAACTCCACATTTAGCTGACACTGCTGCTTGAGCTTCCTTTTTTGCTTGTCATATTTTCACTAAATTCAAGYGATTGTTCCMAYCTTTTCAACTCAACAGGCTCTTTTMCTTGAGTTTTTCATAAACAATCTACTTTATTATCCMTTTCAGTTCTGATATTAGTACTGGGGTCTTTCTGAAGAAAACCTACCTATAGTTCCAACTCTTCCCCATTTATGTTGATAGAATTTAACAGATCACAGGTGTCAGAGGTGGGAAATGGGTAGGTGCAGTAGGATGCCTTCTTGCCCACCCAATGGGTTTGTCTCAGTGCTTTTTCTCAGGCTGTGATGGTGTTCTGTACAGCAATGAATTCCTTGGCCTCAGATGTCTGTAAGAGGCAAAACACTATTACATGGATGAAGAATCAAGGTAATGCAAAGCATACAGATAAACTTAACAAGCATTTAAAAAAAATTATAAAATGCTCAGCACTTTAAAGCTTCAGACATAATTTTCATGGACAGATATTTTTTCAGAAGATCTCATTAGCAAACATGAGTTCCTTTTGAAAAATTTCTCCCTGATCCTCTTTCATAAAATATGCCTTCTACCAAACAGCTGATGGGCTGCACAGTGTGTTTGCAGAAATGCCAGCAAAAATGGGCACCATGTCCTCACTCTTCATGTTCTGTTTCTACAGGCCAAAATCCTTCCCCTGTGCGAGCCTTGTTATGTCTGGAGCTTTGCATAAAATTCAACCAGAAAGTAGAGAGAAAAAGAAGCTGGCTTTCTGAAGAAGGAAGATTAATCATCTCTGCAATATCTCAGTGGTGCAACAGAAAATAATGTCAGTGGGGCAGCAGAAAGCTGTGTGCAACAGCYACTTTCAGCCAAGAAGAGAGAAATGGGATAACCTCTAACCAGAACATCTAAAGCTCTGTCATGTCACTTGAGTGTTAATTTAATTTTTTGACAAGGTTACTTTAATTAGTTGGCAGATGATAGAAAGAAACCCGACAGGTAAGCATAACCTGACAGGTCCTGAATCCCTGCTGTCCCTCTGCCTTTTCTTTTTGAGCTGAAATTTGGGCTAAAATTTGCATTGCTACCAGGCGAAATGTTGGCACTGAAGTTCCTGCACCAGATGTTTGTTTCACCTTTAGGAGATTTTGGTTGTAGACTTACAACATTTTAACAACAACAACAATAGAAATGGATGAAAGCTTTAATTTTAAAGAATCCAAACCCAGATTAACCTTTTCCAGTTTTAGTCAGCAAAAAAGGACTGTCCAAGTCTTCCTAATCTGAAAACACATACTATTCTCTGAAAGTATGTGTTTATAGAGTGATAAAATACAAAAATTAAACAGGTATCAGGGTCAGTGAGGAAAAAAATTAAATTAATTTCGAGGGGGGGGGGAATGTGTAAATATTATTATTTAAAGAATTTTACAGTATTTAAGATCCCACTTCATTGTACAATTGAGACAGCAGGCCTCCTCATTTCAAGTCTTCTGGTGGTCAGAACTGGGCCTGAGAAATGGGAATTACAAGTTCTACATCTGGGACTGTCACTTACCATTTGGGCTGGATGCTGCAGATGTTTCTGCATCTGAGTGCCACTGCCTTCAAGAACAGACCCGAGGTTCTACAGGACCTTTTGTAGGTGTTAGGCTGCACAGGAATGTGCACCATTTCCACGATTAGAGCCCTAACTTCCCACTTGGGTTTTGAAGTGCAAAATGTGCTTCCATACCCTCGTGGTGAACAGAGGCCTCAGTTTCCTCTGTCACTTCCAGRTAAATCAGTGGAATTTCTGCTTAAAACTATTTTATTTTCCCTTAAGTTGATCTGATTTGGAGCCCAAATGCCAGACGTTATATTTAAGACCTGAAAAACCTTTGTATGACAATCTCATATGTAATGTTGTTCTGACTAATAGCAACCATGAGCAGGAGCAGGAAATGAGACAACAATGAAAATCCAGCTTGGAACAATTCAGGGCACCAGGCTCAGCTGAGTGCATATCGACGTAGTGGGGGTTTCCTGTGTTGCTTCTTTGTAATATTGGACATTATTCCATAAAGCAGCTTGCAATTTCCCTGGTGAGACTTTTATAGCTTTCAGGCTCACCAAGCAGACCCTTCTCTGACATCTGATGTATATTATATTGGCAACAGAGAACATCCTCTTGCCACAAGAACTACTCGTCCGACATATTTACCTTCTCACGTATTTGACCACAGGATGGGATTTCATTTTATACTGAGCTCAAGGAAATATKTTGCTCCAAATTATTCACAGTTTGTCAGACTCATCTAGTTAGGGTCAGTTGACATTCCTGTTTTCTATCTATTATAGAAATTACTTTGCTCAGCTCTAGGTATGGGTCTGCTGACTTTTGCACTAGAAGCTGCTGTCRGCCACCTGAATAAAAGCCATAAGGAACTTGCAAGGAAGGAAACTAAATCTCCCCATTCACCAAAAGATGGTTGTTTCCTGATAAGATTTGGGTAAGTGTTGTGTAATTAGCCCCACTCAATAAGGTCCATCAAAGGACCTCTGCCTCAGCTGAGAGGTTGTTGTGGTCTGGTCTCTTGTGCAGCTGGAGGGTTCATTGCCACCTTCATTCCTGRCYGGACAACARACATTTCAGAGTGTCYTGGTTTGGAAAGACAGGTGTCTGCCAGGGAAAGYCAGAGCCTCCCTKGCAATGGAGAATGCAAACCCCTTCCTCGCAAATTATTATAAATTTGAAATCAAGGGGCTTTCAGGCAAAAGATGTGGGAATAGGGATAACARTTCTTTACTAGGGATATTAAAAATAAAARTGTAGTGGTACAAAAAMCAAACAAAACAAAAAGCAAACACTGACAGAGTCAGAATACAGCCTGGCACCCTGTTGGTCAGGGTGCTGGCAGCAGTCCAGTTAAGTCCTCCTGGAGTGACAGATRTGGTTTTGTTGGGGCAGAGATGATCCTGTAGAAGGGTGCAGTTTCCTTTCCAGGTTCCAGTGGTGATGAGATGGGTCCAGTCTCTTTCTGGAATCCAGTGGAAAAAACAGCTGCTCTGGTGTTTGAGTCCCAGRTTTCTATCCAGGTGGGAATGCTTGGCTCTTCCTGCTGGGTGGAGCATCTCACAATGGGATGATGTAGTTCTTTTAGTCATGCAGTGAGACTCAATGGCCCATTAAGAGCAGATATCCCCTGGAGGGAGGATGGGTGTGAAAGAAATAAAGAACACTGCCCCTGGTGGTTTTAACAGCTGGG
This sequence comes from Alauda arvensis, assembly GCA_902810485.1. NCBI lineage: Eukaryota > Metazoa > Chordata > Aves > Passeriformes > Alaudidae > Alauda > Alauda arvensis. Next base: position 1,056,113 of record CADDXX010000134.1, on the reverse strand, counting down.
CCATTCACACCTTCCCCTCCCTCCCCGAGTCAGAAGAGATAAATAAAAACATCTCCCCAACCGATTCCAACAGATGGTAAATAGAATACATAATTTTTTTTTTTTTTGTTACATCTTGCAACCCAAGACACAAAGCTTCTTAAGAAATAATTATATCTTAAACCTAAGGCTTTTTGGTCATGAAAAACCCACAAACATCAGAAATACTGACTTTTCGTTATTAGGGGGTTACATTTCAAAAGAATTAGTCAGGTTCCTCATAATRTCAGTCCTAAACCTGGCTATATAACCAACATACAAGTATATAACCTTCTTTACTATTACTCAAAAAATTTTTTTTAAATATTTAAAAGATTTAGTTCTAGTTCTCTGAGAACGGTTTCTGGTCTCCCTAATTTTATTTCCATTTTATATCATCATCTTGATGTCTATTTACAGCACCTGGCTTAGAATCTATAAATAATAACCTCACTTTCAAGGCAAAAGTTCTTTTCTAAAGGAAAAAAAATTTAAAAATGAAACAAATCTAACCCCCAAATCCAACTCTGTTAACATTACAACAAAGTTGTAGGTTTCTCGGAAATAAGAAAAGCCAAAACATTGAAATCAAAAGTTAAAGCTGGCGTGCAGAGGTAAAGTGAAAATAAAATCAGCAGAATGTTGTTAGAGTTCTATTAAAGCACTGTGCATTGCCATTCATATATTATATATATTCAAGGTTAGGCTGTGTGTGTGTGTAGGCATCTTTGGTACATGACATGTAGTTCAGCATCTGGCTTAGCACAATTCTGATATTGSTGATGAACCAATCCAATTTGACCTTAAAGCATGTTATCTACAGATTCATGATAACATCACAGATTGAAATTGGGACCATAAAGACTTCAAAGATCAGTTCTAGAACAAGAAAATAATGGACACAGCACTTAACATAACCTACAAACCCTCTGCTATGCCCCAGTCCTGCTGGCCTGGGTCACATTCCTATTTCACAGCAGGAAGGTGCTCCAACATCCTGGTGTCCCTCTCAAACAAAAACCACATGAAGACAAGGCAAATCCACCATCAGTTTCTGAACAACCTCTGAGGGGAGMAAGAAGAGGTGGGAGGCAGGGCACACCAGAAAATGCCTTTGTTTGACAAAGGACACAGCCTCAGTTTCTCTTGCCCATTAATTCTCCATAACTTAAAATTCCTGGTTATTGCAAGGTACCACATGCAAAACATGGCAATTATCAACTCTGCTTTCTACCTACATTCAAAATCATTCAAATATTTCTTGACAGTAATTAAGTAAATTAAGTTCTGGAGGCTCTGATATAATTGTGAAAAGACAGAGTTCTCAGATTTCTTTCGCAATTAWATATTTTTTCATCATTTTGCAAAASTCTCRCATCATTTGCACAGAAATAGATTTTAGTAACAGCTCTGAAGACACACTTTGAAGAATTAAAAACTGTGTAAAAGATAATAATTTCTGTTTTCAGGAAAAACCCCTACATGATTTTTAACTAAAAGATCCATCTGAGAAGGCTGCCAGTTTGCTGTCTCTTTTTGTCTGCAGTCATGTGGGACAACTGGGAGAAGTCACTCACTTCCTACCCTCAATGAATTGTTTCAGACTTCTTCAAATAGATGGGGCTTTTCCTTTTCCCTTTGGTGAAGGGAAGAGCTTGGGTATTGCTAATTACATGGGCTCAAACACTGCTGGCTAAAGTTCAGGAGTGCAGTTGTATTTTTGCTTATTAACTTGTACCTGTCAAGAAAWAAGTGGGAGGCCACTGTTTCAGGCAGGTTTTTCCTCAGATTTTACAACCAATTCCTCCAGGACACATTTCCTACACATACCACAATACATAAAATATTGCCCAAATGTTCACTGGTTCTGTTGGAAAGCAGATGAAAGACTTCCCTCCAAGACATTTTACTTTATTGGAAAGAGGAGTGTGGGATTTCTAGCAGAGCTAATTAACTAGATTATCTTGCAAACACCACTCCAGTTGCACAGGTCAATAKAATGCTTTTGAGATGCTGCCTCAAAAGGCCACTGCTCCAATGCAAAATATGAAGCAGACATCTCTTCACAGGTGGCTTTACAGTAGTGCCATACAGATATGACAGTGATAAACTGATAGAGGAATAACTGAGAAATCCAAGTCATTACAAGCTATTTTTCAAATCAACTACAAGGCTGCATGGGAACTGGGGAGTCCAAGCCTGAGGAAGGCATGATTTGAAGTCTGTGTACACATTGCTAAAAGGCAGGTGCAATTGCACCTCTCCATCACTGCTCCTAATAAATACCTAACTTAGTTTTATGAATTGACTCTGCGAGCACATCGTTAAAAAGCACAGGGTAAATTCATCATGGTGAGCGAGATAAACACAGAGAGATCCACCACGGGAAGAGAATGTGACTAATGGGTGTGGAGGGTGGAGAAGAATTTAAAACTACAATGATGCTACAGTACAGGGTGTTGGGCTGCCAGGAATGCTGTATTTCAAAAAGAAAAAAAAATCAGTTAAGAGCAGACAGCTGGCAGAGCCCTGTGATTTTGGAGAAGGAGTCAGAGGTGCTTCTTTGAGAAAGAACATGAAATGGAAAATAAAGAAGAGAAATTGTCTGGGAAGATAATGTGAGTGGAGGAAGTTCAGACAGGAAATACTCATTTACTTTCAAAACAAAAATCCCCACATGGAAATACTGGCAGTGAAATCAGAGAAAAACTCTTAAAGCAGAATGTGMTAACTGGTTATTTTGTGGGTTTGTTCTGAAAATCTGGAATTTGCATGCATATTTGCTTATGTATGCATGTGTACACGGATACATGCATATATGAATGCACATTTTCATACATATGTGTGTATATTTAGGTATTTGTGTATATACAGACACACCCCCCTTCATTTCCACACACAGCAGATGTCTGATTGCTAGTTCCAGACCTACTGCATRCTTTGAGTACCAGTTGCCACCTGCTTTAAGAATAAAGTGGGATATTKAGCAGGAATTTAGGCAATGTGTTCCATTAATCCAAGTAAAAGGCAAATCAAGATAAACAATTAATAATGCCTATTGCCCCTTTTTTATCTTCAGAGTATGGCAATGAGCATGGACACAAGGCTTAGTGTTTTTTTCCTATTACCAAACAGCCAATGAAGTGGGCAAAAGATAAAAAATAACACAATAACAGTAATGCAGTTGGTTTGCACACAAAATGCTCTATTTCAGAAATATCTTACCTCATACAGGGTAATTATAAAAATAGAAATATGCCATTTCAGTTGCACGATAAATTTCTCAATTTTCCAAATGTTAATTATAATCCAAGGAGGAAAAGTTTTACTGTTCCTTGATTTTCATTCTGTTCCCAGGTTTTATTCTACTCAAACAATCAGAGAAACTGTAAACTGGAAAACAGCTCTGGAATGAATCACTGCAGAGAAGTTCACAATATGCTGCCTGAGATTTTTATCAAAGGAACTTCACTCGTCCTTTACAGCACCTATGGATTTCTTTTACTACCTTTTTATCRACACCCTTTTCAGATAAAAAATATTTTTTAAAAGATTACRARAAGRCTGAGCCTCTGCATGTCATTATCARWTYAYATTCAGAAGAAAAGTGCCACAATTACCTTATGATTTCTTTGTGGGCTTTGGAGACATAAAAAAAAAATAGTTATGGCAGCAGAAAAAATATTCCACCCAAATATTCTTTTAGTTAATTTTTCTCCTGTTCTAAAATATAAAATGAAATATGGAAGTACAGAAGGAGATAGAAGTGAATAGAAAACTGAAAAGTTCATGTTTCCATCTGAAAATATATTTTTTTTCTGTCAGGCAATTGGATAGTTAAAATAATCAGCAGTAAACATAACCAACAAACAATCCTCATTATGCTATATTATCTTGAAATCCCTTTGGCCAACCTTGCCTTTAAGAGCCTTAGAYGAAAACTTGCATGTTACATAAGCCCAACACTTGACACAGCCATGCCTATAGGCACCACAAGATGGTTTACAAAACCTTAAATTATGTATATTGTAGGTTATTCACTCCATGAATAAACTATTAAATCAGTAGCTCAAACTTCAGCAGTTATGCAAATCTGTGACTGCAGTCTGTGCTGTAGCACTGAGGTGGCAAGTTGAGGATGACAGGTTCGTGAAGATTTATCAAAAGCCAAACATCAAATGCACCAACACAAATACTTCTGAGAGTGTCTGGATGAAAAACTTTCTCACTGCTGCAATGGTCCTGGTAGAGTTCAGACCAAAGATGTATTTAAAAATTACATGTATTCAATGAATTATTTGCTTATGTGATTGTTGCCAAATCAGTAGAGAGAAACAACATTGCAAACTTCAATGAATATTCATATGGCACAAATAAACAATGAATACTCATCATGGCAAGCTGACAAAAATTATGCTAAAATTATGTTGAAATTGGTTTGGGAACAAATTCAAATTCATAGCCTGTTGGCAAATGCTTTGCTGAAAGAAAAAGAGCTACAATTGTCATAAAACCATTTGCATACTTCAAATGTTGCACTGAGTTTATTTAGCCATAAGGACTCTAAGACTTTCAAGTCTGAAATCAATTCCCATGGGAAATAAACAGGTTTTAGAAGATGCACTGATTAATTGCCTTTGGTTCCCAACATTAACACTCTTAGCAAGGCAGATGAACAAGCTGGCTCTACAGATTCTCTTATTTAAACACCATTACATATCTTTGGATAACATTACTGGGAATTACAAGATACTAATTTTCAATTCCTGTTCCATAATGGAACCTGAGCTGAACTTCCATTTTCTTTCCACATSAGCTGATGGTTAGGATGGAAGTTTAGCAGGCAGCCATCCTTWTCCTTATCCTTATCCTGGCATGACTTTTTCAAACCTTTTGGTTCAGAGTCCCTTCAGTCACTGGGGCCCATTAACACSTRCTGTGCCTCTCAGCCAGACTCTAACTCACTCAGCACTTGCTTGGCTTTTCCATCAGCTGCCTGTTACTGCAAACATACCCACTTCTTCTTTGGTTTCATTGTGCCCCTTCCAGCAGCACTTTATTCTCTACTCTATCAAACCATTTCACTTTAAACAGTCTACGAAGACAGCTGCATTGTCAGATGCCCAGCTTGCCTTGGAGGGATTTTTCTTCCTGAGATAAAACTTTTTGTAGGAGGAGAGCTGAAGATGTAGTTAGTTTCTAGAGGCCTGTAAGTTTGTGCTTTTATTATACCACTGAATTTTCTTTAGTTTTCAAATACACCACTTGCCTGACATTGCCTGAATCGCTGCTGAATAAATTAGAGAAGGCAAATAAATTTTTGTTTGTGTGTTTTTTAGATTAAAGGCACTTTTAAAYCCACAAAAAGTGGTAACAAGATGCAAATATGTGTTTAACCACCTTTGGGGCCTGATAACTAATGACAGTGTGTGCTTTATCGTGTGAGCTGAATTGTCACTACTTGTCACCATTTCCCTGGACATCCTATCCACAACATCAGTGTGGCCCTTAAATGAGGGATTGTACTCTACACTTAACTAAGAGATCATTTTGGAGACAAATTTTCAAGTATCCACAGCCATCACATAGTCAAAATCTGTTTCTTTTATCAAGTCAGCAATTTTGCAAATAAAAGCAAGAGTCTGAAACACTGAACTCTGTTATAATGACTTCACTTACAGGATTTCCATAAACTCAGCAAAACTCCAACTAATTACCATACCTCACAATGTGGAGATGAAGGCTGCCCAGAGGAAGAGCTTTTTAGAAAGGCAGTATGGAAAGAAGGCAGGAGTTGAAAACCAGTCATGAAGCCAACATTTCAAGCCTAATAAAAGCAAGTAAATTTTGTCTGTAAAAAAATCAACCCCACTCCTGATACATTGAGAAGTAGCTGGGAGAATATTCCCAACTTAATTTTGACAGTTGAAATCTTACAGGTATTTGAAAAAACAGCACAAATGTAGTTGAATGCTCACTAATCCTGCCAAAGCCTTACCCCTCTGTATCTTCTTGGCTCTGCCTTGCCTGGATTGCAGCCCTATCTGTAGCTTTGTGCTGTCTTCATTCACAAATGTGAGCAGTGGAGTATTGTAATGAACCTGGGCTTTTCTGAGTTTAAAAGCTGCTTGGGGAATTCACTGCAGGAAAAGGTCCAGGCAAATCCTCTTCACATTTGTACACCATCTGGAGTCCTGTCACATGCATTTTTGAGCATAAGGTGGTAAATGCTGAAGGGCCTTTGTCCCATTAGGCTTCAATTTACATGTCCTTGCTCTGTAAGTGTTTCTGGGCAGCATTGCTTCCAASAGACATATCTGGAGGTCTCCAGCCTTTTTCTCAGGCACATTCATCCCACTGTCTCTCCCTGACCTTGCACTCTCATTGAAGGATAACTAAGGAGAGCACTTATCTCTCTTTCACAGCATTGCACCCAGATCATGAGCAGCCCCACAACTCAGTGGCCTATTCCAACTGAGTCATGACAAGACTTTCTCATTTTCTCTCTGAAACAAATYCAACAGCAGCATTTAAGATTTAAAAATCTGTCACACTGTAAAATTGAAGTCCTTACATATTTGCATTACCTAGAGTCTAATGGCTAATCTGTGCAGTAGCCTATTGTGAACTTCATGGTCTCTGCTTTGACATCAGTAGGTTCTGCATTTCTAATTTCAAAACTACAGCTGTTGCTAAAATCCCATCAGGCAAAACCAGCCACCTTTACTCCCCCCTCTYCCAGGAATTTGGAGGTGACATTGTTTGTGGCATTGTGAAATGGATTTGTCTGATGTGATTCTCTCACCTGCGTGTGGGCTGAGCCCTTGCAGTGCTTGTGCTGCTCGGATGCTCTGTTGCTCTCCTTGGGTGATGACAGTAACCAGGATGCCAAGGTAAACTTCTTTTTTTGCTGTTTGGCATCATTGCCAACATTGCAGAATATGTCCCTTGGCCTTAATCCAGCCTCAAATTACTTGTTTTCMTCTCCTTTGGTACTCCCTGTAAACACAGAAAATACCAGTCCCMTGCCAGTAAAACAGATACCAAGTTAACTGAAAACTGGTAAAACCACCWGAATTAAAAACTGAAGGGACTCTATGTGTCATTCATGTTGGCAGTGCTGCTTGCAGACCCTGAGCAAGGGGCTGCTTTCTGCCTGCCAGGTGTCCTCCTGGCTTCTGGAGGGATTCAGTTTTCCTCAGATTTTAAGTGCTTTTTTCATGCTTTAAAGGTGGGCACTTCTTTGTGGTGTTGTTCTGGGTTTTTTCCCCCTAGTTGCACACTTCGTTCACTGGAGAGATCTGACAGAGGTGAGCTGAAATATTCCAGTTGTACCTGAGCATTACACAGAGAAGCCATCCACAATTACCAGGTCAGGCATGTTTACCCTTACTCTCCTGCTGATGGGACCACAATTATGATGGACACTTTTATTTTCTGCCACAAATACACCAAAGGATTTGCAGGAAACTTTCCTGTCTCCCTTTTTYCCAGCAGGACAAAGTTAGCAATATSACACYGATAAAATCACATTTATTTCTATTTGAAGAAGGTGCYACCACTCCTTTTCCTTACATTTGCAGCTACAGTCCCCTTTCTTGTCAATGCAGACAGATTCTGTGCACAGGAGCTTGAATTTGCTGATATCTTGAAGGGTAGAACAGCCTTTCCTCTTGACATCTGATGGAAAGAAGAGATTAACAAAACAAATCCATGGAGCATGCCTTGTATAAATATATCTGTGGGGATATTCTTCATATTTTTCCTTTATGCTCTGTTCTTTTATAAAGCCAATTCATTTGCAAGTGAGGAAGATTAGGTCAATAAGGAACTGAAAGTTAAGTTTAATTTTCCCCAGTTTCTGGAGAGGAATGAAAGCCAGTGTTTTATTAGTAATGCTGAAATTTGAACTCACTGCTGACCCTTACTGCTGTCAGTTGGGTCCTGAGACACGGGTTGAACACAGACACCACAAAACAAGGATGTTGTAGATACAGCTAATCCTGTAATCCAAGGCACCTGCATCTCCAAAGGGCTGCAGGGGTATCTGAACTGTCTTGTTGCATGATTTMGGCATGACCTGACACAAAAGCATGCCAGATTCCCTGGAATTTTGGATGCTGACTGAGAAAAGTAGTTTTATAGCACAAAGTTCCATCAAAACATTTCTTATAGTTGTGACTTCACGTGGAAGTAACATGCTAGGTGAATTTTCAGTCACTCCCTTTTTATTTGGAGTTTCATCAAGGAAAGGAAAGGAAAGGAAAGGAAAGGAAAGGAAAGGAAAGGAAAGGAAAGGAAAGGAAAGGAAAGGAAAGGAAAGGAAAGGAAAGGAAAGGA
>CADDXX010000134.1:885906-1047670 GCA_902810485.1 Alauda arvensis | reverse complement strand
AAGGAAAGGAAAGGAAAGGAAAGGAAAGGAAAGGAAAGGAAAGGAAAGGAAAGGAAAGGAAAGGAAAGGAAAGGAAAGGAAAGGAAAGGAAAGGAGCAAACCCACCACAAATACCTCTTAATGCAGTGTCATCTAGAAGTGTCATCTTAAAACTTACCTTACCTTGTTAAATGTGACAGTAGGTGTCATCCAGAATCATAAAGAAAATAGCAATAAATCCCTACAACTTTTAACAATTTGSCTGTTGAAAGCCTGGGTCTTCTACYATGGTAAAAAGYTGAAAAAAWTAKTGTRTGCATACAAAGCCATATACTCTGCCACACCTTGGGTTTTCACTCCTGTTTTGTAAAACATTTTTTATAAAACATTTTTCAATCATTAGATTGAGGACTTCATGTGTGCTGCTGGAGATATTACTGGTCATGGTTCATTGTCTGTCAGTAGCTTGGARCTCAGCTCTAGGTCCTCAAGCTGGTCTAATATAAAAACAAAGGAAAAATTACACCCTATAGTGGCAGGCAATAACAAGAAAGAGCAAGAGCTGGCAGCCMTGACCAGTGGAGAGACAGACTTAAAAAAAACATTTACCTGCAGGAAGTTCATGAATGTGCCTCCTTTCTYCTGTGAGCCGAAATCTGTGTATTGAAGGAGCTGAACACACCAGCCCTTCCTGAGTTCCTAATTGCCATGGCTGTGGAAGCAGAAATAAAAACACTTGCATTTATGGACGTTACCTTCCATKGACCCCCTTTAAAGTCTTTACCCTTGAAGAAAGTGACAGAAATACACAGTTAATTAATTCCCTTCTTCTACRTGGTCAGGAGAAACACTCTGCCAGAAAACAAACAAACCAACCCAAGTCATACTGTGATTAACAAATTGCATACAGAATGAATCTCTTCCTGTCTTCAGGGATTAGCTGACAAGTATTCCTCTTGATGTTACCCTAATTGGTGGATAGGCTCATGTCTGAGCTGGATGACCTACTTAACTCAGTGTCACTCCACAATGGCTTCCATGAATTTGGAGTATTCAAGGCAATTTCTATTTTTTGTTTACACTTTGTTGATTATGCAATAAATGAAGTGTCTCTTTGCCTACATTTTATAGACTGGTGGTAATGAGATCTCCTAATTACCTTTGCTACATTATGTATTAAGAATATATAAAATGCCTGATGGGTGCTGATTAACAATCTCACAGAGGTGGCATATGGCTGCCACTATCTACAGCCCATCCTCCTCGTGTCCCTCCATCAAGGAGAACTGTGTGAGAGATGCCAGAGGGTGTGCAGCCCTGCTTGTTCTGTTTGACATGTGTGTGTGGACCTGCAGATCCTGAATTAGACTCCTGCCCTCCCCCACTGGACCTGCAGCCCATGTCTGCCTCCACGATATCCCTCAGTAARGAGCACCAGGTGCTCACCACCCACAGCCCAGAGAGGTGCTTCCATTTCTCCRTTTTAATTAAGCCTCCTACCAGTTTCCTTGAGCATACCCAGTGCCAGCACTTCATGGGATCCAGCTAACAGCCTAGTTATATATTTAGTTCATCTTCTGCCTCTGTGATTTGTAAGCCTTAGTTTTGTGCCACATCAATCTCTTCCACTAATCACACAAGACCCACAGCCTCTTTAGTCATTCCTTATGAAGAAACCCCTACATCCCTTTGACAGCTGCAGTTTTTATTCTCTGTRCCTTCTCTAAGAGCACCATACTGTTCTTGACATGTGGCATTCCTGATGATGCCCAGAGCTTCATTGACTTTTCTGGCTGCTGTTGCACAGCAGGTCAGTGAGTTTGGAAGACAGTCAGCAATGGCTCCAAAATACATTTCCTGGGTTGTAGCTGTCTGTCCTGAGTTGCAAAAGTATTTTATGTTCCCTTATCAGGTCTTCTCTTTATACTTTTTCCAGTAAGAGCATTGATTATTTGCAACTCTCTTCACATAGACAGCAGCTCCAACTCTTTGATGATCTGCTGCCCTTCTCAAGCCAATTGCTTCTGTTCCAGTTATGTTCCTTTTGAAACAAAGTAATAAAGCTTGATTGGGCTATCCAAGGCAAGGAGAGCAAGATTCTGAAATACTTTCCATGTTGCACTCTTGCATTTGTATACTCCAAGTTCCCAGTCTGAAATTTTATTTGGAATTGAAATTATGTGTTGTTTGACATAAAAAAAGTATAGCCTAAGCAGCTTCATCATTTTATAGCTCAAAACTATTCCCATTTTTAAGAAATTTCAGCATATCCAGAAGCTAGGGAGTATTGTCTTGCTTAGATGTCACCAAATGATAACATTTTTATGAGTTTGAAGCTCTTCACAAGCATTTCTAAAATATGCAAAACATGCTGTGCTCTTTTACTCATTCCCATTCGTCTTCCAAGCCAATCAAGACCTCAAGCAGATCTATCAGGACGAACTGCACACATGTCCATGTATTTCTATCCTGTTCTTTACCTGTAGAAGTGGTTTKGTAGATGGTAGGGCTTCTTGCAAACACTATACCACACTATATCACAGCATGAATCTCTTGAAATACTCATGTGCTGGAACRAGTACATGAAATCCATGAGTAGGTTTCAAAGCCCAGCTACAACATGTATATCAAGACAGAGTAGGAGTATGCAAAAATKATTTTAAAAAAGGAAAGTGTGCCTTGCAGCAACTTTTTATCTAAGAAAGTAAGRAACTTTTTTAAGGTCTAGAGACCCACAGATATTTTTGGAAGATGGAGTTAAAGAGGGGTCACAAAACTGCATAGAATAATGTGAAGAGAATAAGAGCAAGAAGAATTTATCTGAGTCTTAGAAAGCATGGGCTGTAGTAAACTTTAACTATTTTTTTCCAAGGAAGGTTGAAAGCAATGAAAGCACTGATAAATGCTAATCTGAAGAGCAGAAAAGCACATCAAAGGTGTTTGGGGTTTTGGGTTTTACTGGAGGTTTTTTGGTTGGTTGGTTTGGGGTTTTTTTTGCTCTTCTGTCAAGCTCTGTAATTTGTTATCATGTATACATGGTGTATCACATATTTGTATACTATATATTATTTATTGGTATAAATATAGCTCAGCATCCACATTTTTGAGTTATATATTCAAAATGCAAATCTCATAAAAACTAAAAAATATATGCCAAGTCATTCTTTAGACAGCAGTTTTGCAAGAGGTACTGGGCAAGAGAGATTTTCTACCTGCTTCAGGAGCAAACCAATCACATCACATCCCAGTGTTTTCCTCCAAATTGCCTTCCACTCATCTGCTGCTCTTTTGTTTGAAGGAGTCTCTGAGTGGAGACAATACYGATAGCCTTCTTCTAACTAAATAGCAATGGCCAAAAAAAGAAAACTCTAAAATTAGTTGCCAGCTGGACTTTTTTTTTTGGTTTGGGGCTGCTCTTTGATAAACAGTTGGTTTCCTTCCCTAGCTTGCCAGTGGCATCTTTAAACATCTGTAGCATTAAAGAAGTCACATCATGGAGCACACTGGGGATTGGCCTTAAGCCCCACAACCTCTTAGAGAATGGCCTRTCCTGTTACAGGGACAAAGGTATTTTTATTGACATTTTAGACTATTTTAGGAAGGTTTGGTGGTTTTTAAATAAGTTTTCTGGGGAAGAACCAAAGAATGATGTGTAATTCTGTAAAGCATAGGCTTCTTAACCATGGACCAAATAGACACACAAATCAACACCCTTGGCAGCTCTGCAAATGTTTGGAACCACATCTATCCACTTCCAAGGAAGCTACTTGTCTAAACTTCCAATTTGTGTCTTGAAAAAGCCAGGCAAATGGCACTGCTGTGTCTCAGTGATCTTCTGCTCATTTATCACATCTTCATTCTTAGAGAATAGAGCAAGGCATGACATATGATGTTTGTTGAGATTGCAGCAGCTCCTGCACCATTAAATGCTTTCTAATGGTGTGTCCAGGGTAATTCCTGGGCTTTGTGCTTCCATTATCTTTCTGGCAACTGACTGGCTTTGAAGGAAGRCTTACAAATTTTAAGACCTCTGACTACCACACCACCTTTTCCCATCAGCTGGAGCAACAGAATGCCTCAAAATGACCCAGGTGGGTAGGCTCATTTGGATGCCACTGATGAGGAAGGCAGTTGTGAGCACTGGTGCAAATATTTCAGGAGGCTGAGCTCAGACCCAGCTGTGATGGATGCCTCAGAGTACAAACTGTGTTGCTGTCTCCTGAGAACTTCTCTGCTGTTGGTTTGGACATATGGAACAACATATTGGACAGGGAAACTGGTTAAGTCAGTCTGTAAATTTACTYACATTAAGTCCAATCAATCTCCCTGAATAATGAYTAAGATACTTACAGTTGAAAGGTCTACTTTCAAGAGAAATGTCCCTGTTTTGTGGTCTTTGGACAGATTGTTACATGGGAATGTTTTTGCAGGCTGCYAGTAACCTCCTGGCATTACTGCTAAGCATTCTGCCTAGGTGATGTGTAGCATATTTTCTCTTTAAAGTGTTCTGTGATTGTAGACTTACTTGTTAAAAGATGTCACCTTTCTGGAGAAAAACAAATGAACAAAAAGTAAAAAAATGGCTTTCAGCAGTGCAAACAATATTTAGCCCCATAATGCTATGAAGGAGACCAAAGCCCAGAACAAGATTTGCTGATGTAGATCCAGGACACCAAGATGTGACTAATAAATCTCTCAAACATGTCCCCTCTTGCCTCTTAATGTTGGAACTATGCCAACACTGTTCTTCAGAGGAAATTTTAGGACCATCTATCAAGAAGTAAYCATCCAGTTCTTAATAGTATCAAATTTAATAATTTAATAATAGTGTCATTTGCATTTAAAGCAAATGAGTAACATCAAACTGTTTCTAAATAAGTTTAAAAGTTTAATAAGTCTAATTAGAAAATACCTATCTTTGCCACTAATGCAAAGCTGAAATGARCAGAGCACAGGTCTTGATTAATAAATAAATAATAAATCTCTCAGGTTTCCTTTTATAAATTTTTTGTTTCTTCCATCTGGGATATTGTCTTCCATATCAACCTGTAGCATTGTCATCTTGTTTGGAAATTGAAATTCAAAACTATAAACACGTACCATTCTAGAGCTGCAATGACCAAGCAAGTAACCTGGCTAATGAGAAAGCCAAATTAGATGTGGTCTTAAAGGTGCTGCAATGAACTGTATCATGGGCATGTGCATCTGTGCCATGGAGCTATGACAAGTTATGGGCTGCTGGAAATTTAAAAGTCATTTCTCTTATGGTGGCAGATGCATGTGCACTTGCAAAAGAGCAGCCATCTCTGCTTCCCACTGCTGCTGTGAACTTGCTTTCACATGCAGCAGCAGCAGGCACAGAGCTGCACATATTTGTGCATTTATGACTTAATATCATGCTCGGCTGGTGCACACCAAACAATGCACGGACCCTTTCTGGTTAGAGTGAGTTACTGGGAGCTGGGTAAAAACGGGACATGTAAAGTGTAGGTTAAAAGGAGTGAGGAAAAAAGTGAAGAAGTGTTTTTTATGTATTTATGCATTTATGCAAKTTGGTGCMTGTTTGCTATCATGCARGATGGACAAGGATACACTTCTCATRYGTACTACAGCAGACAGAATACAAACGGTCTGCTACGTTTATAAAACCAGTCTGTAATACTGATTTCCTTTCATCTCAAATCATGAYTCCTGATTTTTTAAAGATCAAGGATCTGAGCTCTCACTGAAAAATTCARAGCTGTCATTGAATATGGTGTGTTGGAAAACAGAGAACCACRTAGGGTCACAGTTCCTTCCCAACATGACTGTGTATTTGATGTTGTTATGAAACATATTTGCAGATGCAGARGAGCAGAACTGCAGAGTGTTTGAAAATAATGGAAGTCTTCAAAATAATGATCAGAGGAATTAGATATAATTATACCTGAAGAGCATCCAGAGATGTGGAAACCTTGTTTATCTGTCTAGTTCAACTCATACATATGAAGCAGCCTACCCAGATCCTGGATGGATCTCCTGAGAGGAAGAAAGCAAGGGAGCTTCCCTCAGAACACACAGCAAATACAACATGGGAAGATTCRGTTCTCTGTATGCAGCCTACAAGCTGCTGACAGTGACCTGCTTAAGCTACACAGGACAGGAAAGAAGTGCCTGGAATCAGGAATTCTCCACTGATCCACAAAGCAGAGAGAATGTGCATAGCATAATATCCAGCAGCAACTGGAATATCTTTTTTATTAGTGATGGAAGCTGCTGTTGGAATAATGTGTTTCAAAATTGAAACTGCCTGATTATATTATGAATAGGTCCCATGTGACTTACCATTTGGTTATCTATACATATGCTTTTTAAAAACAAAAGAGTCAGTCTTGGAGAGATTATGCTCCTCTTTGAGTAGTTTACTTTTCAGTAGAGATTACAGAAAATAATTTGTGGAGTCCACAGAGACTGTGTATTACACAGTGCATAAGACAAGGAAATGGATACCATTTAAATCAAACAAAGGAAAATGCAGAGAGCTGATCTGGAAATAACAGGAGCTTATTTTCTTTTACACTATCTATTCCAAACTGAAGAAGAGGGAAGAAGCAAAGTGATAATTTTAAGGTATTAAATAACTGAGTGATGAGTAAAGTGAATAAAGACTAAAAACACTTCTAAATCTAAACTTTTAGTATTGTAAGCCTCTAGTGTGCTAACCTGGGTATCTGTGTGAGGAATAGAGAGCGAATTTAGATATCAGCACCACTTCCTAGGAATACTAGTGGTGTGGAAGGAAAACAGGAAACACAAGATGATGGACAGATTCCCCTTCTCTGAGGGGACACAATGTGGTGCATGATCTGGCTGGAGGGAGCCTGAGCAAAGTTCTCCTTTCAGATATCCTGACATCAGAGCTGTAGGACACAAAAATAAGACCATAGTGGCCTTTCACAGCAAGCAAGTTTTTCAGATAACTTCTCTGGAGTATTTGCAAGGATTCAGGTTCACAAGAGCCAGCTGGGAAGTATATTGTGAGTTTCTTCCTTTTTTTTTTTAACAGAAGGGTCTTCTACTGAGGGTCCTGGAGAAAGCTTTGTGAAAAATAGCCAGATACAGCCTTAGGTTGCCCTACAGAATAGTTTGCCCTTTGTTCTCAGAAATGACTGCTCTCCTCAGCAATGTACAAGCTGGGGGCATTTAAATCAGACAGTGGAACTCAGGGAACAAACTGCTTTTTGTGCCCTGATCTTTTAGAYTGTGAGAATTAGAATCACTTCTGGGAACCAAGGCTTCCTCTTTTTATGTAAAGCCTGGCTTTCAGACCTAGGTTTTAATCATAAGAACTACATAAACCTGAAAATAATTATTTGGACATTTTGCAGTTGCATGCTGCAGTTYTGGATAAAAGTGATAGATCACTTGGAGATCAGATATAAATATGAARTTGGCTTGGATGACTTCATCTTGTGCACTGGTGTGTTGAGACTACAGCCATCAATGACTACAGAATGCCCAGAAATTAAACATTCAGTTAAAAAGTTGCCTCAAAGTAGGGAAACTTCAGGATAAAATGAGTCTAACCCCCTGATGCTACTGGTAAGAGTGGTTTTCTTATGTTTATGTTGGCATTTTAAGAACTATAGGCAGTTGTACACAAAATGYCTTCACAAGAAAGGTGTTTCTGCAGCTGCAAGGTCATGGCAGTCWAAGGCAACCACAGCCAGAATGCCCTGGCTTGTACCCTAGCTTGTCACCCTAGCTTGTACCACTGTGCCAATGTGTTCATCTATGTGTGCAACTGCCTGGGAATCCGATTTTGCACTATGTAGGAAATTGCATGATTTTACAGGAAGAAACCCCTTTCTAGACAGAAAATAACAAGTTAATCTCTGTGGAAAAGATGGAGAGGTTATGAGTATTTGATCAGAAGGAAGGAGTTCACAGCACTGTCCATGGTTTTATGTTTTCCATACTTATATCTTCATATCCGTATTCTGGGTTGTGACACCCTGCCTTGAAAGTTTTGCTCATAGTKCCTGTGATGGAAAGAGACAAGAAGAACTGAAAGGAAGGGAGCAAAGGAGAGAAGACACTCCAGACATCAGTGCCTGTGTTAGGTTGAAACTCAGTAACTTCTCCCTTCTTCACAAAGTGGGACTGTCAAGGGTAAAAAGCCAAATGAAGAGGTAGAGCACTGTAGCAATTACTGCTTCTGCTGCTCACGTTAATATCCAGAGCATGTAGATGGTTTCCTTCCCTTGCCAGACACCAGGCGATAAATGAGATTTCGAGGTTCTGATGTGCAAAAATTCCAAGGTGACTCAACCCAAGGAGGATAAATGATAATAAGTTTCACGATAAATAGCAACTTCAGTGACCTGTTGTTGCAGTTCTGGATGAGTTATCAATGRTGCATTTTCAAGTATTCACCTTTAAGAATAATATGTATCATATTGAACTTCAGACTCAAGAGGTTGTAGCTCTTTTCCTTCTTTAGACAAAGGSATGGGACACATCCCATCAAGCTGCAGCCACTATGAGGCACCTAGTTTAAGGCAGTTATTTAGGCATCCCCTGTTACAAAGAGGGATTAAACCTGGTATCAAATGGATTAATTTCTGGAGGTGCCTATTTTCTTTCCAGTTAACTATGAAGGGAGCTTAAAYAACTGTTTATAAACCAAGGATCTGTATTTTAGAATGATAAAGTGTGAATTCTGTGATTGTGTTCAGTGATATCCAGTGCCAGTGTAGTCACTAGGCATGACTTAATATCTTCCCCTACAGGGTTAATAAAATGAAGGGTGATACTTGTACTAGATATGGACATCTTAAAATAAAATGCTGCTAAATTAATGGAGGGAGAAAATGACAAAATTATGGTAAGCACAAAGAYATTCAAGTGAGTGTGGAAAACACCATTGAGTGGGTACAGCCATGTGAGAAAGAAAGAGAGAGAGAGAAATAATTCTTTCCAGTGGATTCCAGATGATTTCCAGTGGAAAACACACTGCCCTGTTGTTCTGACTCTCAGGTTTTATCCAGGTAGGAATGCCTGGCTCCTCCCTTGGGTGGAGCCCAGTGGGATGATATGAATGGCCCATTAACAGCAGATACCCTGCTGGAGGTGGGATGGGTGGTGGAAGTTTTAACAGCAGGCCCATTAATGGAAGACACCTGCCTCCTCCCTCCTGGAGTTAGAAGAGGCAAGCAGCACAGCAGCACTGTTCACTTTCACAGTAGCTGATGTGAAGAGAAGGAAACTGACTGGAAAGGTGGTGAGGAGGTCAATCTTTTGTAGGTATTGGAAAGAATATTCTACATAAGGAGGGCAAAAGTGATTTTTACAGTCTCAGGTTTTGTTTGTCCCATCTGAAGTAATAAATTAACCCAGTAGATYCTGAAAGTTCTATCAGGCAAACTAATTGTTAGGAAACTACCTGAAAGGAAGAGGGATGGGGATTGGTCTCTTCTTCTGGGTAACAGTGATAGGGCAAGAGAAAATCACCCCAAGTAGTACCAGAGGGGGTTTAGATTGGTTATTGGGAAAAGATTCTTCACTGAGAGGATGGTCAGACATTGGAACGGGCTGCCCAGGCAAGTGGYAGAATTACTGTCCTTTGAAGTGTTCAAAACCATGTAGATACAGAGTCACACAATCATAGATATGATGTGGTGCTTGGTTCGGCAGTGAACCTGTCAGTGCTGCATTAGGGGTTGGACTTGATGGTCTTATAGGCCTTTTCCTATATGATTCCATGATTACCTGCCTGTGACTGGTAGTCAAAGGCATTCTGGACAAAGAAGACCTGGGCACTCACCCTATTGACCAGTCACATGGAAATTATGAAGTGCTGTCTGTATTCAAAGTAGAAACAACCTGATACATAATAAATGCTTTTTCTCAATAAAAGCAAGTAATCTGTTTAACAAAATACACTCAGTTTCTCTGGCTTGAAGATAAACCAGAGACCTCACCTGTGGGAACAGCTCCTGCACTTACATCTCAAAGCATGTGGTTACCCTTAACCCATCTGAGTGAGGTTGTACTTCCCGTAATAGGAGAAATGTTATTCACAGAAGATGTAAAACTGGCCACTCTGGTACTGTTGACACAGGAAAAAAAAGGAGAGAGATGCTAAGAAGATTTCATTTTTCTTGCATTTCCAGCTGCTACATATTGTTGATTTAGAAAGGGTGATCATGGCAGGAACCCAGCTAAYGTCAGGCTTAAACCCTTGCATTAGAAAAAGTTACTGTGTGTGTAGAAACCTGCCCATTTGGAACCACATGATAATATTTTTAAAAACAGCAATTAACCATGTAAAAAATGATTCATCTATATCATACACTCAATTAMATGTGAAAATTACCTCAAGGACATTTTAAATGTAAAAACTTCAACATTAATATTATGGGAAAATTATGACTTTGCTGTTCATTATAGCCTGTGTGCTCATGAGGTTACACTGACAACATAGGGAGGTTTGGGTTTTCTTTGCAGTCCAGACTACCTATAAAGGTAACATTTGTTAAGCATCATTCTCTTCACATACACTGTCACAAGTATGGTCCCTCTTCTATTGGTTACAAATTTTCCATCTCAGCAATAACAATTATTTCAGTGTAAATATTCCTAACTTTTTACACTATAAGCAAGAAGAAGCTAATAAATGTGATTAATTCTTTGTCAGTCACAAACTGTTTAAGTAAGGCAAATTCTCTACTGGGTTTTCAGTGATACTGGAGGAACATGAACCTGCATTGTTTAATATCAATTTACTGCTAAACAAAGCCTCTTCTGACTTCAGTGTGGCTCATGAATAGCAAATTAATCAAATTTGGAACTGTTTGTTTGGTCTTTAAAATGATTTAATCAGACATACCTCATTTAGAAAGTAATTTAATAAGAGAGGTAAAGTAACAGTTAACACTGCTTCAGTGTTGAAGCAGATTGTTTAGATGAACTGGCTTATGAATCCAATATGCAGTACATAAAAATGCAGACCTATCACCCTGCTCTTTTYTGGATCAATAACTTCAACAAGTTCCTAATAACATGTTTCATATAAAGCATTCAGACAGAAGTGTCTTACTATTCTGTTTTGTGAAAATAAATGTTTGCGTTCAATACACAATTTTAATTTACAATGTATCAARAAGTGAGTATGGGTCAGATTAATAATAATTCACAAAATCTGAATYATTGATCTCACAGGAGCTACTCCAGCTCATTCCTGTAATGGATGCATCCCCAGACAATGCATTGTAGAAGAGGAAAAAATGCAACATGAAAATCATTCTGTGTGGAGAAATGACTAGATTAKCAAAGGAGTGAGTAATAACTTGTCAGCACTTACTCCAAAAAGAAGTTTACTCTAGTTTATGGAGCAGGACAAAAATGCCTGGCCACTCTGGTACTGTTGACACAGGGAAGAAAAGGAGAGAGATGCTAAGAAGATTCCAGTTTCCCAACAAGCATTGTTATYACCTACTAAAATGCATGCTTTAATAAGTGCATTACAACTTCCACAGAAAAGGTGCAAATAATRAAGAAAAGCTATTTCCTGTATGTCCACAGTGAAATTATTCATTGCTCCTAAACAAAAATCTTCATGTTTCAGCGGGCGCCAAGAAAGGGCTCATCTGGGACATAATGTAGTCTCTTTTTTCCAGTTGATAATTTTTATTACATAATTTAGGATTGCAGTTGTCTATCTTCAGCTGATAGATGCAAACTCTTGTTGGGTAACCAAACAGGAGCTCTGTGATGAGTCAATCAGGCAGAGAATAGAGACTTTACTAAAATATGTAATGGATCTCTTCTTGAGATCAGATGATGTTTGTATGAGGATTCATCACCCTCTCAACTCTCCCATATYCCCTACCAGCACTCCTGTGCTAACYTCGCTCTCCCTGGCCTCTCTTCACTTGTTCAGCATCACATCATGCTCCTCACCCTGTCAAAAAATGCCAGAGTTCTGCAAACTCTCTCCCACATCTCACTGATTCTACCCTTCTTCCTTCAGATCTACCTGTGTCCTGTCAGGCCCTCATACTCGAGCAAGCACAAACTACCATGCATCCCTGCTAAAGTGCTTTTTAGGTGGTGTTTTTAAAAATTCAAAAGGCTAAGAGGCACTGGAATTACAGGATACTGGCTCTTGGCTCCGCCTCTGTTTACAGAGACATAAAGAAGGCTGCAGTGGGGCAAGCCAAGCATCAGTCTAGTCTTTGGCCCTCAGTTCAGCAGCAGACAACAGTTAACATACATGGAAGAGGCTATAAAGTAAGAGAACATACAACAATGACAACATTTTCTTAACATTTTCTCATAGTTGTAACCCCGTAAATAAGATTTTTGACTCTAAGGAGCAAAAGGATACAGGTTTTAGCTGTGACATTAAATTGACTGGTAGTCATGTGCCTGTTGCATCCCTGCATTTTCTTTACTCTGGGAATGCCCAGGGCAGGTTGCTGGTACCCTGTGTAGTCTCTGTGGGRCACACAGCTTCTCCAAACTTTGTCTGGGAAACAGGGAGAAGGAGGTAGGCTGTGATAAAACTTTATATAAAAATTTCTCCAAAGAGACCCAAGGCTGTGAGGAGATCCCTGGTCACCCTCACACTGCTCACAGCAAATYAGGACATTGATTATTTGTTGCAATCCCACTCCACTTTTTATGAGGGAAACTCAGCTCCTTGACCTTGGACCTAAGAGAGCCCTTGGAAGGTTCTTCAGAGCATCAGAGAAAGGAAGGCAMTATCAATAAACCTTCTTGTAAACAATTTTAAACTGTGTTACTCATGAGGTTTCTCTATATTAAATTCTGACTTAGAGTGCATGTTATTGCAAATGCACTAGTAATTTGGACTGTTAAGCTGTTAAAATATTACTAGGGTTGATGTTAAACTGTTCCTTTATGCCAATAACAAGGCTTGGAGTGTAAAGAGATTCTGAGTGTAAGCACATTCAACTAAATTGCAATCTCTCTAGGGACTTCCTGAACCAGAACAGGTATCTCTGGAGTTAGTAGCCATGACTGGCTTGTTCCTGCCACGACTTTTTCCAGTCACTTTTTAGACCAAGGCAGATCACTTGTCTTGCAAAGTTGCACATAYATTGTATGTTATCTCACAGGAACTAGAGAGCTGAACAAGGGCTCAGCTTGCTAGTTCCCCTGAGATAACATACAATGTATGTCCAAATTTGCAAGACAAGTATTTTGTAAAATGTATTTAGTATTTTGTACTTTGTATTTTGTAAAATGAATTTTGTTCTKCTTCATATTATAGACAAGCAGAAATTCCCATATTCTCATTAAGTTTTGCAGAAACTTTTCCATAATTGTGAAGATGTATGAGAACATATGACTGTGCATGTTACCATAACATCCATACCAGCATCTTCCTAATGCCCAAAACACAAAATGTCTGTGCTGTTCTTCAGCTGTGTGGGATGATTTTTGTAATGCACCCACTACTGGTAGCTGAAGTACTCTTACTTCAGTGCCTTGAAGGCAGCACTTTGSCTCAGTATGTAGAAGTGAAGAGGTCAGCTTTGAACACAATGTGGAATTCCCAAAGGAGGAAATAATATTTGAGATGTCTAGCAGTGATGTTCACCCTTGGCTGACAGCAGCTACAGAACAGCACAAAAAAAAAATCTGTTAGATCAGCTAAACCCAAGAAACAAACCAGTTCAGGACTCACTGGGGACTCTTYCCTGTATTTGTACACTGCAAGAGAGCTTTACATCCACAGGTTTGTTTGCTCTTGATATTATTTCTCCCTCCACTTATAAATGAGTCAGACATGACTCTGCTGTTAGAAAATCCCAACATGAATTGTGACTTTGGTAATTTGCTACTGAGTTATGCCTCTGCCCTSAGCAATATGTATATACTCTCAAAGGCAGTGAATGAAATAAAGCTGCCACAAAAACTTGTCTGCAGTTCTTTCTGAAAGAAGAACTTGGAACTTCACTGCCTGTGCAGCAAACAGCAGGGGCAGAGACCCAGGACACTTCATCAAAAGCRTTATGAAAGTGTCTGTTTTCCCTGGGAGGCTGGAAAACATGATTTTCTGAAAACTCCACTCTGTTCATTAGTGGAAAAGACAAAACCAACACCAGCTTTAACAATTATTGGAAGATATTTGCATTCTGGTAGTACTGACTTAGACTTYAGAGGAACATAATTTATCTAATAGCTCATCTTTCCCCATCCTCTGCAATGTTTGGTGAATCATGGCTTGTGTCCTTTCCTCTGTTTTCCACTATATATTCTCRTTTTCTTCCATTCTTTCCCTGCCCTAGGCTGGCCATTCATTAAGRCAATGATTCACTCTTACTATGGGTAGCAACAGACACAGTGGTRAAAGATGTTTTGGCACTGCTAGCTCTTATCACCGTGCAAAAAAACAACAGTGCTTAATTCATCTTGTTCAATATAACAACAATCAACAGAAGGCAAATATTAACTTTTCTTTTTTGGGAAGGCAGAAATGTTATTATGTATGCCCTTCTTTCRGGAAAACACCCTTTTTTGGACATCTTGCCCCTGAAGTGTCTAAAGTGGAAGGTAAAATTGAAAAATGAACTGTTGGAACTGTTTCTTGAGAGGAAAAATGTAATATAGTTCCTCTGGGAAATCAATATTGTGCTAATACCTCTGGTGGATAGGTGATCTAGAATGGCTTTACAATTGGTAATATTACAAAAATTCTCATTTTGCACTACAGGTTGGTAAGCAATCAAAGAATCATGGTCATGTTGCCAGGAAGGGGCCTCTCAAAGCTATTTAGTGCACTATGTCATTCAAAGCACAAGTATCAGAAATTCATTTTCAGATCAGCTGTGGCTTTGCTGGGCCAGTTCTTGAAAATCCTCAAGGTTTCCCATGTTCCCAGGTTGTGTGCTGCAGTTCTTGTGCTGCACTGACCCCTTGGTGGAAAAGCTTTTCCTCRAATTCCTCTGAAGTTCCCAGGACACAGCTGGTGCCCTTTGCACCCTGCTGYATCACCTGTGACTGCTATGCAGAATTTCTCCTGATCTTTGTGACTTTCCCTGAAGTATTGGCAGCTGYTACATGGCTCCTTATTTTCTTCTCCTGCAGACTACAAAAGCTCAACTCCTGCTAAGTGCAGACCCCATCCCAAATAGTGAAAGGCTGTCAGCACCACTGCTTTGTTTGGTTCTCCTAAATGAATGAAATTACCTTCTAGTAAACCTAGGGGAGAAAAACAACAACAACAACAAAACCAAACAGAAATCTCCATCCAACCAGAAAGCAAGGCTTTTAAATATTTTATAGAATAATCTCTCATGCAAAATCAGAGGAGTTTCTTGTTTTCMCATGAAAACCATGTTATTCTGAACTTTTAGCCATCTCTGCACAAACAAGAACCTTCACAGCACTGTCTTCTGTAATAACTGAAACTGCAGTTTGCATTTTAATGGTTTTTAGTAGTATTGAAATAGTGCATCAATTGCTTCTGTCATRTTAAGTGCACCCAGCAAATCTCTGTCTAGCACAGCAGTGTAACTATGTAATATACACAGGATTCAGCATCTACACTATATGTAACAGAATTTGCATGCAGGCGACCAACCACGTAATATGGGTTAAAAAGTTATAAACTCCAAAAGAACTGTGGGGTAAGAGATTCAAATATGCACAGAAATGACTGACTCAATTCCAACACTGGTTTAGTGATCTGAAGCCATCCTGATATGCCTCTTTTCCTCCCCGAAGAGCACATAGAGTGCAAGCTAGCCTACTGCTCCAAGGCAGTACATAAGCAATCCATATCTCCACACTTCAGRAAGCTCTTTTGCACTGGCTGCAAGCAAATAATTCCAAACACCCCAATCCAGTCACAGGAACTGCAGGCCCCAGTGTGCACTGCAGGGATAGTGAAGCCAGACCGAGGGCACATCCTTGTCACCAGCTTTCAGAACACCCAGGAGAAATGGAGTGGAGCTCTTGAATGCTGTTTACYCAGGGAAACCTCTGGCAGTACCAAGACAAACAAGAGGGCACAGCACTCAAGGTCACTGCATCCATCCACTACTTTCCCCATTGGCATGTAGAAGCACTGCACTGTCTTGTCCAGTACCACTGTCCAGTCTTGCAACACTGCTCAGTTCCCATCCTTTAAGTAAGGAGTTATGCAGGGCAGCCCCCTTTAGGCATCCTTCCAAGAATTTTGTGCCTGCTATTTCACATTTATTTCCTCAAGAACAATCTTCTCTATAAAAATCAATCTGATTACATGAAGAGCAGTGCACTGAGGGATTTCAAAAGCTGCTCTTTCCACCTAGGTGCAATCAGCCTTGAGTAGTTTGGTTTTGTCCAGTCATGAAACAYGGATCTCTATTTCTGGGAAGGGTAGAAGGCCTAGCTTGTTTTTTAAGGACTGCTGAATCTGCATAAAGTAAACACAAATCATCATTAGGACATAAGAAAAAAAAAGAAAAGTTAGCATTGGATAACATATCCATTAATGAGTTTGTTGAAACCAAGATACATTTTGTTCTCACTGGAGACTGCCCACTTTCTGATATGAAGGAAATACCCTGGGACAGCCAACAAACAATTTCTAGARCTTTCATCTGTTTTGAAAATTACTTCTGAAAAAGTGAAGAAGGACTGTGAGCTGAGATTTCAGAATCCCTGTGTGAGGAAACCTTATCAAAACAGTGTTTGTTCTTTAGGAGAGAAAGGAAAGGAGAGAGAACCTGCTGAATGAAGTGAAAGCAGGAGCATAGATTTATATTGCAAGACTTTTGAAATTTGTTTTCGAATTCTGAATTTTGTCTGTTGTTCAAAACAAGAAAAAAATTTCCTCTTATCTCAGTGGAATCCAGAAATAATGGCCACCTGCTGCCTCCTGCTGCTTTACTTCAATGGCACCTTCTAAGAGCAACTCCCCTTCAGGRAAGCTGTCTTTTATGTCTGAGTGGKCACAGTTCSTGGGACCTAAGGGTTGTCCAGTTTAATTTTCTCTTCCCTTGTGATTAGGAAATAATCTTAAAAGTGAGGMTACAGCAGGCCAAAAAGGGCAGAAATGACAGAAGTGGAGCTTTGTGTTCAGTCTCCAAGAGCTTTATTGCACACAAGATTTGGAGAAATCTTTATTGCCTAAAGATTTGGAGACTACTTGTTTGCTATTAGTTTGACCTTTTTAACTTGTTTGGTTTCTGTTCATGACTTTCTCTCCAGCTTGACAGATCTTAATGTCATCAGGATTTTTTCCCCATGAATGTTGCTACCAATCCAAACAACCAACATTGAAAAAGTTTACTAATCCTAATTTATAAAAAACATTTCCTAAAGGAAAAAAAAAAAGGCATGCTAAAGAAGGCTTGAAAAAAGCTAGAGCCTTCTGCATTTTCAATGTATAATTTTTCTAAAATACTGGCTTATAGCAACATTCCCCCACCTCCCGATAACCGCCGCAGGTCTGTGACTTCTTTAAATTGRTGTCACAGACATCTTACCCCTTTCCAGGCAATTAACCACCAGAGTGGCTCAGTTCCTTTTCTCACGGATGAATTTGTTTGGGGCTCTTTCTAATTTCATAAAGTTGCACTAGTCTGGCTGTAATTCAATGAATTATTGGCTAGGGGAAAATTATTGAAGTTCATCATGACAACATTTTTCATCAAATTAAGCAGTGTTGCTGAGAGGGGGAAAAGTTGTACTTCCAAGACAATGCACCTGCAGAGAATTAGCTGATAAATGATTAACAGACATGTGGCTGAAAACATTAATGGGGAAACAGATTTATTAAATGAACTTGGGGGTTTTTCCAACTCTAAATGCCTCCTCTGTGTGATCTTAGATATTTGGCYGTTCAAAGATGCAACACTACACTTYGTGCCATGGGAAGCAAATTGCTCAGACATTTTCCCTCTTGCATGCTGTTTGATGGTTCTCCTCCCTGTTATTTTGTCTCTGACACCAGCATTCACAAATAAATCATCATGGCTAGTGATTCCCTTCCACTGGCACAGAAAAAGTGGGAGCATATAACTACCTGCCCAAAAGGGTGTGATGTTTATACATCCTTACTTCAAATAGTGTAAGCTATGCTCTGTAGGTTTATGATGACTATGTTATATTGATACTACAGTAAAGGATACCAGCATGTTGCTGCCAGACCCTTAGAATACCCTTAGAATAATATTTGGATGTCAAACTCCTGGGCTTTGTTTGCTGTGCAGTGTCTGAAGGCTGCAGATGGAAGAGGTACTCAAGCATCAAATTACATTGTTTCCTACAGCTCCCCTGATTCCCGTGTGCAGATTTTGGGAAGTATGGGGTGAGTAAAGAAGGAGCCTGCATGAATAAAAAGGTGTGAGMCAGTGGAATGGTGCCATGGAGAAATGTACTTTATCCCCCAGTCTCCTGATGGAGAATTCCTACATGATGGTCGTTACTAAACTTTTCAAAGTGATTAGTTCCTGGTACCCAAAGTCAAGCACAGAAAGGGCTGGGTTCGCCATAATGTCAGTCTCTGAACACTGACTGAGAAATCTTGGGGCTGTGCAATGAACTGCTGTGAGAAAACAAGGAAGAAGAAAGTGATGAAACTACCAGGTGGTGTTACAGCCATTTCTGAGTGCAGAAGAATGCAAACAGAGGGCTTTCGGGAAGTGTTTGGAAAGCACTCTTGTCTAGAAAAGTCTGGGAGGCAATAAATATTTTGGACCACTTTTCTAYCCCAGACCTCTAAATGGATCCAGCTGGGACTGGATCTTCTGTGCAAGATTCTTTCTTTCTCACCCCCATCCTCACCTTTTTATCTTCTTGGGTGCATCCTTACTTTCCCTTCACCACCCTAATTTATTTCCCTTTGCTTCCTTTCACCTMCTGCCTCCTAATTCTCCTCTTTAATCTTTCTTCTGCAATGTTATTTACACTGTACTCCACACCTTTCCTCTCCYACATAACAGCTTGGAGTAGCAGCAAATTCAGTAATTGTTGGGAAAGGTTTGATCATTCCCTGAGTCTCTATTAGGAGCAGTCGCCTTGCTGAGATAAATCAAGCTCAATTGTCTTAAATTTTCTTCTTTCAGTGGGAACATGTAGYATGCCTGATATCCAGATGCTGAACCTGAATCTGTCCTCCTGAGTTTAAACCTGTTACTTTATCCCCCTGTCTATTACAGACGTAGAGAAGAGCTTATTCACTTGCTTTTAGCAGCAGCATCTTTAAACATCCAAAGACTGTTATTACTTCTCTCCTTGACATTTTCCTCTCTAGATTAAATGACCTCAGCTGACTTAACGTTTCCCTGTAGGTGATGTTTTATGGTGCTCTCATTGTTCTCTCTGCAATTCCTTTTTGCTCAGCCTTTTTGAAGCATGCCACCAAAAGTGGACATAGATGTCCTGCTGAAACCCTGGCAATGCTGACTGCAGTGGAATTCTGTCTTTTAAGACATAATCCCTTCTTTCTCTACCCATATATAGAGACATAAAAATATAAATTATCTTTCAGTATAGAGGGTTTAGTGCTGCTTTTTTTTTTAGCAATAACATGACATAGCTGACTTATATTCTTCACTATAATTTTCTGCCCTGAAGAAGGATTTCTTGCCAACTATTTTTCTTGCTATGTTAAAATAAAGGTCTATTCCTGACTGAGTGCATTGCTTCTTATTCCTAATGGTAAGCAGCCTTCTTTGAAGAATATTCTTCCAATTCAACAAAATTATCCAGAATCCTAAGCTTGCTTTCTAAGGTCCTTCCTAGTCTGTCATCATCTGCAGATTCAGTAGTCATACTTTCCCTTCTGTTGCTTCCACTGTCCCATTTTCTGTCCCYAAACTTCCTGACTCAGGTTAATCATGAAAATTTTATGAAACACTGTATGCAGATCAACCTTTACAGGAATACTGCTTTGCATATCTCCCATTCTGACAGTGTCTTATTTTCTAGACAGTTTTTCCCCTACATAAAATTAATTCATGTAGTAGKTCATGTTTCTTTAACTTAATTATAGACTAATGGAAAGCAATGCCTATTGAAACATAAGATATATGAACTCTGATGCTTCCTCCACATTGACAAGGCTTGCAATTCYRGRTGGATTAGGAAGTCTATTTTGGATRTGACACATCATTATCTTCTAGGTGCTTATGTAAAATTTACTTGATTATTTGCTCCTCTATTTTTCTGTGAACGAATTCTCTGCTGCAGATATGTTAGCATAGGTGTCCTTTGTTGATAGATTTCAAACAGACACTGTTAATATTTATTAGTASTGGACCACACTGCCCAAGGAAGTGGTGGGCACCATCCCTGGAGGCATTTAAAAGATGTTTTGGTGTGACACTTGATGGTCTGGTTTAACAGTGGACTTGGCTGTGCCAAATTATTGCTTGGACTTAATAATTCTARAGGTCTCTTCCAACCTAAAAGATTCTACAGATCTATTAATGAATGCCATTTCTTGTGCAAAGGCCCACAAAACCAACAGAGGGACAAGTGAAGGAAGTGAGCAGCTTTGGCTGTTGACATCTGCTGTGTTTGTGGTTTACTATGCAATGTGCATTACGTTACCTCACAGCCTTGCCCTGACTGCTGCAGTCTGAGTCAGAAGAAACCTCTGGATGGAGCAAAATGTTGTTCTTTCCCTGGAAGCCACTGAGTAAGGCCAGGGGAAGTGTAATGGGTCAAGGTGGGTCCAGCCCAAGGGRGGCTGGGAGCAGGCAGTCAGGGAGCAAGGAGCCTGCAGTATGGCACCTGTCACACCCCAAGGGTRTGTTGGGAACATGGGTGACATAAACTTGCATATCTTCTGCCCTGTTGAATTGGAATAGTGAGRAGAAGCATTAGGAAGACAGAAAGCTCCATGTGCAGAGCTCTTCTGTGTTTGACAACCTGCTGGYTCCCACCAGGGCAGGGTTAATTTTTGCAGTAGCCAGGAGGGGCAYGGCCAGGACCTGGAGGTTATTCTGTGCAACCTCACATCATTGCTGGGGGCAGGGAGAAGGGGTCACTTCCAGTTGAGTAAGGGTGGCAAAGGGAATGGTTGGGTACCACGGTTTCCAAACAACTGTGTGTGAATCATTTGCCTATCCTGKACACTTTGTTATCCCTGTTGTAGCTGATACCATTTGCTTTCTTATCTCATCACTGTTTCCAATACATTGTTCTTACCTCAACCTGTGATCTTAACCTTTTGTGCCTGCAATTCTCCTCTCCATCCTCCTGCACTGGGAAAGGGAATGGGGTGAGGCAAAGGGAAGTGAGCAAGCAGTGCATGGTTTGGAGTGTTTTGGTGGGAACAATAAATTGGGGAATACCATTCCTGAACTATGAGAGAAAGACTGAAACACACCCAAAATGAGAAAGGGGAGGGGGAGTTTTCTAGCTCAAGGAATAAAAAGACTTCCTTTTCTTTCACTTGGTTTGTCAGATTTGGTACTCGCATTCTCTTAGGTTTATTCTTTTTACTCTTAAGTTACTTTGAGACCTACATATTTGAACACCTACTAAATAAAACTGTCRGCACAAGGACATAAATTCACTGTTAAACTGCAACAAGGGTCTGATGGCTTTTTGCTAGGTAGGYCTTTTCTCCAAGAGGATTCCCCAGAGTCTGTAAGCAAAGATTTGTGTAGCAAGACAAAATCCAGTCAAATCAAAGAGTGCTAAAAATGTGGCCTCTAAGCAATGAACACAAAAAGAAAACCTCAGTACCTTAGCAAAGAACAYGAGATTTTTCTAAAATCATTTGCACTGCTGTTCAAATCTTTCTGATCAGTGACAGATCAGGAAAACCTCAATCCTACAAACCAATGTTCAAACTGTGCCATAGATGAACTTCCTCATATACTGTAGCTTCCGGAATCACAAGACAATTCCTCAGTTATGATGAGGTAGAATGTACTGTGAGAAGGCATTTTTAAACAGAATTATAGAATTATTTGGGGTGGAAGAGATCTTAAAAGATCATCGAGTTCAGATTCTACTGCCGTACAGTATACCACTAGACCAGGTTACTCTGAATCCCAATCAACCTGCCTTTAAACACCTCCAGGGATGGGACATCCACAACTTCTCTGGCCACTTCTTTCAGTGCCTCAGCACCCTTACAGTAAAAAATTTCTTCCCAATATTTAATCTAATCTTAACCTACACTCATTCTGCTTAAAGCCACTTGTGTCACTACATGCTATAAGAAACTTAAAGATCACCATTGCCTTTAAACATTTTCAAGGCTGCAGAAGGAATTTGCTATAGGATAAACCACCACAACAGGAACTTCATGTAAGCACAGAGGAGAGGAATGTGCAACAGGAAGGCACTAATTCCAGGCCTAGCAGAGGTGAGCTTTGCTTAGCACCTCCTAGTTAATGCATCCAGAGAAAATTCTCACTGTGACAGACCATGCCATGGAACCTTTCCATGGCAACTGCTTATAAACAGTCCACGCCATGCCAAGCATGCCATCTTTGGTACCCTGTGGGTACCAAACTTGGACTGTATAAAGGTGATTCCCTAGAAGAACGACTTAAGGACCACCCCTGAGAAGGGCAGAAGAAAGACCAACAGGATGTCAACTGGGTCCATGGGGTGGTGATACCTTTCTGCTTATTCTGTCTCTGACTCTTTTTCTCCCCCAACCCCCCTTTCCTATTTCTTTCTATCTCCTTCACATTCACTGTTGAATAGAATCCATATTATTGACTTTGGCATATGGTCTTGTTTGCACCTCAATTTAGGCAGAGGCATCTCTTAATAATCAGATCATAACAATTGCCCTTGTGAAATGTCCCTCTCCAGCTTTCTTGCAGGCTCTTTTAGGTACTGGAAGGTGCTCAAAGTTCCCTCTGGAGGCTTTTCCAGGCAGAAAAACCCCAACTCTCTCATTTTGTCTTCATAAGAGAAGTGCTCCAGCCTTCTGATCATCTTCAGGGCCTTCCTTCAGATTTGCTCCAGGAGGTCCATGTCCTTCWTATATTGGGGAACCAGGGCTGCATGTAGCACTCCAGGTGGGGTCTCACAAGAACAGAGTAGAATTTCCATTTCAAAACCTATGAAAKTTACAGCAAATAGACCAGCTGGGAAATTTTCACTTTGTAAGTTTTACGTTTAATAAGACCCGCTCATTGATATCCTTGAATATATTACTTTTAGGGTCATAGCATCAGAGACCATCTGTCACTTTGACTTACAGCTCTGATGATTACTTCATTTTAGAGGCTTTAGTGTTTCAAAAAACAGGAATTAATTCTTTCAAGAGGAAATATCCCTCCAAGCAGAAAGTCCAGCAAGTCTCTAAATTCTCATTACAGGGATTCTCTGCAGAAGAGAATTTTGCACATTGGCCTGAAGCTGCCTCAGCTCTGCATGTCTGGTCCCTAGCACCCTCTATCAGGTACAGGGCATCTGAGAGTGARAATGATGATCTCATTCTGGTTGCAGATTAGCTTGAAACAAGATTTCACTAAGTCATGAGTGCTAGAGGGTCTCTGTGGGTTATTGCAGTCATGACTTGTGTGTGTACTGCAGGATGTAGATTGTTCTACACGGGCTCCCAGGCATTCACCAGGCTACAGAAAGTAATCTTTCTGGCAGAAGCAGCCTTTGTTGATTGCAAAAACTGTAAATGCCAGGGGCTACTCCAGCTAAACAGCATATTTCATTCTCTCAAGTCCTGAGAGTGCAGGCAGGCTTGGTRAGACCTCAGTGACTTATTTCATCTGAAATAAGGAAGCAGCCAGCACAGTGSTGTTGAACTGGCTACTATCTCCTAYRACAAACTGCTCCCAYAAAAGAATTCTTATCAGAAAAGAWGACTTTGTCACTACAGTATAATACTTCTATCTTTCAAGTATAACTTTAGCCATAAAATAAATTACTTTAGCTTACAGAGTACTTCAACTTYGCCTCTTTATGATTTTGATGCAAAAGAGTGATTCTARACAGTATTAATCTCTGATTTGTTCTTCTAGCATATGTGTCTGCCTTCAACCTCATTTATGTACAACATATTGAATATTGTAAACGAATGATACATAACAAAATAATTTAATTTCAATATTAATGAATTATCAAATGCATACTTGTTTTTCTTAATAACTGATCAAGGCTAAAAACAAAAACCRTTTACATGCTGGAGGTAGAACAAGTTAGTAATTACTCTGTGTTCCTTCTCTGGCAAGACACTTTTCCTCTTTTTTTGCCTTTTTTTACACTAATTGTGGATGCTACCAGGATATTATGTATTTAGTGTCAGGATTTGGTTATACTGTGGGYCTTGCTATGCTGGGTGATCAATCCATGCTATTATTTTTGTTTTATATGCCTAGCCTGAAAATACTATGCTAAATAAATAAGGAAATGATTGAAGCTTTGAAGTCATAGAGTGGTTTAGCCTCRTTTCTTCAACACATCAACACATTGAGGTTTTTCACTGCATTTCACAAACTATTAACACAATATTATTGTGTTAATAGTTTGTGAAATGCAGTGAAAAACCTCAATAATAACACAAAATTATTAACATTGAGATAATAATTACTGATTAACTAAAAATATGCCATCATATTTACTCTACTAAATGGTTCAGGAACAGATTGGAAAGTCATTACCAATTATTAAGTCAAYGGAGGAAAAAGAGAATTTTATAACTCTTCTGTTCCATCCACTCATCTTACATCTGTTCTTTCTCAGCCTGGGCTAATTCAGAAACCTGGTTCATGGATCAGGTCCTCAGCATAAATGGAGCTGTTTGCAAGCTCCTTAAAATCACTCACTCACTCACTCACTCACTCACTCACTCACTCACTCACTCACTCACTCATGCCAGGATAAGATGGTGTGAAATGAACCCTGGAATGTTAGAAAAGTCTTTTTCTCAAGCCCTGTGTCTGGAGAGAAATTCCGGGTTTGTCTGTCGTGCGATTCAAGGTTGTTTATTTTTTCTTACCTGTTGCAGTGTCTGTCTGCCCTGCTGTGGTCTGCACTGCAGCATGGTCAGGGTCAAAATCCCTGCCCACCTGGGCAGATTTTGCTTCTTATACAGAGTTCTAAGTATCTAATATTTATAGTTAATTGCCAATAACAATCCATGATAATAAATTGTGCCTATCCCTTCTAAACCAATCTGAAAGCATCACYGTCAGAGCAAAAGACGGAGGAGAAGAAGAAGGAAAAGACAATGACACACCCAAAATACTCCATTTTATTTYTTTCAAAGCCCTATTTTAAAAACCCATAAATCTACTTTTCACCCTGTGATTTATTAACTATGATTCTAATTTAAACTCTTGTGGCCTGAGATTCCTCATACAATGTTGGCAGTCTCTCCCATGGGCTAAGATCAAGGCCACCGCTATTTCCGACTCCCTGCCAAGGTCTCCAGACCCCCTGCCAGGGTCCTGGACCACCCAGAGCACCCAGAAGAGTGTCCTGGGTTCCAAAAGCTAACTCACTCACTCACTCACTCACTCACTCACTCACTCACTCACTCACTCACTCACTCACTCACTCACTCTCACAGAGGAGTAGGACAGAAGGCTGAATAACTGCAAAAYCAGAATAATTATTTCCCAGTCCTTATTAATACMTGTGTCACATCATTCTCATTTTGGYCTTTGTATGTCAGGGGAAATTACATGACTCTCTAGTCAGACTACTGCACCAGCTTTCCAGACACAAAAAAACCAGATCATGCAGCAGTGACTGAGAGCTCAGCACAAACACATGCGAAGGTGAAGAGGATTCTGAGGGAGCTGTGTCTTCACATGATAATTGTTCATGTCTCTTGAGCAGCTATATACACCTTCCACTGCTAAGATGATCAACAGCTAGACAGATCTATCTAAAAAATGTCTGCTATCCAGGGAATGTCTGTCTCTGTCTGTATATGCATACCCTATTTACCTTAACAGCAGAAATTGGCACACTTCAAAAGCCTTTACCTACACCACAAATAGACTAAAACTTCTTTTTAGAAATCTGAATTTGTTGTTACATCCTGATGTCAATGAATCTAATCATGGGGTGTGGTAATGATACAAACTGGAACACCTCTCAAATTCCAGCTTGATTTGGATAGTAAAAGCAGAATTAATTCTGCCTTAAACAATCCAACATTCAGAAGAATAAGTTAACTGTAAGGACACATCCAAAGGTTTTAAGTATGTGTATAAGAGTCAAATGCATGTGAAATATCACATAGTAAAATCCTTTGTGYTTAATTTGCAATGCTGTCCTGCACATCTCAGGCATAATGAATCAATTCCTGTTTGTCCTTTTATGAAGCAAGGTCTTTATTACTTTTGGCAGCAGCCTGGCTATTCACTATATTTTTTTCAGTGAAGCCCTAAAACTGGGGAGAGAAAAGAATCTATAAATTAACCACAATAATTGCATCATAGTGTKGAGTCTCTGATCACAGCCTAGATGAGGAGTAGTAGCTGAGAGAGAGGTTACATCAGGTCACTCATTTGGGCTCTTTGCTCAAAGTGTTGTGCTAAACAGCTGTTCATGGGATTACTCACAAACAAGACTGTAAAAAGAARACACTTAAAAGGTAATCTGCATTCTATTTTAGAAACAAAACTAAATCCCCCAATTCTGAATAATCTGCACAGCTCGTTATGAAGCCTTTGCTCTGGCAGTAGTCTCAAAGTTAATTACCTTTTTTTATTCCAGTTTTTCACACATCATTTMAACTATAGTGCTAGTAATTTTATTTTTGATGCACATTTTAGCTGCTCACCAGTTCCTGCAGCCATCTTCTGGGAGTTGTGAGATCTGGCTGGAAATTATAACTCTACAGGCTGACTGCTCAGAAAAAAAGCATGGTCAAAGAATGCAGCATTAGACTGTCTTCTTGGCAGGGATTTTTCAATAGGTTTTCACTCAGGTTGGGCTAAACATTTTATTCTGTTTCCTTGATTGGAGCCAACATTTTTATGATTGGATGCCTTAAGGAACCATGCCATGCTCAAAAAAGAAAAAAAAAGTATGGGACTTTGATAAACAGAAAAGAAAAAAATCCCTGTCATGTTGGTTGGGACTCATTATTAGTTCTACTTTTGAATTTTTTATAATTTTGCTGTGTATTTTGGAAAAATGGGATGTGASGGGGAAAAAAGTATCAAGGCAAAGTTAGTGGTACTGTATCCAGTGTCTTTTCTTTTAGATTAAAAAGTATTTTGTGACAAAATAATGAAAAGTTTATACTGAGGTCAGAACATCTTGGCCTCTAGTCATCTGAACRCTGATGCAGTAAAAATCATGCACTGAATTTACAAGATATACATGCTAAAAAKGTAAGATAGATTTCAAAATAGAATAAAGATTTATTCTGCACAATAAACTCAACTGGAGTGCAAGATTTCCAGGTAGATTTGTGTAAGCAAGGAGAACCAGAGCTTTATATCATTTCTACCATAAGTATTTTTTAACTAGGCTACATTTTTGTCATTGGAGGACCTTCCACTAGAGCCTGAAGCAATTTCACTTAACATCTGTCTGTTACTACTTTTTTTTCTCAAACTCTTAAATATTGCACACTTGTGTCATGAAGTCATCAACGAGGCAGAATACAGAARTTTTTTTCAGGCTTGGTTTGTCTGCATAAACCATGGAGACAGAGAGATACATGCCTAAAGATTCCACACAAGAGAGAAGGCTGGCTCTGTCAGGCAAATAGCTTACCTAACCAAAAAGGAAGGGGAGAAAAAAAGAATGTGGGATCTTCTGGTTCAGCTTTCTCTTGATATACTTCTTATGAAGGAAAATGTTTCAACCATTTGGCTCCAGAAATCCCAAAAGAAGTACAAGCTTACCAAAACAAAGTGTGTTGTATTGGAGATGAGGGCTGTGTAAAAGAATATATTYCACTACAGCAACCTTTTTGCACCCTTTTTTTGAAGAAGAAGATGGAGCATTCATAATTTTTGGGTGTACCACATTGTGGAAGACACCAGGCTGCAGCATTCAGGTTTAAAATATTGTGAAGCAGATTCTGTTTTTTCTGTGACAGTTGCCCTACTTCATGTGAAACTACTAGAGAGAAAATAAACATGTCCCTAACCTACTGATTTGACTGCCTGCTTGGGCAGAAAAACATGCAGGTCACTATCCAGATTGTGCTGGGATGCAGCTGAAGTTAATAATTTGAATCCCACTCCAGTGCTCCAGGGAATMCATCTCTTACATGTCCAATATGTTAAGGAGTTCTTCTTCCCTCCTGATAATGTATGCTGAATCCTGAAGACTTTAGACAACATYCATGATCCTTTTCCTAAGAAGGCTCTGAATAATCTTCTGTGTGTTAGCCTCTCCTTTTCTCATAACTCTAACAGACCTTCTTTCTAGCATCAGTTCCAGATTGAATTCAACTTTCTCTACCACAGGTAAGCAAAAGYGAGACATTGTCAACACCAGTGTTCTCTCCTGATGTGAATCTCTTTAGATGGAGAATCAGCACCTTGTTTATTTCCAGTTGGACTGCCTCAAATATTGGAACATGCTGCAGTCATTGAACTTGATGTCTTTGAGCTGGGACATCTCCAATGTCATCTGTTTTGCAAAAGGTTTCCTGAATGGATAAAGTTTCAGTGTGGTTGTGATTTGCTCTGTGTACCTGCCAGGACTCTAGGAAATAAAACCAAAAATATGAATTATGTTAGAGGAAGAACAGGTATTTGTAACAACATTTGATAAAAGTCATGGCAGAARTATGCCTTTCATTAATAATGTTTTATTTTTCCTCGTTGTAGCATTTTCTATGGGTTATATCTGGTATTTTTCAATTAAAATGAAAATAAACCCTGGTCATTTTACTTCTCACAGATGTTTTCTTTTACCACATGCTTACAGATTTGTTCTGCCTGTCTTCCCCACCTCTCTGTTGATCATTATGCACTTTTTTGGCTCTTATCTTAGCTTTGCCCAATCCTGCAAGAACTCCTCCATCTGCTTGACATTAGGGCCCTCCTGAAGTAGAAACACAAATCTCAATGTGGCTAAAGCATTAGACTAGAAATATTTTTAGGATACAGGATCTATTTCTGCTTCATAAGCCTTCCCACAAAGTGGAGCCTGGCTCTAACTTGAGTGCCTGCATGTGATTGAAAAATAAATTGTTTTTTAAATAACYTCAAAAGAAGAAAGAATTCTTGCTTGCTTCTGGATATAGGAACTGCTCTTCTCAGTTACCAAGCAGAGTGCCTGATAAAAGTAGCTGGTTCTCACCATGTTGAATGGGAAAAGCAGGAAATTTCGCAAATTGGACTTGCTCTAAAAAARATTTTTGTAGATGCATTGGAAATGAGGAAGAGATTTTAAACACAAACGTTTATACAATCATTAACTAGCTACTRGAAAACTCTAAAATGCTTTTAACAAAAATAAAAAATGCATATAGCTTTCAGCAAACATAAAGATCAGTTAAAAGAAATGCATCTGTGTTTGCTGTTTCAAAACATTAGGAAGATGCTGATTCCAGAGATGCATTAACCAYTTCTTTAACCTAACCACTACATTTCTTTCCCATGGGGAAAAAATTATTCCCATGGGGAGTATGGATGACTATTTTCATTTTTCAACTGTTGAAACACTTGAATAGTGGGAGTGATAGTAATTGTAGCTTTTCCATGCCTTGTAGTTAGCAAAATGCAGGACTTGTTGGAATATTATTGTGCAAAATTTGCATATTRACTGTAAGAAAAAAATCTGAAGACCACTTCAAGTTCTACTTGAATTTCTCTACACTCCTTGTAGACTGGGAAATTGTCTAGACAGAGTGAAGAGTTTTGTTCTTCTGGAAGTTCACTGCTGAGCTCTTCTCAGTACTGTTAAATATTGGGTACAAGTTTAATCACTAAAGCCAGATTCTGTCCTTTCTGCCAGATGCACCTGTGCCCCTGAGCCTTTCTTCTGCCCACACTGTGAGCTGAAAATGAAAGGTATTTGTTGGCTGCTAAAAACAAAACACACAAAAAAAGGAAAAAGAGAAAATTTCTGCTGYGAGAAGTCATGAAGATCACTTAAATGCATATAAGTGGCTTCTGCCTTTAAAATCAGAATCCATTTACACTGGGATAAAAGGGGTGCTGCAGTTAAGATAGACCCCTGGGGAATATTTAACACTCTGTAAATAAGCACATTGTCACTTCCTGGACTTTTTAGTACTCCTCAGAGTCTTCTATGCAGTCTATCTCTGTGACACCTCTATATAGGGCAATAGAGAAAAATGGTCGTTCTACAAATAAACTTCTTCTATACCAACTTTTATTTTATTTCCCCTTAGTCAAGAATAAACCTTCACTGGAAGTTGCCAGATGTGATTATTGATCTGAGTCTGAGAGCATAACTCTAGACAACAGTCCAGGAATAACTAAGAAGTTGAGTTATTYTTTTCCCTTGCTTTTAATTTAAATTTGGTTTTTAAACAAGGAGATAGCCAAGACTGGAGGAATGTGTAGCAAATTACTGAAGTTAAAGCACAGTATCAAAACAGCATCATGTTGTTTATGGCTTAGAATCCTGGGAGGCCTGCAGGAACAGTAGTGGACATGTGGCTGCAGATCTCTCTGCACCTAGAGGATTTGACATACTGTGCTGCTTGAATAAAGACAAAATGACAAATGACACTGAACAGGAGAAAAGTTGGAGCTCTGACAATTTTGACGAGGTCAGGCAGAAGCATCTTTCACCRTGTCCTGCACATTGGAGGAGGCAGATGCCCCTTCCCTACCTTCTCTAAYTTTTTGCACTACTAAAATTCTATGTTCTGAAAGTTTTGCTCATGAAGTAGTTTGGCAGACTGTAGTCTTGTTTTGACATATGCCCCTCTGTACCATAGAAAATATTCCTGCAAGTTTAGAATAGTGAGGAAAGACACATCTTTTTTGAAAACACTGAGGATGGCCTGGAGGCTTATTTAGTAACCAAAATTTGATTGCAACTATTGCAAATTCCAGAGCTTTCAATCCTCCTAACCTGAGGCAGAGCTGGCTTGAAGCTTTGCAGAAGTAGCCAAGCACCCAGGACAGGGGGCTGGCATCCCTACATAGTCAGTGTGGGACAACAGGACCCCTGGGGCAATGGGGATGGGGGAGGGCACATCGTGTGGCTGGAGAGCAGAGAGAAGGGGGCAGGTTGTGATAGGAAGACTCCAGGACTGAAAGACCCCCATTGCTGCCCAACTGAGAGCTGAGGATGCTGATGATTTGTTCTGACTCACCACTCATCTTGAGGAAGACTACAATCTTAATTTTGACACCCAGAGGAAMATCAGAAGGATGAACACAACACCAGAGAAAATGCACAGCTATCAATAATTTTCTTGCATTAATGAGGATAAACTATATAATTTTTGCAGTAGACTGTTAAAGTAGACTGTTAAAACRTTAGCCAGGTTAACAATAAATTCTTGATTCTACATATACACCTATATCAAAATACTGATTGTAAAAATGTTCTCTGTTTCAGCAAATTCTCTCCCAGCATTCCAGAGCTTGTGACTCGTGACCACCTGGGCCAGTTGTGGTGACTTTGAACTTGATAACCTTAAGTTAATTTTCTTCCCTACAGAATTGTCCAGCTGGACCTTAACTCATAGAAACTACCAGCATTCACACCATCTAAGGAAAAATTTAGTTGAGCTACAGGATGCATGGAAAATTGCCTCCATGTGTTTGTATGAACTTGCAATCAGCTYATTCTTCTGATGCTTCCTAAGTTGCCAAGCAGCAACCACTGCCCCTTTTTGTTTGCCACCAGCTGACATTTCCTGTACCTCCAGAGGCTTTTGGTTTGTACCACAATTATACCATATGGACTTCTTTCAGGACCTTGCTGCTTCCTCWTGTCTGACACAGGCCTCTTGTCCTCCCTCTCCATCCTTCCCTGG
This sequence comes from Alauda arvensis, assembly GCA_902810485.1. NCBI lineage: Eukaryota > Metazoa > Chordata > Aves > Passeriformes > Alaudidae > Alauda > Alauda arvensis. The sequence continues at coordinate 1,015,812 of CADDXX010000134.1, read as the reverse complement.
AGGATGCAGACGTGTTTGCTCTGCAGATACTTGTGTCTCCTGCAGCTGCTCTATTAATTAAGAAGCTGCCTTGCAAAAATGACTGGCACTTCTGGGCTCCCTGTTGCTATTTTTAGCTGGGACCTCAAGGCTTGAGATGTCATGAAAAATGACCTTCCTAAGAAAACAGCATTTGTAGATTAGCATAGTAAATTGGGAATAATTCCTGCTCTCAGGGAACCTGTTTGGATGAAAGAAGCCTCAGGGTCTCTGGATACATGAGATACCAAACACAAGAATCATAAAACCTGTTAAAAGTTTTCCATTTTCCAAGTTGAAATGCTTAATTTATTMAATCAATAACAGAGCAGTTTAGAGAAGCTTTAAATAGAGAAAAGGTGCAAACCGTACAATGTATGTCTTGCCAAAGCTGCATTCTTAAAACCAGCATCTGGAAARCATAAACAGGGACTTAAATTCAGAYTGCTGAGCCAAATGCACTAAGCACAGAGCAGAGGAGGAGAGGCAAGTGGAAGTGGAGGGGAATGGCAGCCAGTGCTGACCTCAGAGCAGATAATCAGCTATTTGGGCAGTGCCTGTGGCAGGGTCCCTCTGGCAAAGTAGGTGGCCAAGCACCTGTCTAATGGCTGCTACCCAAGACTGTGCATGAATGGGTTTGGAGAGGCTTTGCCCTGAAATKACTCAGACTCTTCTAAGTTTGTTCATAAGCACAAATACATGAGTTTTTATATATATATACAAATATATAAATATATAAATATATAAACATATAAATAAATAAATAAATAAATAGATAAAGGTGTGTATATATATATATATATATATAAAAACTCATGTATTTGTGCTTATATATTTTAGACCAATGTTGGTCGTAGATATCTAAATCCTTTCCAAACAGTTATTTGGGCCAGTATGTAAACATCTTTTTCCAGCTTTCTAGACTAGCAGGAAAAAGGACAAATCATAACTTGTGCAATAATGAGTATYAATTATACATTTTTTATTTAATTGAGAAAAAGAAGAGTCACTTTTTAAAGACACAAAGATTTCAGGAAAGTGCATTGTGCCAATTACATTTAGTAGTTAGGAAATAAAATTGTGTTATTCTATTATCAGTCACATTTGCAGACATTAGTTCTCCTGGAAACTTGTCAAAGCTTTAGAGTACAGCTGTCAGGGCAAAAACACAGAAAAAGAATACTTAACAAACAATTTGCAATTGACCTTTAAATGCTATTTTCACCAATTAAAATAAAAATTTGGAAAATTTCTTAGAATAATCTCTTATGTCTGACTAAAAGTATATTACATTCTGCTCGTGTTTTACTTGATATATCTACATATATATATATACACACAAATACAAATTTAATTGATATGCATACCTATATACACATATTATGTGTATATACTAGTTAGATAATTCTTTTACCTGCTGTAGGTTTCCAAAAATTCCCTTTGGACAAAAATAGGACACAAATGTTAGAAACAGAAGCACTCATGTCACTTGCTTCATGTCTAAWAATGATCTTAGCAAGAGTGAAGATGAAAYTTCTCCTCTAGRTATTYARTAGTACACAATCAGATTTTGGTTTGTTTGTTTGCTTCTCTTGTCTGATGCACCAAGTGCTGGCCACTGACAGAGTTTCCAACTTGAATTKAAATATATTTAATATAAGCTTGCAACTCTATGATTCCAATGCAGCAAAAACACAGACAGACTGAATAAATAATTTAATCTAGGTTTACTATGCTCCTAATTGAGAGTTTCATGCATGGAGGAAAGATTGTCTCCCCAGTGTGTTACCTAGGATATACACAAGAYATACAAAGCATGGATATATTTTTGTAAAAGAGACATGTAATTTACAACTTTTTTTTTCTAAAGTTCAGAAAGCAAAAGAAATTTTGCAGGTATTGACTGCTAAATAAAACAGTTTCCTACATGATATTAGAGATTAGTATGACATTACAGGAGAAAACATTCAACAAGAGTTGCTATTTTATMATATAAGGAGTTTCAGTAAAGAAATCTCTTGTGTCCTTAAATCTGTTCTTCTCTTTTCTACTTTTACTCGGGACTTCTCCTTTCCATACCTGTCTTGTTTCTGTTCCTGTATCAGAAAAAAAAATTAAAATAACTTTTCTAATGATATCTTTACAGAAACACTAGGAATAAAGGTTTGGTGCTAAGTACTTTAGGGTAATATAAGATTAATAAAGGTTTGGTGCTTACTACTTTAGGGTAATAATCTGAATTTCCTGTTAGAGACTTTATTCCTGCTAGGTTCAAAATGCAGCCATTACTTGCTAGTCAAACAAAGAGAAAAAAAATGCTTATAATACTCTCTCAAATACAGAACACTGATTGCATTTTTGTAGCATCATCATTTGCTATCAATTGTTCTCAAGGAGCATCAATCTAAGAGACAGAGCGGCAGTCTTCTAACTTCTGTGTGTGTGAAGCTTAGAAATATTTAAAGACTACAAGAGGAACATGCTGTAGGGAGCACTGCAACAAACACTGGCTCTTCAATTCCACTGATAAAAGTGACAAAAAATATTTTACTACTTATGTTCCAAAAACATCTAGTAAAACGTTATAAAAGAAAAAGTAAGGACGATAAAAGCATAGGCGCATGATGTTACCAGTTTAATGACGTTTCTTCTTTTTATTAGTAGCAATCCCACAGATGCCTGAGGAAGCACATTTGCCTTTGTTAAAACAAATCCATTCTAGAAACTGTTCTGACATCCATCATTAAAGCATTTTATGTGAGTAGTCTTTCTTACTGTATTATTAAACCATTCATTACCATSATAGATAAAATCTCCATTCCACTGGGAATCTGCTGTGGCATTACAGAAGTGTACCAGAATGCTTGGCAGCAATTAAATGTGCCACGACAGGAAAGCAATGGAACAATGTAACTTAACATTAGGCTTTTCCAACTATGGAATATTTCTATTGTGCTATTTAGCACACATACCAAAGTCAATTTCCTCTTACAATAAATAAAGGAAYAAATAAATTCCATTTGTACCAGAAGTGAATCTCAGCAGTGCAGCCTGCAATATGATTGCTAAAACAAGACAAAAAAAAGATGGAAAACTCTTAGTTACAGCACTGACTCATTTTAAGTTCCTGATACAGCTCTTAAATATGCCTAGGCAGCCTGAACTGTATCTCTGTAATTGAGCAAATAGCAAATGACTGTACTTAAAACACCTGAAACTGCACAGGCTTTAGAGAGCAATGTATTTAGGCATGAAGGAAGACATCACCAGCCTTTTCTTTCTTCATTATTCCCCAGGGAAAAATATATTTTCAAAACTTGGCTTTATAGGTAATTCTTTCACATTATTACTGATGTATTCAAGCACTTCATCATCTCTTGTAGTGGCCCTGTTATACCTTGGAAACAGATAAAAYAGAATCACAGAATCAGACAATCACYGAAASTCGAAGGACCTCTGAAGACTCTCCAGTCCAAACCCTCTGCTCAAAACAGTCACCTACAAGCAAGTTACTCAAGGTCATGTCCAGATATCTCAGTGGATGGACACTCCACAATCTTTCTGGACTGCTCTGGACTACCCATTCCAGTGCTTACTCAGCTCCACAGTAAAAGAAGTGTTCTTCTCAGGTTTAAGTAGAATTTCCTGTGTGTGAGTTTCTGCCCATTGCCTCTTGTCCTGTCACTGGGCACTACTGAGAAAATGGCTCCATTTCATCTACATCCTCTTTGAGCCTTGTCTTCTTCAGGTTGAAGAGTACCAGTTCTCTCACCCTTTCACCATGTGACACAYGCTCCATCCCTTCATCATCTTKGTGGCTCTTCCCTCTTGYCCCARTATGCCARTGTCRTGTACTGGGAAAGCCAGYRCTCCAGACACAGCCTCACTAGGGCTGAGCAGAAGAAAACCTGGCAATGTTCTTCCTAACAGGCCCAGAGTGCCCAGGGAACAGGATAGAGTACTCTTACAAATGAAGTAAACTGTACAACACCTTGGAAATGAGCTTGGATGCTTGAAGTTTTGCCCTTGTACATGGACTGATCCTTTTCTGACTGCACTTGTGCACCTTACTAGAACAAGATTTGGAGGCTTGTTCAAGAACACTCTGTGCCACATTGCTTAAACATGGTCCCTAACACAGGTTTGCCCACACCCACCCACTGCCTCTGTGACAGCTGAACCAAAGACCAAGAACACCAAGCAGCATGGACAAGACTGCAYTTGTTTGACCTGCAGTGTCCTTCAGTGCACTTGCAGGGGACTGTGCAATAGAAACCATTTTTATACACTGTCATGTCACATCATAATGCATGCAGCACATGGCTTCTGTTTCAGCTGCCTTTCAGCACTCTCCTTGCCTCAGACACCACAAAGTAACAGGTAGGCAGAAACCTGGTATTTACATCCTGGAGGCACAGGAAACACCCCATGGAAGAGACTTAAGGCTAGTAGCCAAGCCAGATGTACAAAGTTCATGGCCACAGAAGACTCYAGTCCTGTTGAATGTATTGGTAGAGACATAGTTGCAGGTGAACAATTGTCTCTAAACACAGCATGGACCCTTAGGCTGAGTGTGCTCCAGCCAGTATAGCCAAGAGGCGTGTCCCAGCAGGAGCAGTCTCTCCTGCTCCCTTTCGTTGGGATAATGATCTGTTCATTGTTGRGAATGCTCTCCTAGAAAGGCACTGATGTGGATTTGAATCTTCCACTTGTTTCTTCAGAGGAAATGGGATGTTTGATTTCTGTTACCTAGCAAAAGCTTCCACTCARGTAAATACGTCAGACTGCCTAAGTCAAACTTGAGAGCTGTGMTATAAGGCATTATGGCATACAACTGATTCTCTCCAAATTATTATTTTTAAGTGACTTGCTTAGGGCCACCTCTGATATCAAACAGAGAATCAGACTTGTAGGCACATATATGCCATCCACACAGCTGCTCTCCTGCTTCTAAGCAGGAAGTCTGGCTCTTGTTTGGCCTGACCAAACCTAGAGTCCTAGGGAGTCACTGTGAGAAATGTACCTGTTACAGGCATCTCTGCTTAGTCTTTTGTAGGCTCTGGTGGAGGAACACACAAAGGCCACCGAGGCTGRGAGTCCCTAGGACACAGATCAGTGATTACTAATTAGAGCCTCTCCTTTGCAGCCACAACCCACATGTTTGGAAAATGGCTTTGTCATACCAGCTTAAGCATCTGGTTTTCAGACAGATGCTTAGGTATTACATCTCAGGTAATTGCTTTTCAGGTCCTTTCCTTGGAAAGGAAAACCAAACAAAAAAGCCACACGCATATTTGATGCACTTGCAGATTTTCTCTGATTTAGAACAGAACAGTTGAATTTAAATTTATTTAAATATTTAGTAGCCATCTTTCTCAGAGTGAATAGCAATGCTCTCTAAACTTTCTTATGTACGCACAGTAGTGCTTTTTCAGTCTTCCCTGTTGCTTTCAGCTAAATGTGAGAAATGGGGATTATTGCTAGCAAGTGTGTGAACTCTTCCTTCTGATTTGTGAAGTTCCAGACACAATTCTTTGGTGTATACTGCTCTGCCTGACCTCCTCTTTCTTCTAAATAACAGTGAAACTACTATCACTGGCTCAGWCTCCCCTCCCCATTGTTCCTTTCTTCACAAGCTCTTTTCCCYGCTGGCAGTTCAATTTTCTGAGTGTCTGTGGTGTAATTTTAATCTTTTCTATGGTTTTCTAGGATTTTTTTCAAAGGCCATAAGGTCTTCTCTGACAGGTCCTTCATGCTGCTGTTTCCTGTTCTTCAGGCTTAATGTGGCTTGTGTAAGTTTGTAGCAATTTAGTCAAAATGGATGAAAATTTGTGCTAAATTACCAGAGCTCAAGGGCCTGCACTTCCTCTTTATTTGGGTAATTGAGAGAGCCTAAAGAAGTGCCATAAATATGTCAGAGTTGCTCACCACGCAGAAGTATTTTAATCTTCAGACTTAAATCTATTCACAAAACATCTTTTGCATTTTCTTCATGCTTTTATCCAGCAGCGTCAAAGCACTTTGCAAAAAAATCATGCACTAACTTTGTGTCAGGGTGTTTTAGGAGACCAATAAAGAGAAAAGTGCATGCAGTAAAGCTGATTTACCTGTGGTGCAGCGATGAAGAGTGAGGGAGCTCTCTGAGAGACTCACTAAATGTCACAATCACCCTGCTCAGAGAAACACAGTGCCCTGTGCCTCCTCTCATGATTCCTCCAGTACCAGAAGGGTACCACGTGTCCTTCCTCAGCWGCAGAGAAGGATGTGCCAGCCATCTGGCCCAAAGGCTGTCTGGTGTCTCTGAGTGGCAAATCTGTCTGARCTGTGGGAAATGATGGACACTAACTGGCAAGGCAGATTTCCTCCCTGGCATACATCAGCCATCTCCTACTMTTTTGAGGACTAAGTGGGACTCCACTGTGTTGTTTATGCAGCTGGAGACAGTTTTTATACTTTGTGCTTTCCCTCTGACCACTACAAGATTTGCTGGGACTCAAAATARTTTTCCAGGAACCATTTAATAAAATCAGAGCAGTCAAGAGTAACAGCTGTGAGTTYCAGTTGCCACTAGCTGTACTATCAGTATACAAAAATCAGATACAAAAGATAGGTCTGGGCTTTTCTTTTTTCTCCTTTTTAATCTGGAATGTATTCAGACCTCTGAGGAATTGTTAAGTTTGATATCAGATGTTTGCCCAGCTGTTTCTACTTAGGGAGAGCTTGTAAAATCTGGACTGTGCCTCCAAAGGCATCTCACTAAGAACTTGCAATACCACAGTAGTGAAGAAAATGCAGAACACTCATGGAGCTGCTGAATCTCTACAACCAATTCTAACACTTTAACAAAACTAAGTTCAGTTTCAAGCAAGGAAGCTTTACTCAGTGGCAGACTAACAAAACCTCTCACCAGTTAAGATCAGTCTTCTTTTTCTCACCCAATCACCATCCTCCATTTCTTTTTGTCCGGAAAAAAGAACTAGTAAATTTAATTAAAAGAGCTGCTAAAGCAGAAAAGACTACATTAGTCATATGATCTTCTGAGTTCTCTCCAACATCATCTTAGGTAATGGCATACCACGTAACATTTGCTTTATTTTCTCTTTAGCAGTAAGATATTTCCAAACTTGTTCATCCCATCTGTATCCATTTTCACAATGACTGAACAAATGCAATTAGTCTGCAGTCAGCCATGTAATGGTCTCCTACTACTACCACTAGGTATTTTTAGTCCATGGATTCTCTTATTTCTCAGCTATGCCTCTTTCTTTCCCTAGCTTACATTTATTATCAGAATTGCTTTTCTCCCTTCACTGCCATTCTGTGTTATTGAAGAATCTCATATACTTTATCTTTTCATATTTCTCTCATGATCACCCCATTGCAACATACAGATGGTTGTAAAAGGAGGAAATTTTTCATTAAAAATATTGTAAAATTTGCYATTTATTTCTTCTCAAATTCTGTATTTTSCTTATTTCCTAGATCTGAGCAGTCTCTCTTCTACCCAGRCTCYCTTCTACTGCTTACTATGGTTTCACAAAGATMTATGAAGCACTGGAGAAGAGAAAATCTCCATGTCAACCTATTGAGAAAGGAGTTCAGTTTCCTTCTCCCACAACAGATTTCCAATGGTCCACCCACCTCGCAGCAGAATGCAACAGTGATCTTTTTTAAGTCCAGATTGCAGTTCTCTTTTGTGCTGAACAGGGCAGGGATGAACATGACTTTGTGTGTGCTCTTTGCCTATGACGTGCAAACACAGCAGCCTTTCTGAATTAGCTTCAATCTATTAAAAACTAACTCTTCTTTCACCTTTCAGAGTGTTAAACACAACATGCTTTGAATTCTCTGAATTTGTCAGCTGGTTCCTTCACCAAGCTAAATGTGATGCTCCTCTGACTCTATGAATGATCCTGCTTTCCTTAAAGCTGCTTGGTGAACAGGCTCAGCTGTCTTTCAATGTACTTAATTTCTGATTTTGTTATCCAATTTTGTACTGTTTATGGAATTTCCTGTTTGTTTGAGATGCTGACATTTGACTTTTTTTTGTTGTCGTTGTTTTTATGATACAAATTTTATTATTTCCAGCTTCTTTTTCAAAGTACTTCTCTGAAAAATGGTGAATCCTCAGTTGTGTCACAACAGCTGTGAAATACTTGTATCAGGTTTGCCTTTGATGTGTCCACATGCAGGAAGCCTTCTTCACAACAGAAAAAGACATTATTCAATTTAAACCAGGCTTTAAACCAATCTTGTTTAACAAATGTAGGTTMTTGTGTAGAGCTTCTTACTTGATGTAGCTCAGGCAAATTTTTCATTGTCCTGAATTAAAAGGAAAAGAAATAATTTTCAGCTTAATTACGAATGTCTATTATATTTATTTAAAACTGCACATCTAAGGAGACTGATTCAAATTTCTCATGGAGAAAAGGCTTTAAAATATACACAGCAAGATAAGAAAAGAGTGTACACAGTCCCTTAGAGTATTCTTACCACTAACTCTGAGTTCCCCATCCTTTCCACACTTCTGATTGCAAGCTCAGTTTTTCAGTTGTTTCATAAAACAGAAACTTGCATAAATTTCACTGCAGCTWCTGAGGACCTCAACCATCTCAAGAAATATTCTTGTGCTTACACTTCCTGTTCACCAGCTCCTGTTTCCTTTTTTACCCTTCTTTTTCCACACTTTTTTTGTGAATTGTACTGGCTCTAAAACAATTTTGAACATTTGGACTACAGCATTGCCTTTCAAAAATTTAACCAAGCATCTAGGAATATCTTCAGAATATATCCCTCCCACCATCCCCCCAACACATTCTTACCTTTTAATAGAGAAAGAACCATTAAAAAGAAATATTCTGACAGTGAATAGAAAATTAAATAAATTTCTACCTCTAGATTTGGTTAAGTTACATTCAGAGGCAGGATATACTGAAGAAGTTACAGAAATACAAGCAGGCTGAATCTTTAATTACCTTAGAGAATAGCCAAGCTTAGCAGCAGTGATTTCATCTCTAAGTCCAAAATCTTCAGCTGAAAATACTTTCCTTGCTTTCTTTTGAACAGGCTYAGAAACCTTTTCTTCCTTCATCTCACTTTTCTTCCCAGCAAAAAGAAATTATTCTGGTTTTTCAGTCAGCCTATTTTCACTAAGCATTTCAGTTTGCACCCTCAGCTCAGGTTCATGTGTATGAATCACTTAAGCAGAGCTGATAGGATGTTGCTATTTCCYTTTTTTCCCCCCTTACACATAGGCCTATTTGCTATTACATTTCCTTCCCTTTGATATCAGATTAGTGAGGCTACATTAATTATTCATTTCCCTAGGTGACAAACACTCAGTGTTCAATAGTTGATTGACCTGGTTCTTTAAGCTCAATAGAGATGTTAGTTCTAGCYATACCAGGGAGGACAAAGGAGAAAAGATACCTCAGCAAGAGTTCAAATATTTATAACGGACCATTTTCCTACTGCTTCTCACAGTGCTGCATGCCTTTCACTTTATGAAACTCGACATTTAGAAAAATATTTTCACTCAGTATTAGGAAATGCTTTGACACTGACACTGGCAGAATTCTTAGGTTAAATATTCTCCTCCACAATTCTGCTGCTTTTCTGACTAGCTCGAGTCACCAGACAATGTTTCTTCCACTTAAATCCCTGTCTGACAAGCTCTAAAATGGAAAAAAACAAGTACAGGCTGCTGGGTATTGCAAGGATATTACACTAAATTGGTTCTAAGGTTAGCTGTGCCTATGGGATTAAGTCATTAGCTATTTACCTTGAAATCATCCTTAACTGAAGCCTAAACTAAAAGGCAAAAAAATGTTTGCTTACAGAATTTAAAAAATGGTGCTTGCAGAATTTTTGGAAGTCAAAATGCCAAAAGGAAATAGAAAAATGCATGCAGATCTTTAGACATTATTTATGCTGGCTCTAAAGTTGCTTCTYACCCATTATGAGGCAGCTGAGACTGTAGAAATTCACATCCTCTTGACAGAGGATTCGGTCTTGAAAACCTGAAAACATCCTCAGGCTGAGGTCATGGAAGGGGATCTTGGCTCAGGAAAAAATGTTACCTTTCATAATATGTTCATTTAAGCACATTTTAAGGATGTATTTAAAAACAAATTCCTTTTCTATCAGATGAAAAAGACAGATTTACTCAAACCCTTTGTGTTTGATTAGTCATGGAAAGCCAAGACCCAGGAATGCTCAAACCCTTGTGCCCAAGCAGCCTGTCCTGTGAGGGGTACCCTTCAGTGAGCAGTTCCCTGGGATCAGAGACTGACTTGTTCAGGGTCACACACCAAACAGAGAAACCCCTCATGGGTCTCCGCTCTTTTACCCACTGCCAGTGGCTGCCAGCACCCTTGAAAAACTCACATTAACAGTTTACAGAATAACACTCTTTGTAAATGAAATTCTGAGGATTTAAGGTTCTAAAATTGCCACTGATAGTATCTGGCAGCAAATATATGCTCAAAGTTATATAGTAATTCAAAGCAATATACTAAGAAGCTCTAATCCCCAGTAAAAGCTGGCTGAAGATGATCATTCAGCATGCAGAGAACACAGTTCTTTACCAGAAAGGCATCTCTGTGGGGGAAAAGACAAGTTCAGGCCCTCAACTGCTCCCAGCTGGAGTCTTCTCCCACTTCCCTCTCTTATCTTATTTTGACACTATTTCTTTACATTTAGGTGGAGCTTGGGTGACTTTAGTCATAYATCTCACTAGTGAGTGGTGGTTGTATCTTGGGGCTGGGTCTGAGGATGGTACCTGAGATAACCTTGGGATGGGGACATCTTCCTTTACCTCCCTTGGTTTTCAGCTGCTGTGTGGTTTATCAGCTGGAYAGTACCACTGAGTTCTCTCCTCTGCAAGGGTTTTGTCAGACCCTGGCCCACTCTGCTCCATCACCAGCTTAGTCCCCCTTGGATTGTACTGTGTGGGGGAGGTCAGACATGCTGATCACATTCCATATGGGGAGTAGCAGCTGCACATTTCCCGAGAACTTCCATACCATTACCTCAATGATTTTCTCACATCTTCCCACGAAATGTTTAACTTTCACTTGTTAAATGAAAAGCAATCCTTCACTTTGGACCTTTTTCTTGAGTGTTAATTTCCCATGCCCCTTTAAAAATGCTGCTTTTTGTCTGGSAAACCAGACATAGTCCTCTCGCTGGCTTGAGTATTAGCAAATGGTTAATGAGATTATCACCAGCTGATCTACTTCTCTTCCTCCCTGATCAAAACTGAAAATACTTCTAGAAGTCAGTGTGTATTATCACTTTAATCAGAAAGTTTCATTTGTCCTAAGGCCTTGCCCATGTTTTATCCAAGCATAACAATGGACTGTGCCACATCTGTCTATCAGATACAATTCCTGACACAACTGAGCTCTACCCCAYGGGATAAGTCAGGAGTGGGATGTCTGAAGAGTCTCCTCAGCTGACACTTAATGTTTGTAGCACAGGGTTTGATTCACTTCAGGCCCATGATGCAGCTAACTGTGGTCAGTGCAGATGCAGGCTCTCACACAGCACTTCTGAGACATTGCCACAGCACCCCAAAGCCACTGCAGGAACAGACAAAGCCTCCCCAGGCATAGGTTACCTTTGCTGGATTCTCAGCATTTGCAGAGCTAAAGGAGCYAAAGCAGAAATTCTCATGTGGGACAAGGAGTATGAGCAACTCCCATAAAAACCACTCCAAGACACAGAGGGCAAGCATTTGGGGATTGTGTGAGATTTTTTGTTTGGTATATTTAATATTGGGTTTTTTTTTTCCTTACAGATTTGGGAGTCATGAAATATGATAAATACCCATGAGACTAAAAAGCAGCTATATTGTTATCATATCTATTTAATTTGCTGAGGGTGAGTTTGATGCAGCAGAGTTTATTCCAGGATTGTCTCCAAAATCCAAGAAGGTTATGTGAACAGAAGCAGGTAAAACAACATGTGTTTAACTGACATATGGGGCTGAGAAGAGCAGAGAAACAGGGCATTTCTTCCTGAACAACCTCTTGGYGAAGGGATTTTCATCAGGTGTTTGGAACTAGTAGCAACATGGAGGACTGGCTAATCTTCTGTAAAGACATTTGAAAGAGGACCACATGGAGCTGTTTTCATTTTTGCATTGGAAACMGATAGCAACAGAGTACAGAAGGGAAAGGCCAGAGGCAACAACAAGCATTACAGAAGCAGAGGCATGCCTAAGAGACTGTTTAGAAGGATTCACTTTTAACCTGCAACTGAATTTAAACAAGAATTAACTGATGGATGGGATGGTACATGAATRTGACTAATGGCTGCTGCTCATGATAGCACAAGTGCAGTCAGTTTCAGTGCAGAGCACTGTCTTTTAGGGTTAYAAACTCTCAAAGTGTTGTGTTAGACACAGGTTTGGAAGCCAAGATAAATTTGTGCCATGGAAGAGGGTGAGCAGGATGGKAAGGAGTAGATGATAAGGGAAAGGAAGAAGCACTAACCTTTGGACAGAAGGATGAGGTAGTTTGGGGAGGCAGAACTCCCCAAGATAATCTGTGTAAACTTGAGGCTGTTTCAGGATGACCCTATGRGACAATATTTCTAGCAGATTTGTCCTTCAGGGGGAACCAGAAATACTGGAACAGCTGAGAATTTAAAATCAGTAGAATTGGAAAGAAATGGCCTATAAAAATAATAAATGAGGTTTCTGAAAAGAGGACTATGGGTCCCTTTAGCCCTCTAGGACAGATATTGACAAAAGAACATGATGAATTCAGAAYGATCCATTCAGCCTACCTCTTACCCTTGCACAGGGTCCATAAATGATGGTGGTGACCCTCWATACACATTTGATACAAATTTTCCTTGACCTGGGAGTATCAGACACTCTTCCTCATGGCCTTATAACAYGGCTTGCAAATTGTAACACCAAATTGGTAGTTCAGCTATTACCAGACCAACATCATGATTCCAATTTTGCTGGGATTCAAGATCCAGGGACAGTATTTCTTCAAGAAAGCAATGTCARTGTGTTGGCTGGTGGCTGGTACTGCCTCTGGTAATTCATCACAGTGCAGTACAGGMAGTGAAGTGGGAAGTGGAAAGCCTCTGGCATCTTACTGTCCTCAGGTTTTAGATGGAAAGAGAGGAAAGAAAGAACAGTAGAACACAACAATGTGGTGGCAGGGACTGACAAAGGATAGAGAGAAGGTGAGGTACTTAATGCTCTTTTTGCCTCAGTTTTTACTGACATGTTCTTCTCTCCGGTATGCCACGAACTAAATGATGGTCAGAGCCACTGAAGCATTACTCATGGTAAAGGGTAACTAGCAGAGCTAAGGATCACTTAAGCCAGAATATGAGACTCAATGGGGTGCACTCAGTAGTGCTGGGACAGCTGCCTGCTGTCACTGCAAGTTCTTTATCACTTTTGAAGGACCTGGCAACCACAAATAGGTTTCTGATGACAGAACAAAGTAAATTTCACATCCCTCTTCAAGATGGGCAGGAAGGAAGATCTGGAGAAAACAGGCCACTCAGCCCTGTATGGAAAAGTTGGGGAAGAAATTTTCCTGGAATCCACCACAGGACTGTAGGGTTGACTGTCCAGGTGCCAAAGAGCTGCCATTAACACAGGCTCATCATAGGTCAGCACCTTTCAGTTCCTGATATCTTTGGCATAAGCAGCCACTCCTAAGTCACAGTGAAGCTGGGACTCAGCTTCCCACACTCTGCACTCTGCTGGGATGACCTGGGCCAACAGCCAGGCACCCACACACCCACTCACTTCCCCTYCTCCCACTTACTGAGGGGCACAGAGTGGGAAATAGAGAAAGCCTTGATGCTGTGCAAGCACTGCTCAGCAACAGCCCAAACACTGTTAACACTGCTTTGTTCACAAATCCAAAACACAGGACCATAAGGGCAATTATGATGAGAATTACCTCCATCCCAGACTGACACACCACAAGCATGAAAAACATTCTAATGATATTTTGCAAAGTTCTTAACACAAGGTAATTGGTGAACATAAAACTAGATTTCTGTGGAAAGTATAAAAAATTGTAATGCTAGCAACAACAACAAAAAAAAATTAAATTATGTAATCTGGACAGCCGGAAAAAATGAAAACTGCTGAACAAACTGAATCGTTGTGGAAAGGAAAAAAAATATATAGATACACACTTTAAAAACATCTTATAACCTTTAGCTCTCAGCCAGCAAGTACTTTGAAAATATACTCATTAAAATGGACATAATTCTGGGACACAACTGAAAAGCAAAGTAGCCTTTCCACCAYTGTTCAAATGCTGCAGCTTCCTAAGAAGAGGTCATAAAACTTCCCAACCTTAAAGAATGCTGATACTTTGCATTCTTTTCATGTAAGAAGAAAAAGGACTGGAGAGATAACAGGAGAAAAAATGTGCTAGCCTTATACCCTTGAGCTGTGATGAAATACCAGTCTACTTACATTTAATTACGTTCAGTTTATAACAAAGCATTCARCAGAAAACATCAATAAGCATGTTGACACACTGAGACTCCTTCTAATAAGAGTGAAGAATTATAGTTGGAAATCTGGCATCTAGAATTCAACTGAAAAGGGATTCTGCTGTTTAGCAATTAGTTCTCTCTGAAACATAGTGTTTCTAAAGGAAAATTATTGGGTAGATTTACAATTGAGGTATGTGTTCAGATCAGTTCAAAGATTAAAAATGACTGCATTGCTCTAGACAAAGACACATTTGGACTAAATAYACACCACAATATATAATTTCTTGTTGTATATTACTTAACGTTCTCTGGAAGGAACATAAATAAATAATGCAGAGTGTAAAGACCAGAACTTTGCAATTGATATGTTTGCTGCAAAGTTAACAGAAATCTTAGGTCTGAAACCAAGGCACCAAGGCTCTTTCAGGAGAAAAARTGTCTTTTAGAATAGGTCTGGCTGTATCAGAAGGATAAAGCAGAGCCAGGCAAATCCYGTGCCAGGTATTGGTGCTGTGGGAAGCTGAGGACCAACTTCACTCCTGCCTCAGGAGTGGCTGTTTGTATCTAAGCTAAAAGACATCACCGTGTCAGGTAATGACAGGTGCTGACCTGTGATGGTAATGATCTAATCTCACATTAGATGAGATTGTGCTAATGGCAGCTTTTTAGCACCTGTAGCAGTCAAACATACGGTCTTCTTATTTCCTAGAAGCTAGCAGCAACTTACTTGTGTACATATAAAACTCCCTCTGAAGCCAACAAAATTTCTGTTAAAGATCAGAAAGAACCTGAAGGTACTGAAGGTACTGAAATCAGATACTGTTATTTACCACAGTATCTGACTTTAAATATGAAATATGGACAGTAAGCAACCGTCAGTTCAGTAGTGAGTACTTACTGCAAGGCTTTATTAGCCAGGCTCTCAGTTTCCATCACAACCACAAAACCCCCACACTCTGTTTTCAGAAATAATATGTAGRAAAACCCCCACCAAATCCAAMATTAAGAAGTAAAATTSTAAACATTGTAAACATTAAGAAGTCAAATCTGCTTGACTTTTTTTGAYTTTCACTTTTGAACCAATATTAATTCTTTCCTTTCTTGAAAAAGCCCAGCTTGCACAGGTCCAAATCAGTAGGACAGAATGGGATGGGAAAGACAGGAAGAGAGGAGTGGCTAATAYCTACTTGCTGAGTGCAGCATCTAATTCTCTTGAGCCTCATTAGGTAGGAACCAGYAACTCCCAGGAGCAACCACAGCCCCCACTCACACTGATCCTGAGGCTGTGATGAAAGCCCAGAACTGMAAGAGGCTCTGCACATTTATCTCAAGTGGAGGKAAGAAGCCTTGTCGTCTAYAGAGGTAGAAGAACAAGACACTCTSTAACTGGGCAGCACTAATGTGCCCATTTGCTACCATGATAAAATACACTGTTTCTTTAGTAATCCCARACTAATGAGACAAGGGAGAGAGMACTGTGCCCCAAGGGGCCTGGCTTCTGTTTGGCATCTTAATTTTCTGTACTTCTGTTCACCCATTCTAAAGCAATGGATAATGAAAATTATGGCCTTGATGGAGAATATTGATCTCTTTGCATAAAAAAACCTCTAAAAGTTGAAATTTACTTTCTCTGTTGAAGCAGACATATCCCTCCCAACTTTCCTTCTTTTTTTCTCTTCCCTTCTCTCTTTCTTCTTACCTCTGCATCCTCCCTTTTCTACCTTTCTTCCATTGAATCTATAAATTGCTTTGTTAATTTTCCATATCAGAATACTTCTGTGGTAGTATCACCACGAGTAGTGTTTWAAAGCAGAACTGCAGTGCACTGCAYTGRAGGAAGAATTAATATTTGGCAAGGCAAAGCCTCTGGAAACTCACATTTATTCTCTTTATTTTCCTTTTAGTATATAGTAGTAAAGGCATTTRTATATAATTTTATTTTCATTTAATGAAAAGCAATAAATTTTAGCTCAATGTGAGGATGTATTGTGATAGCAGTTTCCATTTGGGTTTTCCTTAAAGGCAGAATTATCATGTGAACTCAATATAAAGTCTTACTTCAGCTGTGCRGCAAACAGCAACCTGTTCTTGAAAGAAAAGAAACCTACAACAAATTATGTGACTCCAGTGTGCACCATGTCTAAAACTTAACAGCTAAAATAATGYTGTAGAGTTAACACAGTAACAGACTGCTCCTGTGGAAAAGGCATACAGAACAATTTCTTAATTTGCTACAAGCCTMCTGAATTTGATTCATATCTCAGTAGTAATCCATCATAGTGAGAAATTGCTTTTCATGCTGATTTAATATTTGATAACAGCTCAGAAGYCTGAGCTTCATGACAATATAATATGAGTGGCAATGTAACATTGCAACATTTCTTTCTGAAAACATCATCATTCTACCTTTCTTGTGAGTTAGACCTGTARTACACTTTTTATCAGAAATATCTCCAAGGAAACCTAATAAAACACTAAGAAAAAAGAACACTTGAGTTTTACAATTACATTGTGATTCAATTCAGAAACTTTTAACACTCAACAAATTTATGTTTGACCCAATGGGAACTTATTCTAATTCTACAGAAAAAAAAAATTATATATGTTTTCCTGGAAAACTGAATTAGTAAAKCAAGCAAGCAGATAAATTTGAATATCTTGTCAAAATAACAGTACAGTCAGAGTAAAAGCATGGAATTAATCATCAATATACAGAGAAACCAGCAAACACTGCAACCCACGTGACTTTAATGAGTCAATGCAACGACAATCGTAAGGGGGAAGGGTAGAAAGTCATTACTACAGCAAATTACTCCTTGGCCCAAATTTATTTGCTTGTTCTCTTACATAAACTATTTTCCCAGGTCTGCATGTTATAAAAAAATCAACTTTTTGGGTGGCAGCCCACCCTGCCAATCTCTGAAAATTTCCTAATAAACCATAATCCTAAACTCAGCACTTTTTTCTCAGTCTGGCATAGAAGTGAGACAGAAGGAAAATGACATTATTTGACTTCAGCTAAAAGTTTTACATATTTCCACGTAAAAAAGCAAGGAGTTTTCCCAACTGGCTGCATCAGACTAAGCCCTTTCTTTTAAGTAGTGGGTGGCAACATACACAAATAAAGATCTGCAAACTCAAACAGTCAAAGTAAAGGATCAAATTCCCAAGTAAACTCTTTGGTTTGTTTCTATCATTTCTCAGAAATTATGGCACCCTAAAAATCTAACAAAGGATTAGAACTATGTGGGCAACTGATATTGTTATTAACTGGCAGGGGAAAAAAAAAGAAGAAAAAACAAGAAGATAAAAAGAGAAAGTAATTCCATTTCCCCATGTTTTTTAATGTTTAAAACCAGAAACATTTTAAAACATATTGCTGAAATAAAACAATCAAAATTTCAAAATAATGACCTGCTTTCATGCAAAACTGTCTTGGATGCATTATCAAAATCAGTTGGTAGTTTTCATTGACTTGATGCTTGTCAATAAACCGGGCAAAATCCCTTTCACTGAAAGTTTTGCCTACCCTGCAGCTAAACAGAGCAGATTATTGTACTTCCCAGGAATTAAAGCATGCATGTGCATATTGGTGCCTGAAATGACAGCAGAAGTTGTGTGGCAAAGCAGTAAGCTGCCTTTTAAATGCTGAGTGACCCAAGGTTGCACTATTATAATTTGCCATTGACTTGAACCCAAAAATCGCTTTTCTATGTGTGTCAGTATTTTCAGAAAGAACACCAAATTTTGCTGCAGGCCCCAAGTGAAAGCACCAAAACTACAGCCATCTGTTTAGTACTGGTGAGCACTTTCAAAACTGACAAAAATGGTGTCCTAATCACAGTTCAACAGACTGTTTCTTTTTTTAAAAAGACTGCTTACTGAACATACTTTGGGCTATAAAGCACAAAAAACAAGAACCTGGTATTACTGTCAAAAGTGCTGTGAATGTCCAACTGCCACTGAAAATAGCTTTTATATGCATGCTTTTGCACACTTTCCTAACTATTCTCTTTGGGTTGTTTTTTTAACTTAGCTTTTGGGATTTGTAAAGGACGCTTTCCTATTTTCGGTTGGCTTTTTTTTTGCCTGCACCATCACCACAAAAGACACAGCTTCTTTCTGCTTGCTATTTTAGCTAAAATTAGTAGTAGCTGGAGAGTTCTCTTTCTTGGTTGTGCTGGATAATGCCACAGAGAGTTAAGATGTCTATTATCAGCTCCTACCCATGAGCTGAAGAGGTATGTGGTGGAATCCTCCAGAAAAATACTCACCTTCAAACATCCAGCAGTCTTCAAAACACGCTAAAACATGAAACATCCTAAACAACATGTTTTATTTATTCTTCCTTCAGTGTGCTGGTACATTTCAGTGCCCTGTGATGCTGTCATTCACTCCGTTTCCAGTAGGGACTTGCCTTTGCTACAGTCTCTGGGGAAAGTGTGTCAGCATCAGGCGTGGCTGAGTTGGCAAAGGAAGTGACTGCACAGCCAACTTTTTGAAAAAGCTCTGCCTGTTTCCCGATGAARTTTCCCACTGTTGCTGCCATTTGTGCCTGCTGGTAACAAACAACCGGCCCGCTGGAAATGACGAGGTGACTGAAAAATCCTGGCATTTTACTGCCTGTCATTAAGAATGCCTCTCAATTTCTTGCACATTGTTTAGCCTGGGGAAAAGGAGACTCRGGGGAGACCTTATCGCTCTCTGCAAGTGGAAGGAGGCTGTAACCAGGTAGGTGCCAGTCTCTGCTCCCCAGTAACAAGTAACAGGATGAGAGGAAATGGCCTCAAATTCTACCAGGGGAGGTCTACATTGGATATYAGGAAAAATGTCTTCATGGAAGCTGTTGTAAAGGATTGGAACAGATTGCACAGGGCAAAWTATTAAACCATGTCCTCAGGTGCCATATCCACACATTTTTGAATASTTCATGGGCAGTGCTAAATTGATGGTTGGACTTGATGATTTTAAGAGTCTTTTCCACCCTTAATGATTCTGTGATGCTGTGATTGTTACTAATATTATAGCACTGCCACTAGCTGGAAAAATGCATGTTGCCTTACATTTGCCAAAGAAACCATCACACTGTTTCACAAAACTGAAGTACCAGTTACARACTTTGTGGCACCTCCTCATTTAGGTGCTTTATTTTACAAATCTCAATTTATTTATTTATGCATTTAATTTTGGATTTTTGTCTTCCTTTTGCATTTYTTGCAACAATTTAAAAATAGTAYCTGAAAATTAAATTCTATCCTATGGTATCATACTGACTAATATARTTCTTTTCCAAGCACAGAAACTTGGCATTGGCACAGGCCCCTGACTCTTGAGGAAAGCAGTAATTACGCACACTGACAACTATAGAGAGGTCAGTCTGAGAAGCTCCAGACCATGGAAGCAGCAAAGATCCTTCCCTCTCCCTCCCACAAAACTGATGCTCTGTGTGCTTGCTCCTGYCTGACCTACCTTCAGTCCTYTCTYCCTTCTCCCTGGGGCCCCCATCCTSATGTCACTCAACYWGTTTTGGCTTCATTGTTTGAGGAAAAACATTTCTTTCCTTCTGCCATGGTATTTGCCCTGCTTCACAATTCTCATGTTACCTCTCCACCACCCACTCAACCTTGTCTCCTTTTGACCTTGTCTCCTGGTTCACTAAGGCCAAGGTGCTCCTGTTTCTCATGCTTTTCTGTTTCAATCTRTCTTCCCCTCTTCCAGTTAGTGCTCCTTTGGCACTACCATGATTTGCCTTGAGATCCCAGCTTCCAAACCTGATGCACAGCTATGCTTTCAGGAAATTTCAGCCCTGTGTCTCTGAGAAATACTCAGGGTGGATGTTGTATTTTAGCTGCAAAGCTGCAGCAAGCCTTCATACAAATACTTGTGTTAATGGTGATGTGAATTCTCATAACATAAAGAAGTATTGCTGGCTGTAGCAAGAACAGCCAAAGCACATCTTTGATGTAATACTTCCTCCCAGTGCATCTTCATGGACTAAAACTTTGTGGTTAAATAGGAAATTAATAAATTAAACAGTTTAATAGAAAAAAATAATTAATTTGCAGGTGGTTTACTGTCATATAGCAYATTTTCTTTAATTTTATTTCTGTTGAAGAGAGCTGGTTTAGATTAAACCTGCAATGGCAAAAATTTCTATCAAAAATTTCTATCAACTTTGGTATCCAGCACAGRGAAATCCAAAGCAAACAAATCTGGGCAAACCAAGAAAAAGTGAAAATGCAATATTTTAATTCAAATTCAGAGAATGGTAGACAAAAAAGCATTAAAAGCTCATAATACTACTCTAGGAAAAGAATTATAATCTGGATAGACCTTGACAGGGAATTGGAGTAATTTGTGTTAGGCTACAAGGAAGGTGACAGAGCTGAAAATACAATCTGAGACTCTAACATGCTGCATGTGTAAGAAATKGAAATAACCCAGCAGCAAATGTAAGAACTAAGTTACAACATTTTTACAATATTTGTTCATTCAAGCTTGTAGAGGATACCATGACAGGATTATATTTTGGACTGTTGCAAAAAGAAACCCCCAAAATGTGTATTTACACATCACACATGTTTTTGCAATGGGAATATAGTTCTTACACAGAGTGATAGCAAATAAATAAAATATGATTAAATTAATTTCCCTACAGCAAATGTGTGATGAAATATTTCTATACCACTTTGGAAGCAGGGAGGGTCAACTTTCAAACATCATATGCTCATCTTTTGGGGTACTTGCTTTTCTATTTCAAACTATAAAAGAAAACCTCAACGGCCTGCATGGTTTATACTTTCCTGCTAATATAATTCATTCAGATAATAYGCTCTGTGCTTTTCCACATGACTTGGAAAAGCTAATTCAAGTGATTGAAAWTTTTCTTAGAACGATGCGAATCAGCTCTGTAATTTCAAACAGCAAGGAAATGAGGTCTGAAGCACAGTGGGCACTTATTGCACCGAGTTATCAAAAGGGTCTCCAGCACAATTCCAAAACACGGCCCATACCAGCTAYCGTGAAGAAAATTTATCCCAGCCAAAAACTGCACAGCACTTTATGCCGCTTCACACAGACGCGGTTTGGCAGAACAAAACMAAGCGCAATGCGCTAATTAGTCACTAATTACAAGTATTAATTGAAGTGCACTCGCCGACGATTCAAGACCACGTTGTTAACTGCCCGGGCAGCTTCCCTTCGGCAARTAAAACAACCAGGGCGGCTCAGGCTGCAGGCACTGCCCTCACAGCACAGACAGGCCGCCTGTTGCGGGCGCCACGTCCCCGCCCGCCCGGCCGGGGCAGGGCCCGCCGCCCGCCGCGGCACCGCCCCCCGGCGGCCACGTTGACAGAGCGGGCGTGGGCCGTGTTCGCGGTGCCCGGTGCGGGAGCGGGGCTGCTGCCACASTAAAAATGTCTTCGCCTCCCAAAGAGAAAGCAGAGACGCGGGCCGGACACCCTCCTGCTGGTACGGCCGCCGGTTCCCGTCTCTCCGCTCTTTCTCTTGCCACGCCGGGGGCCTGGGGGGCCGGGGCGGCCGTGGGCCGGCGGGGCCGGGCGCCGSTTCCCCGCCAAGTTCCCTCCTGTGCGCGCCGGGGCTGAGGAGGGCGAGGGCGGCCTCGGGCGGGTTCCGCCGCTGCYGGGGATGCGAGCCCAGGGGTGTGAGCCCCGGTCGGTTCGAGCCCCCGGGGACGCGAGCCCCGGTGGGTTTGTTCCCTCTCCACGGCTCGGACGCGATGCGGTGCTCTGGCCGCGGGAGCTGCGCTGGGATCCCCGCCGGAGCCCTGGGCGCCCGCGGCGCTCCCTGCCCTCCGGCAGCCTCTCCCGATGACGGGGCAAGGCTCCCTGCCCTGCCTCTCCCCGGGGAGAGCTCTGGTTGTGGCGAAACCCTCATCGGGTATGTGTAGCTTGGCAGCACCCGGCTCCGATCGGGCGGGCAAGACAGCGTTATCTTCCCCGGCATCCCGCCCTCGAAAGGCGGCGGGGGCTTCCGGAACCCTGCCCGGGGCTGGTGGTGGTGGGAAGGGGAGCGGAGCGGCGTCGGCCCCACGCAGCCTGGGGGCTGTTCAGCGGAGTGCACACTGAGTGTGAACACGRTGCAAACCAGGAGTGCTCTGTGCATCCATTTTGCCTGTGGGCGTCACGGTGTGAGTGCCAGAGCAGCGTGCGCGCTCCTGGCTGCGATTCTGGAGCCTGGCAGGGTAGGGAACAGGTAAAGGTGCTTGAGAAGTGCCCAGCAAAGGGGCTCCATCGCCTTCCGTCCTGCTGCTGTGTGCGAGTGGGCGTCAGGGTGGCAGCTGTGTGTCGCCTCCAGTGGCACACTCATCTGCCGGGGTCCATAGATAGTAGGTCCTCTGTGTACACAGGTGGGGTTCTGTTCCTCGCAGTATCGAACTGGTGTTCCTGCCACGTACTGTTAGTTTTGCTTCTTACGGTTTTCTTAGAAAAGGGAACTTTGGTCCCTGCATCAGCAGCTTTACGTACGTCGTCTAATGTTTCCCTGTGGAGTAGTTGGTGAGCTTGTATTTTAAGTGTTTCAGTAAAAAAATCCCAAGGTGGTTGGTTTTATATTCAGATCAATTTATGAGATTTAAAGCTAAATTCGTAAACAGCTGTTGAACYATAATCGAATTCTGTGCTCTTTATAACGAGGACCTGAAATTCCTCTAAATAGARGTGAGAAGTAATGGCTTTGCTTTGCATGGCAGATACAGTTCAGCAGTGCAGGTAAGTCAGTCTCTTGGCTGAGCAGTCATACCAGTCCTGCACTCTCCCTTGTCATGGCGTTAGCTCCTACCTGGCTTCTTGCTGAGCTGCTTCAGGGAACAAACCAAAGCATCATTTTCCTATGCTGACAGCTTTTGTTGCCCTGGCTCCTCGATCTGGCTTGTCTTGAGGTACATGTCAGCTTCAGAGTGGAGGGTTCATTATGATCCCTCCATCGTTACAGTGGTTTAGCTCTGTCTTCCACCAACATCATTGATGAAACAAATGTGCTTTGTAACTGAGGCTGCTCCATGTTTGAGAGTTTTGCTTCAAAACCTGTGTTTTGAAACTGACGAAAAATTTTAAAAGACCTGGAGTGAGCTGCTGCCACAGGAGAAACTAGCGTAAAAGCTGGAGTACAGTACCGGTTTTCCTTTGCATCGGAATATTTCTGTGAATTTTTGTATTTGTAAAACATGAACCCACATACGAACTAAAGAGCACCTTCAGCTGYATGCCATTTAAGATCATTGGCAACCCTGTTTTGGTTTTTTTCTGTTTTTTTGTGAACATGTACACAACGTCTATCTTTGGAAGGAGGGTAAACACTGAGCCTGTCTTTGAGGCCAGAAAAAAASCTAATGCTTTACCATATCTTCAGGTTGCTTTGGGAAGAAGATTTTTCTAAGCTGTTTGGACCTTTGATCTTTTAAAAAATCCACAAGTGTTATGACTAGCAACAGTCTAGTGGCTGAAGATAGGTTTTAATCCTCTATCCCAAGCTTGTTTAGATCCCTGAATATTAGAATAATGCAATAGACCAGTCTGCCAACACGTTTTAATAAAATGAAAGTAAGATGTTCTTTAAAAAATTAATGCAGTTGGAATTTTATTAATAAATAACAAGGCAAATTTCTATAAAAGAAAAGGTGTGAATAGGKAATCTCTTTTGATAAATACCTTAAAAGCCCAGGTTTTGCTGCATACAGTTCTATAAAGAGCACTATCTGTAATTACAGGTATGTCTTAGCCTACTGAGTAGGTTGGGCATGTAAGCTAGGAAGGATYTGGGTCATCAAATTAAAAGCAAAATTGACAAATCTGTTTTTCAAGTGCACTGTTGGCCCTTGCTTACTGACTGCACTGCCGCCTTCTCTGCACTGACCTTTCACATAGGGGGAAAAGAAAAGGCATTTGAAAAGACAGAGGGTAATGAAATGGAAAGAAACCTCAAGACCTTAGTGCAGGAAGCAACTTTGACCTCCCTTCTGAAATTTAAGAGGGCCCTAACTTAATCTTTATTAAATATCTGTCTGTCAGTGAGATCAAGTGTGCCCATAACACATTGCTGAGTGGGTTTGAACAGTTCCTCTGGAGAGATCTGTGTAATTAYGCTTTAGCTGTTCATCTAGTACATACTGTGTGGGAATAAAGAAAGGTGATTGTGTTAATAGTGTATTTAGGAAGTTTTATGATAGATTTAATAAAATAGTTACGTGCTTTTTTGTACATAAAAAAAAACAGCTCAGAGATGAGATTTCGGTGAAATGAAGGCATATCATAACTCCACTTCTTACTTTGTTGAACACTAATGCTCCCTTGATCTTGTGCAATGGCATATTTCGGGTTTCCTTTTTCATACATTGTGTCATTGTAATGGAATCTGTTACTACACAGTACATAAGAAATAAATGTTTGTGCTAATATTGAATACACACTCAAGAAAAAGGAAAGCTGCTAAGAGTCTTGGTTGTACYCTGTATTTGTAAAAGTTCCTGTCCAGCTGCTGTGACCARCTGGTGATTTGGGTTGAGCTGGAAGGTTTCCCTGGGAAGGACTGCCTCAGGTCTGCACCCTGAGCGAGCTGGGGCCGGGGTGTCCCTGACCTGTGGTGCTTCTCCAGGCACTTGGTACTCACTCCAACTCAAGGGGYTTATTTCAGAAGTCACTCTCAGAAACAGAGAATCTGGCAGTGGGGGCAGGGAGGAAAAAGCAGAATGCTTCCTGACTCCAGATCAGCTTGAGTGGTAATTGATTAACACAGTTGTTTAATACATTTCCAGAAGGAGTAGTCATACCCTTATGAGGAACACAGGCTGGCATTCACAGGACTGACAAGGTAGTCTTGTCYCTCTTGAGAGGGGAAAACATGACATATGATAATTAAAATCCAGCATTCAGTAGTGAAACAGATAGACTTGTTGCTCTTCTGAGCGTGCTGGCAAATGATCCCTTCTTTATTTAATGCTTTAGTAAAGGCTTAGGGGTGTCACCACTCCAGGGAGCCACTCCAGGTCCTCTCCTGCCTTAGCACCTGAGCTCTGCAGTTGCTCTTCAGCACAGGAGCTTCTTTCTTCCTAATCCCAACACCGGGTCGTTGGCACCATCTGCTTCTGGATGCTGCTTTCTGATAGTGTTCTGGAAGGTGGTTTATCAGTTATTTAAATCCTTTGTTTGTGGAATAAGGAAATCTGAGCTCTTTTAAGCGTGACTGTTAAGTGACAAAATCACCATGGTAAGCATCTGTCAAATTGTGTAGTAAATGCTAGGCAAGTAGGAAATAGATGATTCCTCATAACTCCCGAGAAAATCTCACAAATGTTGAGTGGGTTTTTCATTAGCTTCATGGATGTAATAATTTCTTGTCTTGTCAACACCCTGAGGTAATGTAGCTTAGCTGATACCTTTTGAAAAGGAAGGTTAATTATGCTGCAAGGGTATTTGTCATCTTAAGATAAATCTCCTGAATCTGGATTGGGTTTGAGCATTCTATGTCATGGGTGGCAGATATGTACAGAATGCTATCTAAGTATTTCACTTCTGGTTTCACAAATACACATTGTTACTGCAGCTGTTTGCTGGTTCCTTCTGCACAGTAACCTTGGATAGCTAAATATAATTCAGTTATGCACCAAAGTACTTTAAACTGTCTATACTATGCCTGCTGATACTAGTTCAAAAAAATCAGATTCAAAATTCTAAGTTGCTGCATTAGTCACCATTATGCCTGGTTATTTGCTTTATAATCCCTGCTTTTTAATTCTGCATACAGGCAAGTCTGATTGTGTTAGCTGTGTATTTTTTCCAGTGGCATATAAAGAGAAAAGAAGTGGCTGTGGCCTGATGGTACATAAGAGAGGAGAGAAATTTTAGATCTAAATTAGCACTAAATCTTCAGGTATTGTTTTCTCTGATTTTCTGCTAGATGTTGAAGGACAGTGTGGGTATTGTTCAGAACTGCTGTTTGTAACCCTGGCAGATGTTGCTGTGGAGACAGCATCTTCCACAAAAAGTAATTTGAAATAAGTAAGTAAAAGGTCCTGACTGTGCAGTAATGTTAAATTTATACAATAATTAATAATTAATAAATAAATGTAAATAAAGCATAGCAGTACCTTGATTAACTGAGCTGTTCAAATGAGATGTTAAAACTACACTTGACAGAACTTGGTGTTTGCTTTTGCAAACAAACTTAAATTTCTAAGGAACTTGAATCAAGAAAAATTAATTGGAATTTTTATTTTTGCTTCACTTTAGGCAACAAGAAACATGTAGTTTTTAAAACTGTCTGTCTTGTCCCATGTGAAACATTTCTCGCCAATTAAAGTTTTACACTGGAGAGAGAGCACAAAATGGTTCATGATTTGGGTTTGGGTTTTTTTAGTGCATGGTAAGAGGAGACAGTTTTGATAGGCTTTAAAAGATATTTCTTTGAGTTTGTCTGTTGATTGCCTGTCTTTAGTTAATGGCATTTATTGAATTAGAAGTTTATAATTCAAACATCACTCAGAACTTAAAACCTGTTTTTAAAAGACAAGGCCAAAGAGCTTTCACTTTCTCCTGGAGCAGATTACTTTCTCTTTCCTGCTTTCTTTCACCCAGGCCGTAACATTTGTGCAGCACAGTGGCCTTTCCATTGCTGTCCTGGTTAAGAATTGGGAATTAGACCTGTGTCTAGGTTTCTGGGATTAGCAGTGAGCAGCTATGAGGTGCCCTGCTCCCTCTGTGGCAGGACACAGGAGAGGGCTGTCAGGAGTACAGCCTCCCTGTCACTGCCAGCTTCAGCTTCTCCCGTGTGCTGCTCTGCCATCCTGCTCGCTCCAGCACTGACACCTCTGCCGAGGCTCACCACTGACACTGTGTCAAGGCACTGTGAAACACAAACCAACCTGTCTGCAAGTGGTTTTATTGACTTCAGGCCACTGTAGTGGTTTTCTGATGTGGTAGTTGATGGCAGTGTAACCCATGCAATTAAGCTAATGAGATGCATTGTCTTATCCTGTGCTGTCCTGTAAGCATGTGTAGCAATCGTTTGAAGAAAAAGAAAAGTACAGTATTGAACCAGAAAGCAGATCAAGAGCAACCTCTCTGTTGCTCTGCTTAGTGGCTGCAGTGCTGAGCCTGGCTTGGTTCCTGTTTTAGATTGCACTTTGGAGTGGATAAGTGATGCACATAAGTGGATTTGCTTTCACTTCTTGTTTTGTGTTTCAAAGGGCTGTTTCCATGTTTGCATCATTTCTGAAGCTTAAATGATGCAGAGATTTAAAATGTTGTAAATGCTCATACGTTTTGCAAAACARAAAGCTCTGTTCTAAATGCAAGTTAACAGTCCTCCTACATTTTGCTTTTTATTACACTATTTGTGAAGTACCTCTTTGTATAAATACTRTTATTATAGATGTAGTTTTTAACATGAAATGACAAGTTAGTTTCTTTGGTTTGTGGCCTTTTGTGTGGTATTATGCAAGTCATTTCCTCAGTGTCTTCTGACTGCTGCAAGTTAGTATGGGGCGGAGGGGGAATTAGAACAGAATTTTCTAAAATGTCATTGGAAGCAGGTGATAAAATGAGCTGCAGCTTCTCGGGATAACCAAAGATGACATAATGGGAAAGATAATGGCAGATGTGGTGGTCCTGTGGTCAGAACAGAAGTAGCTGTTCTTTAGGCTTGCCACTTTTTTAACACTTTGGGCCTCTTTTTCAAACTGTGGTTACTATTAAATTACTATGCAAAGTGTCAGGAGGGAAGCAGGGTGGGTCATCTTTAAAACATTCTTCACCTAATGCTGATTTGACTGAGGTCTATTGTTATCTATTTAATTTTCATTCCAGTGAAAGCTGGTGGGATGCGGATTGTGCAGAAACACCCACACAATTCGGATGCCAAGGAAGAAAAAGATAAGGATGACCAAGAYTGGGAAACCAGCAGGTGAGCACTTGGATTTGGTGCATGTGCTACAGTGAATTTCCATGACCTTCAGTCTTATCACCAGTTTGTTTTCCTTGTGACTAGCAGACCAAAGGTGCAGTTGTTTTTGTGTCATAAGGCAGTGGCATAAAGCAGACGCTCCTTCAAGACAGTTGGGGAATTTGGGAATTTCCATACTGCTGAGCCTTCTTTAAATGGTCCTGCCATRTTAAGAGAAGGCTGGAGAAAAAAGTACAGTCGAAGTAAAACCTCAGCTTTCCTAAAATGTCTCAATTCAGACTGTGCAGAAGCATAGAGGCTAGGCAAATTTAGACAGAAGTATTAGGCTCATAGTCCATGTWTGAGATGGTCTTTCTRTGTACTGGGTGTTTCTTTTTACCCCTTTGGTCCTTAATGCTGTGTCTGTGAGGTATTTGACAATATGGTGCTTTTGAAAAGACAAGGAAAAAGAGATGGTACTAATATTATCTGCTTTTATTTTTAGATGGGAATCTATTGGTTTTAATGGTGGAGGATACTAAGACTGCAGTTACTTAGCAGTTTTAGCGAGATTAGGTTACTGCTGTTTACGAATGAAAGCAGGGAGATTTGATGGASTGTCCCTGTTTTTCTGTTCTTAAAAAAGCCACCTGGTTTGTGCTGCTTTCCTCAGCTAGCTGTTTTTCTTTCCAGCCAAGACTATATTTACCTGAAATGTTTGTCTGCTAACTTAGGGCATGGGTTTGTCCTTGCTATTTGCTCAAGTTAAAAAAACAAACCAGAGAACCATTCCTGTGCTTTGGTAAGTAGACTGACTTAGATTATGTTTATTTTATGCGTAAAATACTGGTAATAAATRAGCATTGTGAAAATGTCTAGAAATAAACCCAAATGTGTTTATTTACTTGAATTTATTTACTTGAATAGGAAACGCCTTTCTGAGAAGGGAAAAGTAATTTTAATTAATGAATTCAAATACCGGTCAGGAGAATTAAAATTTACATCCTTTCTTCATCAACCAAGTTGGTCGTCTTGTAGTTCTGTACTGTGGCACATAAGTTGAAAGAATCTGTATTGCAGCCAAGTTTTGTCTAAAGTAAGAAATTTTATCTTGGGGTCAATTTAAACTTTGTTTTGGGGGTCCATCCTTTTATTTGAGGTGTGTTGACCTTGGCTGGACAGCCACTGTCTACCAAGCTGCTCTATTACTCCCYTACTCAGGAGGATGAGGAAGGAGAAAATAAGATGAAAAAAACATGTATCAAGATAAAGACAGTTTAACAAAGCAAAAGCAAAGGCCATCCACGGAAGCAAAGGTAAATAAAATATGTACCCACTAAGTCCCGTTGGCAGATGATGTCCGTCCCTTCCTGGGAAGTAGGGCTTCAGTTGTGTTAGTGATTGCTTTGGAAGACCAACATCATWGTAATGAATTCTCCCTGCCTCCTCCTCCTTTCTCCTGACTTTYATTRCTGAGCAGATGGTATGGAATACTCCCTTARTCAGTTGGGGTCAGCTGTCCTGGCTGTGTCCCCTCCCACTGCCTGCAGGTGAGAGGATAATGTTGGGTTCTGTAAGCTTAGGTTCTGTGGAAGTGCTGCTCAGCAGTAGCYAAAACTGGTGTGTTGTAAGTTACCYRGTGTTTCTAGCTACCAGTGCAAAGCACAGCACTGTGAGGGCTGCTGTGGCAAGAATTCACTACTTCAGCCAGATYCAGCACASTGTTAAAAACYTGCTTATCAATTTCCTTGGCATGCCAGCCTCATGGCAAGGAGCCTCATTAGGATCCAGAAGACAAGACTTCTTGTGCCTGTTCACAGATCTAAGCCTCTGTTACAATACAGCACCTGCTTTATTCCCTTCTTCAAACAAGATTGTTTTCCCTGTTTCACTCAAATAGTGCAGGGAAAAGTTAAAATTTAACCTTGATTTTTGTGGCTGTGTCTGCTGTGGCAGGTGCTGTGACACAGTAGAAACACGTCTGTAGGGGTAAACAGCAGGTGCTGAGGACTTCACTCTGTGTGTGTTTTGGAGATTAATTAGTTTGGTCATCTGGACTGAGGGACCAAWGTGCTGCCATGTGTTAGGTGTCTTCTTGAACTGTGTGTGTCAGTTCAGCATCAGCTGCAGGGAGTCTAGGTGAGGTGCCCTGAGACCAATCCCCAGTGAGAAACAAAGGTTAGGCAACTAGGCTGGAATGATTGGGAGAAAGGTGGTGCACTCTTGATCTGTAGATGCTAACAAAAACAAACTATTTTAATACTGTGAGCAAAGTTTATGCTTTTAAGACAGAGGAGAAGGTTTAAAGACTTCTAGAGCTRTCTTACTAACTAGTGAATAGTTAACTGTTGCACCTCAAAATCCCTTYCTTCCTCCACCTGATCAGTTGATTGTCAAAATATATACTTTCAAGTGTGCTCTTTGCTTTGGTTTTCATGTAGAGGATACATTGWTGGTTTGTATTAGGCACTTGTACATACAGTTGTTCTGAGTCTGTGTAGTAATACTGAAAGCATTGAGCTGAACTATTTTATTTCTTTGATCTAATCCTCTTGAGAAAGAAAACAGCAGAAGGACATAAGGAGCATAGTTAGGTGGGAATTAATATGAGTTATAWTATAAGTTCATTTACAAGCCAAGAGAAGTTGTTTTCCTGGTAGAACTGAGAGCTTTTTGTTTATGTAAGGGAAAGGGTTTAATGTGTCTGTTGTAGGCTCTCTTGGGAGTACTTGCACAGCTCTGGTGGCAGTGCAAGCTGTAGATGTGAGCAGGAAGGTATTTAGCCATAGATGGAATAAGACAGTCAAAATTAAATTCGGTTTGCAGCGCATCAACTGCTTTGGTGCTGGAAGGTGCAGTCCCCCAGAGTTTGTGTCTGCTCCGGATGATTCATGGTGCTGTTTGAAAACCCTGGGGTTTCTSATGTGTGTGAGGGGTGGTTTGTCAGGAGGAGTGAAATGAGCATTGCTGCTTTCTCCAGCAYCAATATATATGTAGTTTTGGGGCTTAGTTAGCTGGTATTTTATGTCCCTTTGTTAAGCAGATGTGGAAACATCTGTGTTTTTTACTTTCTACTTGTCGTGATTTTAGTCTTTGCCATTTTAAGATGGTATTATTCATATGATGCAATCTCTACTCCCCATTGCATTTGAAGTTAAAAGAATCAAACAGCCCTTCAGGGAATYTCTGTCAGCTGATATGGGCAGCTGACAATGGTGTGAGAAAATAATAAAACAGAGAAGAGTAATTTGTGTGTGAAGAGGGAGGCTAGGATGAGTCATTATTTTAATCTCCTTGTAAACTTAGCTGAAGACAGATTAGTGGAACAGTAAATGGAAGCAGAAAAATTGAATCTTTCCCAGAGTTCTCTGGGAACTCAGAGCACATGGCCTCCCCATGATGGCACAAATCTGAGCAGTTGCTCWGCAAGAAAGCTTCCAGCTTCAGTTCACAGAATTATTTGTGGCTTTGGAGACAGCTGACGTTGTTTTTGCAGCTTGCAGGAAAAGACTTGGATCAGTGTTTCTAGTCTTAATGTAAGTGAAGCTGACATACGTAAACACCCCTGACATAGCTAACTGTGCTGTGATAAAGGTGACTTTAACATTCGCCAGGTAGGTCTTCTTTGATGTTTCTTTCTCTCAGGTGWTTAGCAACTTGCAATCCAGTTACTGTATCTAACTCTGCAAAATATTTTACTCAATTTTGTTTCCTAACATAAAAATACARTGACAACATTCCATTTCATGAAATTGTAGGGAGGCTTTTCAGAGTGGTGATTCACCATCCCTTAAAACAATATGTGATAAAACTGTTTTACACAAATTTAAACTTTTCCTGTAGGGCAGGTCTCAGCTGTGAGCTGTAGCAGAAATAATTTTATGTGTCTGGATTAAGTATAGTTCTACTTAAAAAAGGAATGTCTGGATATGATTGATTATATGGTGGAGAAGGCTCAATGAAAGAAGGGAGGAGTTGCACAGTTTGGTTTAGGTGAACTAAAGGTATGGGTGGCATCCGAAGCCAGAGGCACCCCTGTGGTCAGAGTGTCAGTGTTCAACTATACTGTGAGGTAGGATCCTCAGTCCACATTCTCTTCAAGTTGAGTGATTTTGATCAGCCTGTTTAGAGCTAGGATGCCAGCTGGCTGAACTTCTGTACAGATGAATTACTGATTTTTTTCTTAGGTTTTTTAGTTTCTTAACACTTGTGTTGGTTTGGTTTTTTGGATAYGGTTGCAGTTTTTATTGATTGACAGTCACACTGATTGCTGCCGGAAGGCTTTTTTTGTGACGCTAGAGGAGGGTGAAACATAAAAATAGAAGTATGGTTATGAATCAAAACTATCATTTTTCAAGACTGTATATTGTCAYAGAAATTATTTGGAATAAATAGGCTACTCAAAGTCCTGGGCTTTATTRAAAGCCCATTAATGCCTGTTAAATTGAGATTTGCAGTATCATGTGCATTCCTGTGCCASCAGCTGACTCTAGGCATAATAAATATTCCTGAAAGACAGATAATTTGAATTGAGKGCTGCTTGTTCAGTTCTGCACAAGAGATTCATTAATTGTCACGCTGGGATCTCGAGAAAAAGAAACTATAATTATCTGTCAGGATCTGGATTTTWAAAAAATTTAAAGCAAATATCTGACTTGTTTTTAACAAACAGAGGGTAAACTGCAAAGGCTWTTAGGTCTTAAAGACTCTTGACTTCTCTTTTGTTATATATCTGAAACAAAGTGGGTAATTACTATGGTTTAATTACTCAAGCTAAATGTGCTAGTGTAATTTCTCTCTATATATGTAAATTGTATGTGTTTTGTATCTTAAGCCTACCTGGAGATTGTGAACCCAACATTATGCCTGACTTCTACGATATGGTTATTTGCATGAGTAATATCCATTGGGTGAAAGGAAAAAAGCCAAGAGAGGAATTTAGAATGTTGACTCAAAAGCAGAATTATGCTAATGAAGCATATGGGTGTTTGTATGTCAAAGAGTACTCTAAATACTTAGTTACATGATGAGAGAGGAGCTGTCAAAGGCCCCTGTTATCCTTCAGTGTTACTTGTTAAGTCTGAATATGCAAGTTGAGCTAAACCTGCTTTTTTTTCTTTTGGAAGTGCAGTGAAAATCTCAACAGCTTGGCTGCGGGTATATACTTCCGTTCAAGAGTAAATTTGTTTTTCCTTTCCCTCACTTTGCTCTGCTGCAACTGACAAGAAATAAGTCACAGACATTATTTCCATTTTTTATTTGCCATTGAAGATTCTCCTGTCATTAAAATATTCTTAGTTTTTGCCTTGTCATGACTCAAGTTGACCAAACTTCTGACAGAATTTAAAAAATAYAAATTGGTTATATAATTAAGCCATTAGAGAAGGTTTGTGTGTCTGTTTACATCCTGAATATGGAAGTGTTTGAAACCATTTCCATTCTTTGTATTTTATTGCTCTGGTTGTTTTAGCTSGGGTCGAAAGTGTAGAGTCAAAGTTTTGACCTTTTAGCTTGGGAATAACTGCTCTTGAGGTCAGCTAAGACCTGGGAAATGATGTGCAGTGTTCAGCTCACTTGCATGCACATCTTTTAGGAGGTAGTTTCCATCACGTATGAAGGTGTTCCAGTCCAGGTGGTTCTGGTGCTGTTTGTTGTAGAGTCCACAGGTGTTTCACAGAGGGAAATCTTGAGAGTTCTATGTATAAACAAACCAACCAAAAAACCCCCAAAASTTGTCAGCTTGTTAAACATGGGAACCAAACCCATATAAATAGAAAYAGGTATCATTGAACTTCCATAAATACTCGGTGTGAATAACATGTTCATGCATCTGTAAAAGCAAAGTACTGGAAATGTAAGCGGGCATTGACTCAGTGAGATAAATATTTAAGGTTAAAAGGAGAAGGCAGGTCAGGACAGATAGACTGCTATACCTTCTGCTTAGATTTCTGGAGAAGAATTGTTGAGCTTTGGTGGGAAGAGGACTGACTGAGTCCTGTTTTGCTTCAGAGGTCCCTTTGGGCTATTGTGTCAGTGGAGGCAGCCCTGAAGGAATGAACTGGTACTCTGTGAAAGCATCTGTCATCCTCTTCTTGGACAGAATTCAAATTTCTTCCACCATATTTCTAGCCACCTCTTTTTTTCCCCTCTTTTTATGGCCTGATTCTTTTACCTCTGTGAGCTAATGTGGGTGCACAGAAGAGGTTATGTTCAGAGATTGTATTGTCATTTTACACTTGGGCACATTAAAAATGAAATTGGATTAAATGTATGGAGATAATGGGTATGACTCAGAGGTTTTTATTCCTGTCTTTGGCCTCTAAACTCTTGCTACTCAGCTATGGAGCTTCGGAGGCAACTGGCCTTAAAAATGAAATGTCTGGGAGAAATGCAATGGAAAAGCAACCTGGCTATGAATACTGTGCTYGTGRTTTCTGGGAAAGATGCAAATTGCAGCAAATGTTGGGTGTTATCCCATGGTCATATTAGAGTTTTGTGGGACTAGCTTTTTCTTGGCTAAATATTCCAAAGGTTAAAAGAAAGTTGTGCTGGAAAAAGGCTGTCAAAGAATTGCAACCATAATTTTGTAATATTATTAAGCATAATACTGAACATAGTACATTTAGGGAAATAGCTTCCTACCTTCTCCAAAAGATCTTTATTTCCAAAAAAGATTCTGCGCTTGGGGTTTTTTTAATCCYTTCCCGCTTATCTTTATTATTTTGGACTTAAATTTACTTCACAGGTAAGGGAATAGCTTTTTAATAGTGTTACACTCTTCTCCTTTACATAAATGGCATTATCTTCAATGCATTTTCCTACTTCCTTACTCATCTTTGTGTCTCAATCTTTTGCCTAGGATTTTTATGATTAGCAGATGCTCAAGTCTGCTAAAGTTTATTCATACATAATTTGATTATTGTAAAACCTGAAAACAATATTATCTCTGTTCATGTGATCTKTCAGGACAATAGCTTCTGTAGATGACCAGTTACTTTGAGAAGTAGYGTAGTAATTGCTGTGACCTCTGTTGAACTCTATCAGACGCCTATGCAGTAACTGACTTTAGTGTCTGTGCAGAGAATATAATGTGTAATAAGGATTTTTAAATGCAGGGCTGCTGTAAAGCAAGAAAATAGGCTGTGAATATCTCCATTTAAGAACTGAAAATATCTCTGAATGTAGGGAATGGAGAAAAAGCTAGGCAGATTATGAATGAAGCATTCTCATACAGGAGGATGAGAACCTTCCGAAAGACTTTTTCATGCTTCCAGTATTTCTTGATGATTGAAGCAGTAAGTTGATAAATCCATCAGTGTAAGTGCCAGTTTTGACATTATATGGATAGCTCTTTTCATATTCCTGAAGTACTGTGTGCATGTGTGAAAGAACTAAAAAAGATCTGATACTTCTCCCCCTCAAAGTGAATAGAAGATAACGCCATCCAGCTCAGTGAGAGCCAGGTTCAGTCCCGAAAAAACATATGCTGTCTTATGAAATTAGCTGGAAAGCTGAGTTGAATTGTCAGCCAAGCTGGTGTAAGAAAAAAAAAATTAAAAGAATGAAAGTCTTTAATTTGTATTCTGTGTGATGAGGAAGGTGAGAACAGCTGAGTCATATGTGAGAGGAAAATGGATGGGAAGTAGTGTCTTTACAGTGGCATGGCTTAGTTAGCACAGCATTCCATATCAGTACAGAAAAATCAATGATCTTGAACTAATAGCTTGTGTGGTATTTTTCCTGGTTCTTTTATCTTKATACCTTTCTGAATTATTGGAATGCATGGGATGAAGGTGACTATGCCAGTCTGAAGGCACAGGCATTATAAAAYACAAAAATTTTCAAACCCAGGAGTACAGTCAAATCCGTTTCACCGTGCTAACTAAGCCCAGATCTCTATTATTTAAGTGTTCAACAACACTGAGAGTATTTCTAAAGCTAAAGGTATGAATTTCTCCTAGAAAAGCTTGTAGAGGACCAGATGCTACTCACTTATTTAGCGTCAAAACCCTGTGTTTGAAGTGAAGGCACCAAGAGCTGAAAATGAGTAGGAGGTGTGTGTGATTGACACTGTGTGCCAGGGAAGGGGATCTTTTTCCAGTAGCACCTTCCTCTCCTTTAAGTTTCTTCTGCCTCAGCTGCATCAGGCACCAAACTTTGAAGTAGCTTAATATTAAAATAAACCTTGAGTTACCATTTCTTAACTGTCACTGTGCCGAACAGRAGGGAATTATATTTCACTCCCAGATGCTCCCAGGACACAGGTACTAGAAGCTAGAGATATGTGGGAGATAGATAAGAACAACACTGAAAACATTTGTCACATTGTYATAATTAGAGCTTTATTTAGTCTGCTGTGGCAGCTCATAGACTTGTTCACTGCAGAACATTGCTTGTTTGGGGGAGTGTTCACTGCAGTTGGCTTGCTGCCTTCTGATATTAGTGTAACATTTTAATGGCCACATCTTGGTCACAGACATCATGTTAAATAGATGGCARTTAGTAAAAAATACTTTAGCAACAYTCACACAAATCCTAGTTCTGGTGAATTTCAGTTTCTCTGGGACTCATTCCTTATAATATATGTAATGTCTGGGGCTGATACTGTGTTCAAAGGGCAATTGGCTTTGTTGCTGCTGGGTACAGCCAAAGTGGTTAGTTCTTTTTCCCAGTGATCTTGAAATTTAACTTTTTTCTTCTTTTTTTTTTTTTTTCTCTAGCTTGTTAGAGCTGTAATTAACTACTAGGCTGGCTCTCTGGCTTCATCTAGCACCTCACACTGCAGTACTAAATCAAACAGTCCTTGAGATACACGTACTTTGAGTGCTGAGTGTTTGCCCATTGCTTCCAAACCCTATTCTAAAGCCTCCTTTTTTACTTTAAATAAATAAATTAATKCAGAGCTCTGCGTGTTACAGTGGAAGAGCTAGGCTGGATTTTTGCTAGAACAGTTCAAGTGTCTTTTTTTGAGAGTATTTTGAACTCTCAAAATACTCTCAAAATGTGCAAAATAATTCAGTAAGCAAGATCTCATTACTCACTGTGTGTATCCTTAYACACCTTGGATGTTGCTAATAAGCTTGACTGCATTCCAGCACTGATGGTCACTCTCCTGAGACTGCAACCTCATCTGAGTGTTTAGAATATGCAGTGGTAAACTGGGTTTACTGTG
Organism: Alauda arvensis; assembly: GCA_902810485.1. NCBI lineage: Eukaryota > Metazoa > Chordata > Aves > Passeriformes > Alaudidae > Alauda > Alauda arvensis. The sequence goes on along the minus strand of CADDXX010000134.1, from coordinate 978,236 downwards.
TAGTGGTTGTTAGGAYGATCAAGAGTATTTTGCATTACACTACTTACAAAAGCTGCTATTGCTAGATTTTTATATTTTCTTTTTCCATGCAGCTTATTAATATATGGGCTCATATGCAACATGTTATTGTTGCTAATAAGCAAATTTTTTTGCATGTAATGAATTAATGTTTTGGCTTTGTGGAGAACTAAGGAAGTAATCAACCAGTTAGTGGACAACTCTATTTGGCTTGTTTGTTAAGATGTTGCTTTTGTATGGTAGGTGATGGAATGAAATTTTAGTAAATTGAACGGAGTATTTTTCACTTCTGTGGTTCTTCCTTTATTTCTGGTATCATGCTACCCAGTGATTCTAGAGGAAAAGTGTATTTAGCCATGTGTATGCTGTTTTATATCAACAGTGACACTAATAGCATTACCACAAATTCTTCCACATAAGGCTATTTAGAAGGCTTTTGACTAAATGAAATTTAGCATTCTTATTTATTGCTTTGAAAACTGCTGTAGAATTAATCTCTTGTTTTCAAAGATTACACAATTCTGTTTCTGCTGGTGTCTTGGAAAGATTTTATTCTTGTTCCAGTTTACAATAGGGAAAAAAAAGCCAGAACAAAAAAAAGCTGCTGAGGAGTGGAGCTTTGTGTTCTGCTATTTTCTACAGGCTTTCTGGCTGATAACACTGGTTGGCTTGGTTCCTTCCCTGTATTAGGGTGGTTTGGATTGCCTCTATATGGCTTTGAAGTTCAATATTGCATTTTTCCTTCATATCATATAAACAACCACAATTAGAGAAAATTTGTATTCCTGCTGAAAATGTATTATTTATTCCTTCTGCTGTTCTTTGGAAGATCTCTCTTTATGGCACCTTGTTTCCTAGTTCAAGTTCTTATTTCGTGTTGTGTCCTACCCTTGAAATTATTTCTGTATTAGTYAGTGATCACCAGTTATTCTCCTCCTGTTGTATTTTCCTAAAATTACTTTTTTTTTTTTTTCTTTCTGAGAAGAATTTTAGTGTTGGGAGACTGTCTACTTCTCATCCTCCTATGCAGAGCTAACAGATTAGCTAGTCTGATGATCAGGACTTGGCTCTTATGAAACTTCTCTGTGTCTGACTGAGAAATAAATAGATCTGCTGTTTAGAAGCTGTGTAGTTCTAACAGTAGTTCTAATAGGTAGTAGTCATATGTTTTAAAGCCATTTATGTGTCATTTCTGTATTTGACTATTCCAGTTTCTCTCTGCTTTTTCCCATGCAAACTCAGTTTAATGAGAGGTCTTACTGGCATTTTTGGAAATCTCTGCACACCAAGTAGGCTAGAAGTTTTTTGGGTCTTTTTTGCTTTGATAATTCTGTCAGGTTTTAATAGCTTTTACTGGGAAGAGAAAATTGCCAAGTTAAGGCACATTGTCCTCTGCCAGAKGAGGAGGAAAGGGAAGATAACTGCTTACAGTTAATGCACCAGATCTTTCTTCCTTTCCACCTTTTTAAAAACTTTTGTAGGCCTATTACATAATGGCTTTTTAAGACACTGGATGTTTCATACTTCTCCCTGCCTGTTCCCACATTTTCTAAAACAATAAATAAGTAGTAATACAKTGAAGGAAAGGGTGTTATAACCTTGTTATAATCTTTCTTTTCTGTTTAAAGAGGATGAATGACTCTGCAAGGCCAGCACAAAACYCAGCCTGTGCAGCATTCCCCAGCAGATCCTTTGGGGCAGTGTAGAGGAAAAATTTGTCTGCAATGAGCCTGATGAACTCCCCCAGCATCTAGCAGTCACAATTACTGCTTGGAAACTTGCTAATCAAATTACTGCCATTTGACCTAGTTCCTGTTTCTCTATCCCTCTTTCAACCATATGAACATTTCTCACCTTGCTGATTACCTTCCTGAGAAGGCAGCATCACAGTCCCAAGTAGTGTGTGCTGCAAAATGTTTTTCTTTTTGCATGTCTGGTAACTTTTTTCCTGTGTCCCTCAAGTCTTATGTACTRAGAAATAGTGAATAACATTGTCCTCTTTATTGTATATTTTTCTTGAATTCTCTTATCTTTTTGTTTGGGTTTTTGGTGGCATAACTAGAATTGCAGTGTGGAGRGTAAAAGCCTGCCCCAGACTTATGCCCTGACATTTTTCTGCTTCTTTTCCTTCTCTTAATTGTTCTTGTGTTMCAGTTGTCTTTTCAACTGCCTTTTAAGTATTAAGCTGCTGATTTCAAAAATCTTTTACCCTATGATTCCAACATTTGTTATKGAGTTTAATAACTCTGGTAGAGGCCATCATCATGTAGGTACAGTTAGGATTGTCTTTCCCATTGTGGGTTTTCTGCTTTTATCAGGGTACCATCTTTTTTCTTTWATTGTTTTGTCAGTCCTCTGAGATCTCTTGTAACTGTTTACATTCAGGCTTTTTTTTATCTTGAATAATTCATTGACATTAGCATATATTGTCATCTATTTAGACCTCTTTTCAAGTTTCTTGAAAAGGATCCCTCCGTTAACCTCCATCATTATGATACTTGATTTATTCCTCTGCTCTATTTTCAGTTTGTGATTCTCGAGAGTGTCTTCTGCCATATCCCATGGTAACTCAGTTATTTACTGAGGAGCCTTGTTTGCATTTTTTGGAATTCTTTGCATACCAAATAGACTGAAGGTTTTTTCTTCACTTGATCATTCATTCAGATTTCAATACCAGTTCTAYTGAATATTTAGCCAACAAATATAACCTCTATTTTAGGGTAATTTACAGTAACTTTACCTTAAAAAAAACACTCGTTCTCTCTCTAGAAAATCCTCGGCTAAGGTTTCCTGATACTGTTAAATTCTCCAGGTAGCATGCAAAAATATGCAAACAAAGGAATTAAGTAATAGATTCATCTGCTTAATCTAAATAAGTATTCATATTGCTGGACAAAAAATGAAATCTTTGTTTGTTTTTAGTATTTCCTTTTCTGAGCTGTTTTTATGTACGTACTCAAGAGAAACCTTGGCAGATAAATAGTTTCTGTGGCATTCATTTGTTTTTATTTAAACTTAATTATGTTACTACAAAATGTGGTGGAAAATGTTATCATCAAATGGGACAAAGTGTCTGTRCACAGAACCTAGCAGCAAAATTTCCATCAGACATCCCCTTGGGTTTTCACAGCCTTTKCAGTGATGTTTGCTGACACTGGAGTTATTGAATCCTCACAGTTGATGTTTGGTCTGCTGTAATTTTAGGGAGTGTTTACAGCCATGAGATTCCRTAGTGTCTCACCTTTCAGTAGAGAAGGCAGTGCTGGGCCAAGCTTCTGGGCAAACAGTCATGTGTTAGGATTTGAAAGAMTAAACAAAAGCTGTGTTTATGGGAATGGTGGACACGTTACTTGCAACAGTTTAAAAAAGAGTTGATTGTTGTCAGTGACCWTGGAAGTAAACAGTGAAATCTTCAAGTCTGCTGGTGGCAAATAGCTGTTTTGCYGAGTTAAATGCTGCACCAATTGTGAGGAATTCCAGAAGCACATAAGTAAAGTCTGCAAAATGAAGTTTGGATTACAAAATTCATGGAATGTAGTTGGTACTATAGGACAATACAAGGACACAACCTCTGGCTTGGGAAGTTCCTGAGCAGCAGATTTCTGGAGAGTGCTGTCAGGAGTATACTCCTGCATACTCCATCTCCCRACCCGAGTGTTCACTGCTGCCCCCTGAGAGGCAGCGAGGGGAGTATGTGGTCCAACACTGTCCAACTGATTGTTGGACTGTTAAAATCAGTTGCTATTTCAATAGAGATGTGTTGGGAAGAAATGGTGATCTCATGAAAGTTTTATGTAGTGAAACTGAGTAAGAGTAGTGTTTGGGAATTTCTTCTCAGCAGATGTGATGGTATTACTTGGTTAGAGAGGCGACCCAGTACTGCTGCATTAGGCTGCAAAACATTTGCACTGGATTTTTAGGGATTTGAAAACTTGGAGGCACCTTCTAGGAAGGCATTTTAAAACTGATTCTAAATTATTCTAATAACCTGCTGCTTTTCTTAGCCCTGCTATAAATGGAATAAATAGGCTAGAGTCTCAAGCAGTGACAGGCCTGGCTCCATAGCCTTACAGGAGGATTTGGTCTCTCTAGCCTATGTTGTGTGCACTGTGTCTGTAGGCTCTRCAGCAAATTCATGGAACAACTCAAAATCAGTGTTGCTCTCTGGATTCACCACTGCTGCACACATTATTATTAATACCTTTAATCTCACAAGATTCCCTAGGCGAAAAGGGGTAGAAAAAAAAGTGAATCTAATTGCTCAGACATAACACTGATACTGTTTACAGTACCTCAGGAAAAGTCTCCTGGCTAGATTCTGAGAATTAGTTTGGAGGAGGGTGAATTCAAGGCATACATATGTTTGTTTGGTTTGGTTTGTTTTTTAAGATTTCATTGCCAAGAAGTGCTTCCAGTTCCGTTTTGGCATAACAGTGTATGAAYTAGCACCTTGATTCTCCTAGGCTTTCCTTGGATTTGTATCCGTTATCTTTATTATGCGGCATAAATTCAATATGAGCAATTCYTCTCTGGTTTCTTCAGACTGTAGTCATGGATGTAAATATGCCCTGAGCTTTTCTAGCAGATATAAAAAAAGAAYGAAGAGCGAAGAGAGGAGAAGAGCCTCAATTTATACATTTTTCAGTTTTATTTTTTTCTTTCGTAAGATGAAGGAAGGTAAGAGTTCCAGTGGTAGTTGGTATTTCATGATCTGCCAAAATAAGCTTGACTAAAAGAGGAGGGAAAAAAAACCCACCTAAAAATCATGCTTCAGCTTTYGAAATATGGAAAAGGAAGGAAATGTAAGCGTTCTCAGAAAAAAAGAATTTTACCACAAACTTGGCAGAGATTTTTGTGGAGAATGGTCTGTGTTTTTCCAGATGAAAATTGAGAAAAAAAAACTGGTAAATATAGATGAAAACTTTAAGTACCACTTGTTASTTTAACTAGCACAGTCTCTGCAAATAAATTCTAGTGAGATCAGTTGATCTTTGGATGAATATTAAGATATGGATGATTTTGATGTAAAAGTTTATTTGATTCTGTGCATGCATCTCTTGCTTTCACTTCCCTGAAGTAAATAATTGGAAGATATAAAGTATTGCTTTATAGAAAGAAGCCTGGAAAATYTTTATGCAGAGTTGAGTTGCTTTAATTCAGTGTACTTGGTGTTCATGAYGTTTCATATTCAGTAATGAACTTCTCTTCACCCACCTGCCCCTGCAGCCCTGGTGTGATAGTTTTCATTTAGGATGCATGTAGGAGMTGTTCTTTTAGATACAAATGTCCTGGAAGAGTTCACATTTGGTGGGAGTGGTATTGGCAGCATAAATATTGACTAGTGTGGTAGCACTCATCAGCTGGTAATTACAGGCAAGCCAGAATGATCAGAAGTGACGTCTGTCATGTGCCCACGCAGTAGCTGGGACCAGAGACACTTCTTCAGGARTGTTCTGAAGTAAATCTCTTTAAACTAGAGCAACAGCAGCATTTCCTGAGGCAAGAGGAGTCTTCTGAAAGCATGAATTCTCTTGTATCCTTGTATATAGCAGCCCTCAACAAACCATTTTCTATTAATTTTTTAATGGCCTTTGTAATCCAGATCTTCCTTTTGCAGAGTTTGATGCTGTTCTGGAATTCCTTGCCCCTGGTAGGGTATTTAACTGAGGTGCTTGTCAGCTGGGCTGGTGAGTGGCATTGGTGCCTGGGTTGTGGGTGGTACTGCATTTTGGGAACAAGATCACAACCACCAGGTGTAAATCCAACTTGAAGCTGGAAGGTTGGTCTGACCTCAAGAAGGACCTATCCTTCCTGTTCACTTTCGTTCTTGGACCACCCTGGTTTAGAGCTCTTTCCTATAAGGTTCATGATAAGCAAGAACCTGCATTATTTTGGTTTGGCTAGTCTCCCCCAGTCTTAGTCCAGGAGTTATGGATAGGAAGGGGTTTCTATGATCCAATACCACAACAAGATGAGGAACAGATGAAAATCCCCTCAGTTACAGTGTTGTCCCTGCTTTGCCTTGCAGATTGAAACACTTCCAGGCGGCTGGCAGCCTTGTTAMTGTCTGAAATATTCATGTGGCACCTTTGCATCTTGACTAGATTCCTGTCTCTGGCATGGTGGTAGGGAGAGACAGAAGGGTGGAGATGGGGACAGCGTGCTCATGTCAGTGAGGTCAGACAGTAGAACAGTTAAACATCTTCTCTGTGCTGGGAGCTCTGCTGCTGTTGCGAGGTCATGGGCTAACAGTTTTGTGCTGGTTAACAGATAAAATGACTGAAGTCTAGGCTCCAGCCAGAGTGAGAAATAACCTACTTCCCCTACATCCACCTGCTAGGAGGAATAATCTATTGCCTGAGGTTATCTACAGAGCATTTGAACTCTGAGCTTGCCAGGAACAAGCTTGTGCTTGTTTTGGGCTTGCAGACTATAGTGCTAACCCTCTAAATCCAATTTGAAATACCTTCTTGAGGAGAAAAGAAGCCTGTGAGGTGACAAAGTTGACTACTCTCATGTTTCTGCAGAGCTGAATGATCTGCTTTATATRAGCCCAATTGTGAGTTAGAAGCTACAAACTGTAAATTTATGATCTTGTCATAGTGAAAAAAAATGAAGTGGCATAAGTGTTCATTTCTGTAAGCAATCTCTGCAGAAAAAAAATTGGTTGTGAAAACTGTTGGATTGTGTTCCCACCTGTCTGTGATCATCCAAGAGAAATTGCAGGCAATTAGGTATTTGCCCTAGAGGCCACTTGATCTGTTATCTATGAGTATCTGTTTCCTGCTCTGGGTAATAAATGGAAAAATTCTTCAGGGACTAAGGCACATTTTAAAGATTGCAAGCTGGGTTGTACTCAGGCCAGCTGAGATGAGACAAGATATTATTGAGGAGCCCTGCAAGGTAGTCAGGTTGCTGTTACACTCATAGGGTCAGCTGAGGTGTGGAGGCACCAGCTTTAAAAAYTTACTCCTTTTTTTAAGCTGCCTTTAAACATAGGATCTTTGACCCCTAGTGCAGGTGGTGCTGTGTGCTCCATCAGGGTCCACTGAGAAGCAGTATCCAGTGCACAGTTCCTTAAAATATTTATTAAGTAATCTTCTGCATCTGTGCCACTGCTCTGTTGAGATCTCTGCTGGTTCTTATTGAAGTTCATTAATCAGTTGTGGAGTTCTGGGTTTTAAATGCAAGTCCTGYGTAGTTTTGTTCTTCATTACCTGGCATACAATAAAAACAGCTGCTGAACTTGAGTTTCCTCAACAAAACATGCTGCAGGAGTGCTGTGAGGAGGTTATGAAAATCTGACATACTCCAAGTCTCTTAAAAAAAAGACTCAGCTTTGCCAGATAATTTGGCACTTCCTGCCTGAGCAGAAGGACTGAGTTGAGGTTGATTGGCAGGCTTGACAGGCTGGAGAGGGGAGCCAGTGTGAACATTGGTGAAGTGCAGCATGGCCGAGTGCAAAGGCCTGCACCCAGGTTGGGACACTTGCCATCACACAGGCTGTGTGATCAATGGATTGAGAGCAGCCCRGCAGAGAGGGACTCATGGGGATTCTAATGGATGAGAGGCTGAATGTGTGCATGTGCAGCCCACAAGGCAAGTTGTACCTTGGTSTGCACCCACCTGGAATATTGTGTCCAGCTCTGGGGACTCCCAAGATAAAAAGGATGTGGACCTGTTGGAGTTGGTCTAGAGGAAGGCCACAAAAATGGTGAGAGGCTTGGAGCACCTCTCCTATGAGGAAAGGCTGAGAGAGTTGTGGTTATTAAGCCTGGAGAAGAGGTTCCTAGGACACCTCTTTCTGGCCTTTCATCTTCTAAAGGGATCTTACATGAGAGATTTAATAGGAYCAGTTAGGACAAGGGGCAATGGTTTAAGCTGAAAGAGGGTAGGTTTAAATCAGATATTAGGAAGAAGTTCTTTACTGTGAGAGTCATGAGGCACTGGAACAGATTGCCCAGGGAAGTAGTGGATGCTCCAYTGTTGGAAGTACTCAAAATCAGGTTGGATGGGACCTTGAGCAGACTGCTTAAGGCAACCTTAAAGATTCACTGCCCATGGCGGAGAAAGTTTGACTAGATGATGTTTAAACARCTCTTACAACTCAAACCATTTGGTGGTTCTGTGTCTGCAGGTAGTGCCTATATTGTGTTATATTTCGKGAGGAGGGAATTTCAGACCATTGAATAGCTTATTGCTATATTTTTAGAAGTCCAAGCAAAAAAAGAATGTTTACCTGAAGCACATTTGATGAGGAGATTTGATGTTATTGCAAACAAGAACTGTGGAAAGCTCAAAACCAAAATACTTAGMGAAGCAGTGTTTTTAGTCTCATTTATGTATAAATCATTTTTGTTAAAAGATACCAGCCTCCATATGATGCAGTAGAAAGAAATTTCCTTATAAGCAGATTCTGGTACAGTTTGCTTGCTGTTGTATGTCTGACACCTCTTCCTGAGGCAAGATGAGGCTGTGAAGGGAAGGGAACACTGACTGATACTGGATTAAAAATACCAAGTCTTCAAGGCTGATTTTCCTGGCGTTTCTTTGAGTATTTGTTTTCATTTGATATGGGAAGACAGCTGTCCTTCAGTGTCCTTTGGTTTCTGTTAGCTAAACATCAAGTGTGCCCATTGCGTGACTTTGGCTATTGTTCCTCAGGCCTGGAGGCACTTTGTAGACCTCARTTGCAAAAGGGTAAGGGCACAGATAGATAAAGAATCTGTCTGAGGAAGAGCAATGAAGTGTAGAGRGTATTTTGCTYATTGAATGTCAGTTCCTCAGAGGGRTTGCCATCCTTATTTAACAGGRTAATACAGGGGAAGTTGTCTTGTTTTTTGTRCATTATTAGCAGGGTCAGTAGTTGATGATGGTGACACCTAAGTCTGGATTTCATGTCTGCTGCTTTAGGGAGCAGGGAAAACTTTTGGGTTTTTTACCTCATGAGGGTAACTAAGAGGTTTGCTGTATTCACTGTAAGAGTTTGTGGAATGACAGGAAGAGCAGTCYCACCTAGCAGGAGGGGTATCAAGAAAGCTGTGTGCTTGATGGAAGCTGTATTTTGAAAGAGAAWGATATATGTGTTTTAGTTAAATTAGTGTGTGTTCTGTCACCAAGGKATTGCCTGTCAGGTTTAATTTGAAATGGAACTAATTGTTTGTCTGACAGCTTGATGTGCTGGGAACCGCGATAAATACATTGGTACCAAAAATCATTTTCAGTTCTATTATCTGACTGTTGTTTGACTTAATGAGAAAAGAAGAGCTGAAACATGCATGTTTTTAGGAACAGCTGCCTGTAAGTTTTGCTTATGTAGAAATAATGCAATATTTTGTGGTCTTTCCATCAAATGCTTTTAAAAATGGTTGTACTCTTGTTTCATAATCTTTGCTAATTAACATAGGCATAAAAATACTGCTAGCTCTGGCAGCATTAATGTGTTTATCCTGTTTTTCTTCCCTACTCAGGCATATCCGGGAGACGGAGAGCAATCCGAATTCCCTAAACTACCAAGATGTAGAACTAAAAAATTAATTTGCATTTTTGGTCATAAGAGATTTCATTAGAATCACTTGAACTTTAACGAACTAATTGCACGCTTATTTTACAGCTGGTATAAAAAGGACAGCAAGGTCACTTTCTCTGATCAAAGTGAAGACTGAAAATAACTGCCTGGCAAATCGAATAGATAAACTTGGAACCAATTGTATGAATCATCAAAGTTTTATTGTTATGGCTTCAGACTGGTGTAATTAGGYATTACCTTTTGGGCAGACACAGAATGTAGTCCCTCTCTCAAAAATTAAAATTAGCTTGCTGTACGCTGCTGTGAGACTGGCTTTGAAATAAAAAAGGCAGTGGTTTGTCAGGAAGGTGGAACTTCAGGCACAAATCTGGGCTAACTACTGTCTTTGTAGGTTGCTGTCTTTACTCCTGCCACCAGTTTCTTCTCATTGCTTTGCTCCAGCAGTTGTTTTGGTTTTCTGAAAAAGTCACTTAACATTTATTGGCTCTTGCCTTGTGACAGCAGCCAAAACTGTGCAACAGTAGCAGAAAGATTTTTAGCAAAGCTTTCAAGTTCAGTTGACTCCTAAATATGTGTAAGCATTTGTTTCTTTCTTAAGGAATTGGTTTTTTTCTCTCTTTTTGCAATCTGCTGTCATCTCTGGAGGGATACTTGTTAGTGGTAGCAGGGAAGTGTTCTGTTTTCTGAAGCTCCTTTTGATCCTGCAACAAGATGTAAATCAGTAGAGGATCCAATGCTATGGAAATATCCAGGGACTACTGTCTCCAAGCAGTAATTTATCAGAGCTAGATAATAAGGGAAAGGAATTAAAGATCCGGAGGGGATGAATATCTTTCTAGGACAAAGAAGGGAGAGTCAAGGAATAGGAGACTCTTGGAAGAAAAGATTGCAATTGTCTGAAAAGATAATGGGAAGGTGATTGTCTTGAGTGTGAGAGAGACACCTGAACTGTACTAGATAGGGCAGAAAACTGAGCGGCCTACTGAAATAAATAAAGAGCTGGATAGAAAGAGGAAGGAAGAGMTCAAAATCAAGATTTACTAAAATGGCAGAAGGGATTAAACTTGAGAAACAGAAAAGAGTGCAGCAAAATGTATTTGCTTCTAGTACTTCTGCTCCTTCTCCTTCATGGCCAGGAACTGGACATAAGATATTRGTGGTGTCATTACCTCATGCAGTGCTAGGCAGTACAGAGGGCTCATTACTATTATCACTTATCCTTCTGGTTCAAGTAGCTACCCTTCATCATTGTGATGATTAGTATGATGAAATCTGTTTTCCATCTTCACTTAAAGGCTAGTTAAAGGGTAACTTGGAGATTAGGCTTACCATCTCACGAGCTGTGTGCAGCCCTGCACCCCTTGTGAAAGCRATCTTCAGAAGAACAAAAAAAGCTTCCTCCCTTTTACTTAACCTACTGCAAGAAAGATTTCAGCCTAGGTAAYATTACTAGGGTAGGCTAAGCTAAGCTTAAATAAAAGAAATCAACTTAACCTTCACTGACCTTTGTTTTGGTGCTTTCKTTTAAAAGCAGTRGRGGCTGCAGAAAACCTGTCAGTTCTTTCAGATTTGAGAATTCAATAATAACTGTTTCAGATTTAACTTTTGTTAATTATTAGACCATCACACTGAAATTATACCAATCAGAAGCTCCATATGTGCAAAAGCTGTCTYAAAATAACAGTATGACTTCATACATTGGGGTCAAATCTGTTCCATCTATATATTGTTGTGTGATCAGCTCTCCAGCTTTTCTTCAGGACTTGCTTTATTCCACATAACGTATGCCATTAAGAAGCTGCTTGYCCAACTTTTTATAATACCCATTGAATTTCTTGTGACTCTAGTTCCTATTTATTAAAATCTTTTTTCACAGCAGTCTCTGAATAATTTCCTTRTGGGCTTTTTGATGGTGCTTATAAGTGGTGCTTTCAGAATCAGGTTATTTTAAAAATGTTCTTCAGGTATGAAGAAGCCAAGTTTGACGTTGAAGTGCAGAGAGTATAATTAATGGGCTGGCYAGCTTGACCCTAAGGTGCAGTCATATTAGAATACTTAGTTTGCACGTATTTTCCAGCTACAGTTCCTATTGCCTTTATTTGCACTGGCCTTTCCTCCATTGAATTGAACATCTCAAGTTGGACACTATTTAAAAAAAAAGAAGGAAGTTTAATCCCTGAAAAGTTTGATGATGTGATTTACTGAGTACAGCTTTGGGATATTTTCTGGGAAATTACTAGATTCCTTTAGTTCTAGGTGTCTTCTTTCTTGAACATTCCCTAGCTTTTTTGCTAAACCCTTTCCAGCTACTGCAGCAAGGGTCCCTCTTGTGTAAAACAAGAGGTCTTTTCTGTTTGCTGAAGAAAGACAGGGTTTATGTGAGGGTAACATAAGAGAAATGAGTTGAGCATTCAGTGCAATTTTTAAATTCTGTATTAGTAGACAAAATGAATAGAATCATCTGAAGTCCAGTAAGTAACATCTGGTTCATACACACCTTTATGCTACTCTTCTTTCATTTTCTCAGCCTCTTTCATTTGAACAATTTACATACCATTAGCAGAATTTTGTTTTCTACTGGTTACATGCTAGATAGGAGCGCATGTTAATTGAAGATGTGTGCTGACACCAAAGGCCATGGTGAGACTTTGGAAATCTCTCATCCAGTTGCCAAAATGGATGGGAGCAGATATAGACAGAGCTGYTGATGAGATGAATAGCAGGCAAGTGATCACTTTGAACTTAATTCAGTCATTAGCACTTTTGCTAAACTTTGGCAATTGGTAACTATTAGAAACCAATTGCTAGGTGCAGATTGCCTGGTTTAAAGTTGTAAGCTTCTTAAAAACCATAGCATCTAAGGACACAGTGCGGGCTCTGGATCATGAGATAACTCAGGCTGGAGACGGCCTTGAGAGATCTCTAGTGGAGGCTCAAAGCAGAGATAACCAGAGCTCAGACTGGRATGAATACTCATGCCTTTGTCCAGCCAAGTCTTGTCATTCTCCAGAGATGGAGGCTGTGCAGTCCCTACAAGCAACCTGTTCTTTTGCTCCACTGTCCTCATGACAAGTTCTTCCACAGAACCTCCCTTTTTTCAGCTTACCCCTGTTGTCTCATTCTGCAGCCATGCACTACTGATTAAAGCCTGGCTTTGTCTTCTTAAATCCTTGCAGGCATTGGCAAGCTGTTGTTAGGTTTTCTCAAAGCCTTTGTTCCTGCAGGTTGAACAAACCCAGTTCCCTGAGCCTTTCCTCAGGATAAGCGATCCAACATCCTGAACATCCTGATGGCCCTCCCTGAGCTCACACTACTTTATTGATGTTTTGGGGCCCAGAACTGAAAACATTATTCCAAATGTGGTCTAGTGAGCACTCAGCAGAGCAGGTTAATCTCCAACACAAAATAAAGCTAGCTTTATAGGCTACTAGAAAATGCTGCTACCTTATGTTCAGCTTGCTGTTCACCAAAAATACAAGAGAGAAATTAGTTATACTAGTTGTAAAATTTAGTCTGATCCCTTCATCAGGCTCATCATCTATAGCCTATATTTCCTAACTTATCASTCAGTGTCAGGCTTCTCTCCAGTTTAGCTTTAGGTGTCTTTACCTCTTTGTTCACAAATCCCAATCTTCTGGTTTTTTTGTCTACATCTGTTCCTGCCTGGCTTGTGAAGCTCATATTTTCTGCCTTTGGATCTCCTGGGATTTTCCTTTGTAACAGTGTATTGTAGGGACAACAAATAGAAGCAGTGGTGATAAAGAATAGCTGGTGTTTTATGTGTTGTTTTTGGGGATATTGCTGTCTGCCAAAATTGCAGGGCAGTCTCATTTGGCTCATAAAGCTTTGAGAAATCTTGTGCAGGTTAAGCTGTATTTACTTTGCCTTAGCCATACAGAGCMGATACCTGCAAGCAGAAATGCCTTATCTGCAAGCACAGATGGTGTATCTCATTAGACCTCCTAACAGAGCTGAACATTTAGGTGACCTCTCGGTCTTGTGAACTTTTATATATTTGAAGTACTCAGACTTCTGTTTCGTGCCTGAAGATGCCTTCACATCTTGCTTTACTTGTGTCCCATCACTGGAACAATGTGTTTCCATTACTGGGACTGTCGCCTCAGCTCCTCTTTTTTTTTTTTGCCACATGCATAAATGCCAACGAGRATGTTCTTGACAAACAAGTGGCAATTGAGAGTCCCTGATAAACTGTGGCATTGCCACATCTTAAAGTTGCTTTCACTCTCAGTATGGCAGAGCAGCTGATCTTCCCTTGAAGACAGTTATTCAAAGACTTAAACTGCATCCCTGTTTTCCAGAGGATCCCCACTGTCTGCAGTTAGATACTTCTATCTGCAGAGGGTTGACAGCCTTYTTGCTATGGAGGAAGTCAAGTCCTGGTTGGAACTGTTTCAGTTCAGGTATCAATCACACAGGAATCTTTCAAGAAGTATCAGGGTGAATTTTTAATAAGCTAAGAGGTAAGATGTTCTGACTTACGTATAGGTGTTCAAATAAGTAATGTCATGTGAGTCCCACCTCGTGACTTCTGCTGTACGTGGCTTCGAGTTCTTTATTTGCATTTATATTCCSTTAGCTGAATTGCAAGAACCAGTTGATCTCAGAAAAAAACATATTACCTAATCAGTTTGCTAGTCGTAAGGTATCCTGGGAGAAATAGAAGTAATTTTTCAGGTTTTTTTTTTTTTTAATTCAAAGGATAATAACATAGAAAATGTAGGATTACCATCAGTCTGCTGCAGCCAAACAGCTCAGGTCTTGGAGAACACTTCTTGCCATGGATAAGGGATTCATTTTTACTGAGACAGACATTATCTTGGATGAAGCTCTCATAGTTGAAAGTGTCTGCAATAAATGAAGTAATGCTGTCAAATTACAGCATAGGAATAGCCGTCTAGATATGCATTGGATTTTTTTTWAAATCAGATTAATAGACCTGGGCACATAGACAAGTAGAAGGCCTAAGGTCTAGGTATCCATATGATTGTGAAAATGGAAAAAATGTTTGTTACAAGCTTTGTGTTTTCAATAGGGTAAAGACTGGCCCTGTGTCTTAGAGTAAGAGAAACTTGCTACTTGAAGTTTTGATATCAGCCTTATTTATGAAATGTACATTTCTTCCTAGCTATGGAATTAATCTCACCCACAGCAAACTTTGATGAGAAGGGTATTAGGTATTCCTTTTAAAGAGGATGTTGCAGGTTCCTGTGTCCAAGTTTGGACAGGATGAAGCATCTCAGGCCCACTAAAATAAAAGGCAGTTCCTAGGATCTAATTTCACTTGTTTGCCTTTGTTTATGTATTGTAGTTACCGAATTATTTTTGGGGTGTCGCTTTTATCAGCAGTTCCCTATTCTCTGCTCTCAGAACTCGATTTTTAAAGTCATTTTACTGTGGTAACTCTGACAGAGACTTKGCTTTCTCTATCGTAATTCTTGTCTCCCACAAAATGGGATTAAACAGCAACCAGCCAACCTTTGGACAGCTTTATTTTAGGGTAAAAAGGCTAATGGGGAAAAATAAAGCAGTTTACAAGCTAATTTTCRTGGGATTTGACTAAGCTGCTGCCGAGTCACAAGTTCACCAGTCTTCTGTTACGTTTTTAATGTCTCTTAATCCACACATTTTCTGTGAAGATGAACAGTGTTGACTGCAGAAGCCCATTGCTTTCCAGTTCTTCTATGTTCTAGAAATTTCACAYGAATCTTTCATTTTTAGGAGCTCGGGATTTGTCTAGACTTTGTATCAGTGGTATAGTATGTTTTTAGTGTTACATGTGCTGCTTAATTCAAATGTGTCTCCATTTAATAATTCCTGAAGTTTCCATACCCCAGAAGTCTCTCAGCTGTTATATGATTATATTAGAATGGTTGAATTGTTTTATGCAGAAGTTGACTTCATAAATGCAGAAAGCAGGAAATCAAATTCTACTGTGCAATAGCACTACGTAAAAACTATTTTGGTAGCTGATAATTTTCAAGACTGTATCTATGGCTAAATGTAATACTGCTGAAATTCACTAATCTGCTATATTTCCTAGAGGAATGTACATGTACATGGTTAATTCTAARCCATAAAATGTAAATGTGGTTATCTTGATCACTTCATGAGTTCTTAGTTCTGTAATTRTCTTTGGTATTTATTGCAGAAAAATCACTGCATAATCTGATGTCTGTCTCAACTTTTTTGTTTTGAATGCTTTATATGGAACTATATTTGAGTGTTAAAAGATTCAGCTAAGTTAAAATCTTTTGAAGAATAAAATATCTTACTCRTAATTTCAACTTTTCAGTCCCACCTTTACAATAGTTTTTTTTTGTTTTCTTGAAGCACCTAACAGAAACTCTTGGAATAATAATAAGAAAATTCCCAGTGTTTATAAGCACAGAAAAGGCAGTCAGGAAGAGCCAGGGAACTACAGGCTGGTYAGCCTTACTTCATTTCCTGATAGAKCAGGTAWTTGTGGAAACTACTTTCAGGTACTAGAAGGACATGAAAGCAATGGAAAAGTCATCATGGATTCATCAAAGGGAAGTCACACTTGATAAACTTCCTAAACTTCTGCTATGAAAATACCAGCTTGATAGACAATGTAAACAAAGGGAGAGCCTTGGATGTTTTCTACSTAGGCTTCAGAAAGGCTCTCAAAGCTGATGGCTGAAAGGTTTCAATAGAGAGGATATGATTAGGTATGTACTGGATCAGTAGAGTGAGCTCAGTTGAAAGCTGCTTGAATAGCTGGGCCCAGAGAACGTTGATCAGTTGAAGGAAATCTAGTTAGAGGGCAGTAATTAGCACTGTACCYCTGGGGCCAGTGCTGGATCTGGTGAGTCSTCTTCAACATCTTCATTAATGATCCAGGAGATGGGGCAGACCGTGCCCACAGCAAGTTTGCATATGACACAAAACTGGGAGGAARGGCTGAAATGGCAGAGGATTGTGTCCAGTTCTGGGCTCCTTGGTACAAGAGGAAGTTGGAGCTACTGAAGAGGGTCAACTCAGTTAAGGATCACAAAAATAATGAAGAAATTGGAGCATCTTTGCTTTGAAGAGAGGTTGAAAGAGCCAGGGAGAGCTTTTTAATATGTATAAATACCTGCAAGGAGGGGACAAAGAAAAGAGAGACAGTGGTTTTCAGTGRTGCCTTGTGACAGGACCAGAGGAAAGGGGCACAGACTGAAATAGAGGAGGTTCTCTATGGGACATCAGTCAAAAAAAAAAAAAAGATGTTTCCTGTGAGAGTGACTGAGCACTGGCACAGATTTCCCAAAGAGATTTTTGAATCTTGATTCTTGGAGATAATAGAAGGCTGCCWGGACATTGTTGTGGGCAGCCTGTTCTAGRTTGCCCARCTTGAGCAGGGGCTTGGACCAGRTGATYTCCAGTGGTYACTGCCAACTTYAACCCTTCTGTGGTTTTATTGTGGAATTGGAGTTCTGTAATTGGAGTTCTGCAGGTTTTTTTTTAGTGTTGTTTGTCTTTTAGACTTTTAGACTCTGTAGACTAGGCTCTCTTAGTTCTCAAATCATTGAAGGCAGTTTTGGTTTATGAACTCTGTTAAATAGTGTGTCCAGAGAATAGGTTAGGAATGAGTGTTTCCAAGATTCTGCCAGGTTGAAGAAGTGATATAATCTAAGACTGATTTTCAATTTCTATTTGAAGTGTAGTGTCAGACCTCTGGTAAGAAGGATCTTAGAGGAAACACTTGTCCTTTGTGCTGCTGTCCAGGAGGAGCCACCCAAGCAGCATGTACTGGAGACTGGATGGTCCAGGAGAGCCATTTAGCCTCTTCAGAGTGTGGCCTTGTACAGACATTCCCACATCTTATAAATTATCTGATGGGACAATGTGGAACCAGCTCTTGGTTGTCTCTACAGCTGTGTTGGTCCAAAGTGACCAGAGTTCTGCTCAATAGGCTGCCAGTGTCAGATGAGTGCAAATAAATTACRCATTCACACTGAAATGCTCCATGAAGGAAGAAAAAGCTGGTGATGTTCAGAGTGAAACAGCTGCCATGGGCACTTGCACCTCYAGAGAGACAGCCTGCCCTGAGCACTGACCCAGCACATGGCTGCAGCGATGGGACTGTTATCTGTGGCTTGGCATCTGTTWATGGCACTGCTAACTGAGCCTAAGCTGCAGCCAGATGAACCACTAGGGAAGACACTGAAGTGCAGGTCCAGGGACAAGGTCATATTAGCAATGATGTTTGAGTTGGCCTCTACTTACATTGCTTGTTCTGTGCTTAAAAGGGTCATGATCWTCTGGGCTGTCAAGTCCACATTTTGCACAATACTATATTTCCTTGTCATTATAACCAAATYGTTAGTAGTAAAAAGGCATGTGTGAGATAGTGCAAAAGAGCTGGTTGTTCACCATCCTGTTTACGTGTTAATTTGTGCTGAAATTCTTTTCATACTTTCCCTGAGGATTAAATCAGATATTTCCCTTCTGTCACGTTTYTGTGATAGTGGTTCAGCAGGCTCAGTCATGCACTCCACTGAAAATTCAGAAGTGGTTTCTCAAGTGCWAGTACCCTACTTAATACTCTTCACTCAATTTTCAGAGGTACAGGTGTTCCTGTTTAAATCAGTGACGTTGGTGAAGGCCTAAGCCCTTTGAAAAAATGCAGCAGGGCATAGTAATGAAAATAGCCGGAGTTCATGTTTACAAACTGCATTTGAAACTTGCATTATGTGCACAATAGCTGAGATGCTGAGTAGGCTTCCTTAGATTTTGCAAGGACATAAACATCACCAAATTACACCTTCCCATTGCTATGTTAATGTTTTACTTTGATCTAAAACCTGACCTACCTGAAATAATTACAAGCCTTCCTGAAGTTCTAAATACCCATTTCCATTAAAAAYCTGCTACTGAAGTCACACCTGTCAGTCTAGTTTAAGTTTTTAATTAATTTGTTCCTCAAGATTACCATACCTAAAAGAAATGATAATGGCTGATGAAATTACTTCATGTGCTAAGAGTGACGGTGAGATAAGATTTGGTGAAATAAAAAATGAAACTTTCTGAGCATTGAGTGATTTATGAGAAAGTTATGAGGGGCTGCTTGCCAGTCTGTGAGACCTAGAGAAAGACAGGACCTACTTCAGGCTGGACTTTTCTAACAGTGAATCGGCTTAGCTCATGTTTTCTGGAGTGTTTCCATTCGGTGTTAACACCCTACTGTTACTTGGAGCTCTGCAAAGCGAAGGCAGGTTAAAATCAGCATGACTTCTGCCACTTCCAAGGGTGATCATAGCTCTCCCTTTGACATAAAGCTAGGTAGCTGCTTTCTGTCACACAGTGTGCTTTGTGTCATGCCAGCACAGGCAGAGACAGAGAGTGGGAAATTCTCCATGCATTTTTCTTCTGCTGTGGAGAGTTGTGGCCTTCCTCTTTCAAATGCTGAAGTCGTAACGTTTTGATTCATAAAAGATTGAGGATCTCCAGTGGWCTGTATGGAAACTAGGCTTCAGGAAATAGCAGAGGCACCAAAATTAACCCATAAATGTCTGCTGGTTCGTTACTGCTGATAGCTTATTGGTGCTTTTCATATGAATTGCAAATCTGTCTTTCAATGGTCTTCTAGAAGAATGGCAGTGCTTCTCATCTTTATATAGGCTACAAAACACTTGGGTTGTTTCCCCATGTAACAACTATAAAATTGGGGGTGGGGAATAGCATACATGTGGTTATACTTAACCCGCCCACATCAAGTGGGAAGAAGAAAGAATATTTGTGCACCAGTGTTGTGTCCCTTCATATGCTAAACCAAGTCATGGCTGAGCCCTTGTCTGTCCCACCATGATGTGGGAAGTGCATGGCAACATGTCACTGATACCCTGGGGTGCCTACATCAAAGCACTTCATAGTGCTTCATAGTGCTACATCATAGCACTTCATCTTCTAGGCAGATCAGCAGCATCCTTGCATTGTCTTTTCRTGGGCTTTCTCTAGCTTTACTGTTGTCTACAAAACAGGGTGGCTTGTGCATGACATGGAGTATATCCCTGGATATCTCTCCTGCCCATTTATGTGGGCCTGTTCTAGGACAGGCACTTCCACTGTGCTTTAGGAAATTTTTCCTGATGCGTATTCAGCGGTACTGCCAAAGGAGAGGATTTTTTTTCCTTCCTTTTTTTTCCTTCCCCTTTCCTTCTCTTTGCAGTTTTCTTTCCTACTCTACTACTGTCCAGTACTCACAAAGCACTTGAATCTTCTCTTCTTACTACTATTCAGGATCAAGTAGCATGATTGCACCATGTTTTTCTGAGCTCTGGATTRTGCTACTGTCCTCTGTGTTGCATCAGGAAGTGTTGCTGTTCTCTGTAGCAGCGCTTCACAACAAAACTTGCTGTTCACCCTTAAAGCTCCTGCATGCTTAACTTTCTACTTCTTTTGATGTGCTGCAGTTATGAATGAGGATTGGTGCTGTAAAATCCATGGACGTTTCTTTATAACTGGAAGGTAGCTAGAAGAGATCCCTCTGATAGGCAAAAATGAAATTAAACTTCASTTTGCAGCTGGCCATTATGTAGCAGCAATAGCATTGCTGTCATCTAGGTGCCTAGGGTATGTCTCTGTGGGCTTCTTCTGTATGAAGATTTTAAATAAATATGACAGGAGCCCAATACCCTTCTGTCAATTTTAATGTCATAGCAGCAAGTACTCAGAGCAGGAATACACAAGAGAATCTCTCTCCTCTCTTGACAGTGCAGATTAAWAATAGGAATGCCATGTTGGTTAATACAAATTTTTTCATAAATATGGAGGATGAAAATTAGAAAATTATTTGGCCTTTTGATAAATTAGGGATGTTCACGTTACACCTGCTCTTTTTGCTTTTTTTTGTGGTCATAGAATGAATGGGTAGGCATTTGATGTAAAAGAAGTGCTCAAACTTGTTTKTTGGTCAAAAATTTATATGTATCAATTTATAAAATGTGAATATAATGTAAAAGGAGGATTATAAGTGAATACATGTAGTAATGTATGTAGTAATGCATGTGTTTGGGGTTTTTTCAGCCCCTTTCAGAGAACAGATTTTCATTGAACCACAGCTTTTGTGTCTGAGCAGCCTCAAATGCAGTCTGGCCCTACAACTTATTTGCACCTGCCATGGGTAGGTGCTCTGAGAGTCACTCAGAGACTGAGAAGTGACTACAGATAAGACACCTAAAATACATTATTGCTGCTTCTACCATTGTTGTGTTCTGCTGACCTTTACTATTCTGTGTTTTGCAGCTCTCTTCTGAATAAAATATTCAAATAATAACTTTACTTCTCAGTTAAATGAAAACTTGGATTTTTTGGGGGGGCTCAATTTTTAAGACTGTGTATTGTAAGATATCAAATGTAGAGTCTTAGTGGAATCTGAGGCCTTCCTTGGATACATGCATTTCTGTCAGTATGATTTCCACTCTCTGTGTCACACTCTTTCATGATATGTTTTTCAGATGAAAGCAGGATAACCAWCTGAATCCTCTCCTGTGTTCTTTGACTTAGCAATCCTAGGGCCATATGTCTTCTATCTTCTCTCTGAGTCTTTGATTTTGAAAAAGGAAGAACGATAAGATCCAAATTGGTCCTGTTGTTCCTCTAAAGTATTTTAAAGACTTCTC
The DNA here is from genome assembly GCA_902810485.1 of Alauda arvensis. Taxonomy (NCBI): domain Eukaryota; kingdom Metazoa; phylum Chordata; class Aves; order Passeriformes; family Alaudidae; genus Alauda; species Alauda arvensis. The sequence continues at coordinate 957,044 of CADDXX010000134.1, read as the reverse complement.
GTTGCAAAGGTTTTCAGCAGTGTCTAAGATCATGTGAATTCAGAAGAGTTCAGGTGAATCAGGCAGTGCAGCATCTTACACTCCAGCCTGCAGCAAAATTTGGTTGCCACAAGTTCCAAATTCCTGAAGTATTTATATGTAAAGTGATTTTGCTGCAAGTTACAGACATGCTTTCTCAGGAAAGCACTGACTTTGGAAATATGTTACCCAAAGTCATCACATCATAGAAAATAAACAGTTTGGTGATTAACTTGCCACTTGTGCACGCTGAATGTGTTGCTATTAAAAACAACCACAAAACCTACTGGTTTGGGATCCAAGTCCTTAGGGGCTAAAAGGCTGTTAGAGAAGGACAGGATCATTACCTCCCCTGTACCCTCTGCCAAAASAACCATTGAAAAATTTCCTCTGGTTCTTGCTCCTGCAGATCTTGAGCTCCCTCTAACCACTTGCTTTTGTAATGAAAACTCAACAGGGMTGTGTTTCACACTGAACTCTTAAAATAATCAGCATTCTACAGGTTTAGCTCTGTGTCCCAGCATATTGAGGAGTCTTAATGATGGGAGGGGAAATAAGAAAATGTAATGGAACYAAGAGATAAATAATAGAAAATACATTATTGTAGTAGAAATAGTTCCTATTTACTAAACGTTTCTTCCAAATGGGAAAATTTGAAAAGAATAATCTGTGAATCACACCGCATTATGAAAAGTTATGAAAACTAGTGTTTACAAATTGGTTGTATGTATGAATAGATACTGTAGGAATGGTGACAATTCTATTGTCACTTTCTGTTTGTTTGAAAATACTATTTTCATTTTCTGATTGTTTGAAAATCTGACTGTGGTGGTGTATGTTTTCATTAATCTTCACACTGATGTACTGGGACRCCACTGAACTACATAAAAGTGAAAACTACCTGAATCATGAGAGATCTCTGCATTTGCATGTTAATAGGCTTTTATAAAGCATGTCCCACTTCATTAGTAAATAAAAAGACATCAATTAAAATATTTCTATGTCCAGGTATACAGAGGATGACAGAAAYAGGTTTTTGAAGCATGCAGAGGAATGGTATTGTTATTTTTGCTAATCCAGTCTAAGCTGATACTTAGWTAGGTACACTTTTCAAAGGTGACTAGGGTAATGATTTCTTTAAGTCAGCTCCTATTATTATGTTGTCACTTGTTATAACATCTAGACAGTGGCCAGRAGTACTGCCACCAGGCAGGTATTTTGGAAAAACTGTGTTTTTGCTGAGGACACCCTTCAGCTATAAGTACAGAAATGTAGCTTTAGACAGCACTCTAGCCAGAGCTATCCAGGCAGTGGATAAAGTAAAAGGAGTAATTCTTAGTGCATCTTTGTTCTTTTCTGTTGTCCTGTGCATGGAAATGACCAGGATGAAATACTAGTGCAAACTCACAGCATAAAGTACCACTACTGCTGCTTAATAAATGTAAATTCAGCTGAGACTGTGCATGTATGTTTTATTTTCATTCCTCAGAGAGCTGATCTCTTTGTCCCTTAGAAGCAAAGTGAAGAAGCAAAGCCATGTGTACATCACAAACAGAAAAAATGTAGTCTAACCCTGCTCTGTATGGTAGAAGGTAATGCTGCCAGGTGGTCAGCTGCCATCCTGCAGGTGCTGTGGTGCTTCTTTAAGGGAATGAACTGCTTTTGCTGTTAATAAAGCAATTAAAAGCCATTCMAACAAATAGAACACCAGGAAGTGGCAGATCTAAGAGACTGAACTAGAAAAGTAGCAGTCATTCTTGTTTGATTAACAGAAAAATCACTAGTGGTATTGACATTCAGGAGTTGGTAGCTGCTTTAAGATTTCTACATCCCATTGAAATGAATGGGTAGTACTTTAGTACTATATTCAGATTTAACAGCACATTGATCTGTTACCCATTTGAATTGTCRTGGCTTCTATTATCATTTTACAAAGCTAGAGATTTATTTCACACAGAGTGAAAGGTTAGTGTCTAAGAACTCCTCTTGACATCCTTCAGACTACAATGCTTTGAATCCCATTGCTATTGATTTCCTCAAGGTTATTTTCTGTGTATTTTCATGGCACCAAGTCCCAGTCCCATTGACAGTTTTGCAGATGAYTGGAGTAATACCTGATATTGACCTTCCAGATTAAACCCTTAAGATTAATATGGAAGGAAGAAACAGCCTGTTCTGATAKTGTTCAGGTGACTGGATGGAAAATGATGCTGCCTTTCCAACCACCACCTCTCAGCACAGGTGTAGGAATGGTAGTAGAGGAATTGAGTGGTTGCTTCCTCTCAGGTCAGTGGAGGTCAGCTTCTCTGTGGAGAAATTATATGTCACCAACTTCATTTAAACAAAGATGCACTCTGTCTGAATCCCTTTGAGAGAACTTTGTTCCTTGTCTTGTGCCACAGTAAAAACCTATCTGGGCTAAGTGTGTTAGGGACTAGGGGGTTTCTTGCTATTAAAAGTAAGCTGTTAAGTTAAAAACATTTCTTAATTCCATCTTCTGTTGCTCCTTTGTGAGCTCTGAATATAAAATTGCATACTTAAAGAATGTTTTCTGTGTCTGGATGACATGATTTATGGCTCCACTTGCCACTGGAGAATAGGGCAAATTGTGTCAATAACTGGCAGGGTTTGAACTAAAGCGAGTTTTTGGCCAAGAACAATCCGCTTACAAAATCTTCAGCTGGGATCTGATACTTCCAGAGCATCTTCGTGACCTTCCTACCTTTATTGTGTTCAGAGTTTGCCCAGGAGTGGCCTATTGAAATGGTCAAGCACTTCCTCATGGTCCCTTGTACTATGGGCAGAGACATTTGCTTTGGAGAGCTTTATGTAACAGTAGGGTGTGACTGTAGAATGGAAGCCATTCAGAATGCACAGTGTAAAATTGGGTTGAGAAGGCTCCTCACAACAGTTGCATGGGTGTGGAAGGTGATGCAGTATTTATGCATGTGCAGACACCTGCATATTTGACTTCATGTCTGCATTGGTTTTGGGGATAATRACAAATGATACTTCAGTTGCTCAAAGCAGTAGGAGAGTGAAAGGTGCACATCTACTGAATGATTAATACTGTGAAACATTGGAAAGCAGGATTCAGGTTATGAACACTTAACAAGAAGGGTTGGGAAATCTTGGGCCACTGCTGTGTGGCTCTGAGACAAAAACAGCTGCACTTGGGCAGAAATGATAAGATTTTCACCTTCTCAGCTTCTGCCTTCTGCTTTTCTCACTGCACTGACATCCTGTATTCCTWGTGCAGCATGAAGCTGTTCTTCCAGTTGCACTCCATCTTTCATCTGCTGAGAGATGTAGATRTACAGCAGTGCCACAACTGGCTCCTATGTCTCTGTAGCCAAGACACTGCAGTGCAGGCCCATGGTCATGATGTTCTCAGCATGGAGGTGCATTGCTGTCATGGGAACATGCATGGGGATGCACTTCAGCACATGATGGAAGATTTCGTCTTCTCTCCCTTTTGAAACACAGTCTTTGGTAATTTTGCAAATGCTTGAAGTGTACCCTGTTTTATTCCTTATTTTAGAGCTTCCTTTGAGTTGTGTGTCACCATTTAAGCACTACGTTGTGTCAGTTTTCATACCTCCCTTTTTTCCATGGTTAAGTAGTTACAGATTATTAAGTGCTCTAATGCTGCAGTCCCTGTATGTGAAAAGTTGGTCTTTGGTGTTCACTAAGACCTAATGGAGATACTGCAATAACAGGGTGGAGCCTTTRTAAATCAACCAGCAGTTGGAGAGTTGCGGACATTTACTAAATCCTCTGAGTCTGTGGAAAAGGTGAAATACTTAAATCTTCATTTTGTGATCAGAAGGCAGCATGAAAGAGAAATCTATTCTCTGATAGCAATATCATGTACAAGAAGATCTCTTTCTGTGGATCTCTCTCTGTTATAATTTCTTTTTATGGGTTATACATGAACTAAAACCAAAGATGAATGAGAGGCTGGTGAGATTAAGCAGGCCATATGCTGCAATGCCTTAATGGTCAATGTAAGAATAATGAATGTCAATCAGTTGCTAGTAAATGTAATGGCCCGTCATTTACCACCTCATTAAAAGAGCAGGACACCTGATTACTTGTATGTGAATAGCGAAACAAATAGTAATTAGAATTTTCTGATAGGGCATTGCATTCTCTTGGGGTGTGTTGGGGCACATGGGCAAGAAAATTGTACCGAAAGTAATGTCTGTAGGTGTGTGTAAAACTTTTGAGTGTATTTGTGTATGTGCTGTGTTTTGTCAAGATTTGTCATCAAGGGGAAGTATTGCTTTGTACTTGTTTTAGTATTTGCTGCAGCACCTGGATGTTTCTGAGGGTGTTCCTCACTTCAKCTGCAGGAGACTCTGAGGTTCAACAGTGCCATCCTGTGGATGATCTTAAGGATCTGAAAGCTCTGGCACATAAATGACCTCAACACAATACATTATCATAGAATACCACATACTGTATGTCCCCATGCAAGCAGCTAAAACATTTCTCTCTGGTAGTCAGTCAGACTAATGATTACTTTTCTGTCCAGAAAATTAATAACCTAAATGTATTATAACCAACTGGAAATTATTTCAAGCAAGGTGATGAGTAGGGTGCTTGTTAGATTTATTCTGTTGCTGAAAAGTGTGATTTTAATAATCTCAGTGTGGTTTTAATCATCTTGGAATTTATTTTTGCAGACAATGCCAAAATCAAAGACAACTCTGTAAATTCAGAKAAGCACCCCTGTAATGACATATCTGGACATCTTTAGAGAAGCATTAGATGGAAACTAAGACTAGTTAATGTTCATGTTTTATAACSAGAAAATGCAAATTCCCAAACAACCTTGAAGATTAAGCTGGATGATTTGAACAACTGGGAACAATACTTTCAATTGCAGAGATAGAAGGGCAGGATTAAAGTATSAAGTTTTGTTGACTGAAAAGGAAATTCTGCTCAGAATATTTGGGGAACCTTCTGTTCATGGAGTGAATATCACGCCAGGAAAAAGTAAAAACCCACAAAACTTGGTCTTGATAGAGGATTTTGGGGGGATCAGTGAGTAACTGCTGATCATAGTATTTCATACATGGTTTTCATTTTGCTTGCCTAAGCTAATTGTGAGGAAAATGAATGGTGTTTATTTGGAAATGAGCAGGGAAATAAAGGCCAAGCTGATCAGTGGAAGATTCTGTTCACTTTTCAAGTCTCTGCTGTTCTGGGGTGCTGGAGGGGCAAAGGTATGCTGTCTGTGTGCTGCATTTGCCTGAAGGAAGCTGAGTGCAGCACCAGGTTCTGTGTTGTAATCTCTTTGGTTTGCAGGAATTCCTTCTTTCTCTGTGCCTGTCACAGAAATTGCTCCTTCAGCTAGAAGCCAACTCTGAGTCGCAGTGTGTGCCACTGGGTGATTTGATTAAAGCAAGGAAACACCAAGTCACAAACTCCAGTSTTGTTCTTGGATAGTTAAAAATGATGAAGTCATTTGTGGTTCCGAAACACGTTGAGAAACACGTATTTATAGATTCCATGTATCTGTTTGCCAGGCTTAAAAGAGAAAAAGATGATCACCAGTGATAAGAMATACCATTGAGTCCCACAAATATGAAAAGATAAATATGAATAATTCCCATTCTTTAATCATAAATATGAATAATTCCAACTAGAAGATTAGTTTAAACAGTTTTAATGATTTAACTTTTCATCTTACGTATGTTTACAAAAAAATCATCCAGTCTAACAAAAGCCTTGCATCCATGTAGTTTTGTCTTTTAAAGTGGGATAACCTCTTTTGAATGTGAGCATAGTGGAAACTTTGAGACTGATGCCTTATTTTCAGGAGATTCTACATTTAATTCTATTCTAAAGGTATCTGCTATTAATAATTTAAAATGTAGTCTTCTGCAAGTGTCACTTTCTACTTATACTGTAAAGAAGGTAAATGAGAGCAATATTATTTACTCCTTTGTATAGTGTATGCTAACAGTTCTTAGCTCTTTCCTTATGTGGGTTCTTTGTGCTCTCTCAGCTATTTTTTCCATCTATATTTTTTGCTCTAGTTCTTCATTTATGGTGTTTCTGGCCTGAATACCATATTTTAATTGAGGTACACCATGAGGTACTATTTTTACTGTTGCTTTTTCTCGTTCTTTCAATGTCTCAGTATGTTAATTTGATTTTTCTGACCACAAGTTATTTTGAGTATTTTGATCACATGGGGCACTCACCTTCTGCACTGTCTGGTTGCATGAGATGCATTTCCCATTTTAGGAGCTTTTATGTTGGTGTGGTCAGRAATGATGCTTATACATGGGGGTGTTTCCTGAATTTGTCAACCCTGAATGGAGCCCTTTGGTTTGGATTGCACTGTGAACAGTGCTCAGTCCTTCCTCCAGACTGGATCTGCTCTTCAAACTGCTGCTGGAAGYCAGCATTAGATCCAATCCATCCCATCAGGTAAGGGATGCAGTAGGCACTTTGGGTGCTCCAAACACCAGGCTGCAGGTGTTCATCCCCCCCCACAGCAATGTGTTCTACTTTGTTCTGCATTCGAGACCACTCTGAAAGAGCTGTGAATTTGTGTCATCTCTGTGTATACAGGCACAGCCTCTGCACGTATGTGCACACGTTCACTGCCTTTACAGACAGAGGTACAGTTAACTGTAAATTTCCCTGTCAATTTAGAAGACTGATTTAGTCAGTTTATCTGTTTTAATGGCGTTGGATAAATACTCATCTGCCTTTGTGTGTTCTGTGGCCTCTAGGAGATCTCACAGTAACTCCTGTGTCACCCTGTTTGTCTTTACAGTATGTCTGTAATACTTTAACCAATCCCTCTAAGGTGAAGGCATAAGATTTTAGTATTATTAATGCCATGTTTCAGCTAGTTAATTATCTCTTCAAGTTATTTCATCTTCTTTGTGATTTACCTTCCATGTCAGATAAAGATCTTATTCAAGCTAAGTATTATGAAATMATAGAAATCTTTATTCTATTTGAACAGTCAGGTTAAATGAATCCTGTAGAGAATCTGATGTTAAACAGGTGCAGCAGCACACATGTAAAATCAGGCTAAGTTCTCTCCCTCTGAACACTTAGATCTTAACAGATGTGTTCTTTTTCTCCATATGTTATAACAAAATAAGGATTTGCTCTGAAAGTATTGACACAAACACTAACCAGTCTTGGCAAACACAAAACTGTGTTCCTTACACAGCATCAGCTGTGGCTATTAATTAACTCTAAATAAATGTATGCATTAAACAGCTGGAAAGCACATATATGCATAAACTAAATCATTTTTGTCAGAAAATATCTTTTTGCTGTTTTGTTTACTGATGCCTAGACAAAGGAATGCTGCATCTTCAAAACAACATCTGTCAAACCGATTTTCATCAGATTAAGTATATCCTCAGAACAACCATCACAGCTTACAAAATACTGGAAATGTAGGTTGTGCTTTGCATGAAACACCAATAGAATTTAAAGCACTTAAAAGTGTTTTACAAATGTAGCAATGATAGCCTGTGCCTATTCTCCATTTTTGTTTCTATTTTAGGAGGTCCTTGGGAAAGATAATGAGTGATGTTGCAACACTGCAATCCCAGTAGATGTGTCAGAGTGCAATTACAGAGTTAYGGTCCTGGCAGCTGATCTGGGTCCACAAAAGCCCATGGTTTGGGAATCTGGCAGTATTGATTGAATTTATTATGACAAAGTTCATCTGTGGAAAGATTTCTCTCATTAGGAATGAAATTAAAGCATGAATCAGTGACTGGTTATCCAGGMCTTTCTCTGATCTGTTGAATTCTTTATTAGTATAGATATGTGATTATATATGCTCTGGCCTGGTTCTGGTTCTATAGATCATCAAAGGTAATGATTARTACTAATTATTTTAAGATTTTTTTCTGAAACAATGTAATCTGGTAAAAATGTRAGGAAAGCCAGTGGCTTGACATAGGACATAAATACCAACACAATCATTCTCATTTCTGGCCAACTTTCTGTCTTTTTTCCTGCTGCAGGATAATTAATACATGGAAATGAGCTTCCTGTTAGGCTGCTRTGTATTCCCTAGGAGTGAAGCATTTTGCCTGTTTCAGGAGTTAAACAGAGGGGTGAAGCCTCATTACCCTGTGCACCTGCAGCTGATCATGGAAACTTGGGGCAGCCAGAAACAAATGCCAGGGCTTCTGCAAGATATTTGTGGATGGAGGGTAGAAGCACTTGAGCTGGAAGCCAGGTCAACATTCCCATTAGTTCTTGCATTTAAAAGCTGGAAATCTAATATGAAGCAGGAAGAGTCCAGTCAAAAACCCATGGAAATTACAAACAAGGGGGAAAGTCAAGGAGAAAACTGTTCCAGCTGCATCTGGGAGTGGTGCCTTTTGCAACTCCAATTTCCTGTTAAGTTGTTCCTTGTGTGTGTCAGCACTGTCCTAGAATGTGCCACTTGAATCCCAAGTGAGGTGTTTTGGTGTCTACCACACACCTGTGGGAGAGCCCTAATCAGTGTCCTGTTTCCAAGGCAGTGTAACTAAAGACAGTCCCAGAACCCATTGCATACAAACAAGGCTGGATATGTTATGTCATTATAGTGTTCAAGATAAATGTGTTGTGTCTGGAGAATATAGCTTTTACTTGGAAAATGGTACTGCTGACTTTTGTCTTCTTTATCAAGATGTGCTAGGTGCTTCTCAAGTACTGCCTGCAGCATAAACCTCAGACTGGATTTTAGCTTACCTGAAAATGACAATGATCTTTACAGAATCCTCAGCCTAATTCCTGAAGACAAAAGAACATACAATTAAATTAAAATAAATATAGAAGTCTGCCAAAAATTCTAACTCCATCCAGCTCTATCATGTACTTGGGAGACTAAACACTTGCAAGTTTGGATCCTTCGAATATTAATAGTGTGACATTTCAACAGGAGATCAGGTTCCTGAAAAGATTTTGCAATTTGCAGTGGTAAAAGATGTGTTCAAAGTGACCATTACGCAAGAGATTCCTTCTGGTTGTCATTTTTAGCCAAAGCCATGGAGCATTGCACTTGTTTTTAAAGCAAGAATTATGAACACAGCAGGTAATACAGTGTGGTAGTTGGTGAACAGCTCGTGGCACATTCAGGAAATACAGGCTCTGTTGGGGAAATGCTGATTTGAATTTCATGCATCATCCAAGCATAATGAACATTGAAAGGTCACGTTAAGAATATTTTTAAAAATCCATYTGATTTGACTTTTTCACTATCCAGTATTGTTAATAATACAATGTCAAGCAAAAAACAGTTTCTCTGAGTGTGGCTGAAGCCAGGTTCCGTGTATAGTTGAAGAATAAATTGCCATACTTTTTTTTTTCCATTTACTGTTCATTTCCTTTATAATGTCATGGTGTGTGTGAATCGTACCTTGAGCCACTGCAGTACATCTGTATTTTCTCAGTCAGAGTTATTTCTTTGAGTTTGTTACTCAGCATCCAGTAAGTCTCATGCAGACTGTAACATACTAATTGGCTCAGTACAATTAGAATGAAATGGAACTGCTTTGCTATTGATCTTCGCTTGTTATTAACTTGTACTGTCAGGAAATTGGATTGAAAAAGTCTAGTATAGCTATCAAAATGTTATTTCTCATTGCAGGAAATATCACTGTTACTCCTCCATTGAAGTATTTTAGAGCAGAACTCTCTTCCTTTCTCCTTTTTTTCTAACCTTGTCTTTCTCTTTCTGACTTTTTAAAAATTTCTAGGAGGGCTGCTGAGCCTCGTTAAATAACCMGGCTGTTCAGACTGAGTGGCAATACCGTGACTTAAACAGGGCTCRGGCAGTATTTATGAGTTCATTATATCAAGTCTAATACTGTGCTGCTTATTATCTTAACTTCACACATCATCATGTTAATAAATTTCTACAAGCTGTGTAGTTGTAAAGTGCATCATAGTAATCACTATCATTCCTCTAATAAGTCATTTGATTTGTGTGTGCTTTGTGTTGTTCCAACCTCGRGAGCTGTAACATCTCAGGGTGGAGCCCTTCTTGTGGTCCAGGTTAATGAACCGCCTGTTCTGAGTCCTCAGTTACAGATATTCTYAGGGGAAGGGACACCTTCACCTCCCCACTCTGCTTCCCTTTGCAGTGCCTCAGGTGACATGGTTTTCTTACAGGAGAATTACCTSTATTGTGGAGATTTTCTGGAGCTCCAGGTCTCAGCCCTTCTGCAGACTCCTTGCACATGTGTGGTTTTACTTGCCAGGGAGGCACTGTGATTGCTGAGTGTCTGTAATTCAGATGCTGGCAATGCCAGCAGGGCAGGCAGTTTGACATGGCTATGCTGTGCCCTCCTGCTAGAGGCAGTCAGTTCAGGAGATGAGTGACCCAGGGAAACTGATGGCTTGTGCTGACCAAGCTTCAGAGAACTCCTGCTGTGGAGAGTCTCTTCTGTTGGTGTGGATGGAGGGTCTGCAAATGAGAAACCAGGAAAAGCTTTGTTTTATGTTTTTTAATATTTATTTGATTACAGACACATTTCTTTTTCTTGTACTAGTCTACCTGCTTGAAAATCTATGATTTGAAGTACAGAGTGTTGCTCTTTCTGAGAATCCTCATTCATTCGACTGACAGATGTAAACTTGARATTTATTTTATTCTCTAACAGCAGYRACTTTAGTCCAGCTACAGTTTTCATTGTGCAATACAAATACACTAAGCCTAAAGTACTGCTGGCAGTTTATRTATAAAATTTGAGGATTAAGAAACCAGTGCAAACAAAGACTCAGCTTTAAGAAGCAGTATTGTTGGACTAGCCTCTTACTGYTGTCACAATGTGAAGTAATAGCAGCCAAAACCTACAGGTCTGGTTTTGGCTGTGGTAAGTACTAGTAAGACAGTAGCCATTTGAAGAGAATATTTGTCTTGCCTATTTGAAACATTAATGAGTTTGCAAAAATGCCACTTTTTTTTCCCATTGTAGGTGTGATTTCCTTTTCATTTTAACCTTCTAAGTAACTGGTACAAATAAATAATCCCTCTTATTTTTTTCAGCCCACCTAAGCCAGCGGTGTTCATCTCCGGTGTCATTGCTAGGGTAAGATTATCAGTAAATTTCTCTCAATCATAGCAAAATTACTGTAAGCTTTTCACAATTACTGCCAATCAGAGCAAAATTAATCTTTCTCTTTTGTGAGAAGAGGCTTTGTGTTTTCTATATTTGTGTAAGGCCCTTTGAACATTCTTTCAGGGTTTATGTGAAATTGAAATTATTCATTGAAATTATTTCCATCGTTTTTCTTTGAATTTTAGCACTTTAGGTTTATTGGATAATTTTTTTTATATCTAAGCTAGATATTACTGTATTCATTTCCTTTGAAAGTGKCTGCTTATTAAACTGCTGCTGTAGCTTGATCTGTCATGAGGAGCAGCCCTCCTGCCTGTAAGGATACATGCTTGAAGATAGTGTGTTTCAGCTGGAATATGTGCCTTGATGTACTTGGGATTATATCTTGGGTACTTGGGTACAGGGTGTTATATCCTGGACTTTATGAGCAGGCAGGATCTGTAAATCCTTAGTGTTAATTAGCCATTAATAATGTGTTCAGTAATTCTTGCATTGTGGTAGGGTTATTATCGTGGCYTTATGTGGTGGTTACCTTACATCRCTGGGGTTTGCAGTGTGGTTTACTKTAAGATGCTGAGGTTGTGTCACATMCCATAGGTGGGAAGAGTGAGCTGATGCCATTTTAATTAGCCCATAAGGAATGGGCAACGGGCAGCATCGGGGAGAGAAGATAGAACATGTGGAGTCTGAGGAGAGCAGATCTTTGACAATTGGAAGCAAGTTGGAGTAGAGAAAAAAATACAAAATGTAACTAGTTAACATAGTGATTAAAACCAAAACAAAACGGTGTAAATTGTTGCCCTGTGAGCCAGTGGAGTGCCCATAATTTCTGGCATGTGATATGTCTGTCCCACTTTCTGAGGGGGGAGGTTGTGGTACTGTCATCCACTGTCACTGAGCACTGATAGTATTTGTTAACTGCTGCTTTTTGAAAGCCTTCTGGGACTGACCCTAGAAATGGCAATGGCAAATAGGTGACATCTGGGTTCCACCTGGACTGAGACTGCCCTACAGCAGCACCTGAGAGCTAGCACGAGCAGACCTGGTTAAAAGAGCATGTTAAACTTAARAGCCAGCCATCCCTAAGATTTGAGTCATAAGTAATTTCAGATCCTGCTTTCTTCYTAAAGAGCTGGCATTGTTTAGCCTGGAACGGAGAAGGCTTTGGAATGACTTMACTGCAGCCCTCCTTTGCCTGAAGGGAACCTACAAGAAAGACAGAGAGAGTCTCGTTACAAAAGCGTGGAATGACAAGGCAAGGGGGAGTGGATTCAGACTGAAAGAGTAGGTTTAGACRAGATGTTAAGAAAGATTCTTTACTATRGAGGTGATGAGGCACTGGAACAGGTTGCCCAGAAAATTTRTGRATGCCCCATCCCTGGAATTGTTCACAGCCAGGTTGGATGGAGTCCTGAGCAACCTGATCTAGTGGAAGACATCCCTGCCCATGGCACTGATATTGGAACYGGGTGATCTTTAARGTTTCTTCCAAATCAGGCCATTCTACAATTCTGATTCCTACAGCAGGYTTTTTGTGCAGGTATTTTTTGTGCTGCCTTAACTTACTTTGAAAATGGTCTGTTCTTTCTAGTGGCTTTTTGAAAACCAAACACATCTGAAGATTGGAATGTTTGGGTTTTTTCCCCTTAGGGTCACATTAAGATCCTTTATTACTGGATAGTGTGTGTAACTGGAAGAAGTGAAGCTTGCATAAGAAAAAYTTTGAAGTTGGCTAAAAGAACAAAAAAATAGAATGTATACAGTGGGACTCCAGGGTAACATACAACACTGTTTTCCATCTGATTTTCACATTTTTTAGAACTTACATCAATTTGAACTGAAAAGCACACTTTTAAGATTCCTTCAACTTTTCCTGCTGTGTTCTTCAAACAGGGTGATAAGGACTTCCCTCCAGCTGCAGCTCAGGTGGCTCATCAGAAACCACATCCTTCTGTGGAAAAGCTTCCTCACCCACAGCACGTCAAGCAGCACATCCACCAGCCTCGCAAATGAGCTCCCATCAGGATCTCTGCAGAACTGCTCTCAGTGAATATGTTTTCAAGAGAAGACAAAAACCCTTTAGGATTCACACTGTCAAATCTGTAAAATTGGCATCTAAAACAATATGCTGTTTCTTTTACTTTAATTCTCAAGGGTTAATAAGAATGACGACAATGCTCAGTTGTTATCCCAGATGGAAAATTTGGTATTGAGTATTTGCTGATCAGGGGTGCTTTTTWATAAGATTTTCTTATTGTCAAGATAAAAACTTCAGTATGAATAATATGATTAATGAGCTTAAAAATTATACTTTTAGTTGTGGACTCACAATAGCAGATAGTTAATGTAGTTTTTTTGCTAAGCCAGTAAGGAAGAACAGCCCTTTTGTAGTGGTACCTTTACTGTCTGGAGGGAGTTTGTTGGGTGTGTTGAGACAGAAGCCAGCAGTTGTCTTGATTACGTAGAACCCTTGCAGCCCTCAGTGTCCTACAGTGYTACACCTCAGTGCCCTCTGGATTCAACCAGGGAGATAATGAAACGGCCCTCRTACAGTCTCAAGTGGCAGAGATCCAGCTGAATCTTCTTTACAYCCCTTTGCACTTGCACAGTCTTGCTGAGATTTTTCCCTCTGGTGGTGTGTGGGTATGGAGAGGAGAGAGAACTACGAATTACAAGAACCCTGCTGCTGTGGACAACCCATTTGTAATCTCATGGGTCTCACTGGGGGGCTGTATTTTTCTGGTGATGATTTCACATTCCATGAACAAGCTGAAGTAGTTCATCACCCTCCATATTAAATTTAAAATAAGATGGTGAAAAATCTGTTCACTTATTTTTTAAATTTAGAATTTGAGATCATCTTTTGAAATTAAGAGATACCATTAGTAAATATTTTTATGAACCAACCTCTTGTGCATCGTACTTTTTCCTGGTCTTCTTATTCTGAAGGACAGTAGTGATATGGGAGTAAAAAGAAAGYTATTTCCAAATAGAGCAGTTGTTTTATTTTTACCACATAGTTAAATAATTTGGTTTCTCAGTTCAAAATCACTTAGCTCTATCATTTTCCTTCCATAACTCACCTCTGTAAAAGCCAGGAAAAAATTTTATACATTCTACCTATTTTAAAGTGTCCTTCTCTTTTTAACTGCCTACAAATACAATACAGCCTTTGGTACCCTCCAGTTTTATAAAGCCAAAAAAATGGGAGCTAATGCTTCAGCCTTTCACCTGGCAAATCAGTGGCATTTTAGGGTCACTTGGGGCTTTACCCGTTCACTTATGATTAAAAAACAGTGAGGAAAGTTTAAAAATTATTCTTTAAAAAATTCTGCTTATCTAATAATTATTTCCTGAGTWGCTGATTTAAAACAACAGCAACAAAATAATGGGAAGTATGGCCCATTTCACAAGTGAATAACTCACTTCATGTGGGTGCAAGGGGCCTGACATTTCCATCTCTTCGCAGGCTTGAAATGATGTTTTGCAAATTATATGCAGGGGCATATTTATCCTAAACCCAGGGAAGGATGTACAATCTATATGTGCAGTCCTTGTTTTCAATTTGATTAGAAACCACACTTGCCTTAAGGAACAAGAGCTGTTTGTAAGAATCATTCTGTCCTAGGATATGCGTAGCTTTTCAAATCTGCTTTCTGTTCCTGATGTCGGTGCAGCTGGGGCCTTGTTTGTAGCTGCTTATGGGCGTGCAAGTGGTTCACACCTGAACAACTCATTGTTGAGCCTCTGGGAATCTCAGCAGGAGGTGATTTGGTGGCAGGAATGTTTGCAGACTCAGACAGGAGGCGGGTGCTGGTGCAGCCGTGGCTGTCCCTGTGCTGTGTCAGCRGTGGAGCAGATCATCGCTGTCACTTCTGGTACCTCCTGGCCTGAGGGGAGGTGGGTGGGATTCAGCTGTGCCTGCACCTGARGCAGTGTCTAGAGCCTGCTGTAGTCACTGGTGGTGCAGTCAGAACAGTTTAGGTATGGCATCTTTGACCAAAGGGAAGGGTCTTTCATGATGAGCTGGATCCCTCTTGGCTCCCCTGACTGCAGTGGAAAACTAAATCTCAGTGTGAAGGCACACGGTGAGGTGGGGCTGGGTACCTGTGCTCCACTGTCTTGGAATAGGTACAAATGGTTTTGAAAGCCACACCACATCTCCATTCTGACAGTAAAAGTTAGGAGCGTGGATGCTTTTGAATTACAAACTACTGCTCCTGATTGTTAATGCAATATATACAGCAAATATAGACAGTACCTGATTTTTGTCTTTGATTACTGAGATATGCAATTCTGTACAATGAAGTATGACTCTTAAGRTAGCTTTAGTGGCTTTTATCATACATGATTAGAAAATGTCTCTGTATGAAGGCATATTRTATATGGTTGGGAGGTATCCATGTTTATACATAGATGTCCTTACCCCAGAGCATTACTTTGTCCAAAATAATCATAACTGGTGAACTGGATTTCTTACTGATGGTTATTGATCCTTTTAAAATATGTTGCAGTAGCATATAAACACAGGAGATGTTCAGATGTTACCTTGAAATAACTGCAAAAGAAATTTTCTGTAACTGTCAATGTGACAATAATGCAACAATAAAGCATGAAGTTGTATATTGGGCTCTTTTTTCTCTGTAAGTGCAACATAAATCAGCAGGGTGCAGCTTTGTGGGATTGATGGGATTTTATTACAGACTGCTGCATGACTAATCAACATTTTATAGATAGTGAAATTTATTATGAAGTTTTATGACACAGTGGATGAGCTGTTTTGAATAGTCCAGTCTCATGTAAAATAAAAAGTAGATGCTACCAGCTAGGATGGGAGTTGCTGTTTTCCACTATGAAATTGGAGATGCTCGCTCAGCCCCTGTTAAGCTAGAGAATGTACCCCGGTAATAAACCAGGATGGTGAAGGAAGTTAAGTGTAACATTTTCCATTGCTTTGCAAGTTCYAGTCTTTCAGAAGAAGCAAGTATTGTAGTCAGAAGAGGTGGCAAGCTTTTCATAAAGCTGCAGTTAACATTACATAAGGCATGCTATAGCATAAGTGATTTACTGGAGAATATGGAGAAATTGCTGCAGTGTTTCTGAGGCCTTTCTGGTACTTTGGGCATCCCATTTAGTGTCTGTGCAGTGTGTGTATAATACAGCAAATGTGTGGTACAGTGCAGAGCTGATAGCTGCTGCCCTGGGGCTATTGCATTATGTCCTTAGACTCTGTGCTCACATAATCATAGAATTGTTCATTTTGGAAAAGACCCTTAGAGTCTTAGAGTCCAGGCATTAACCCAGCMCTGCCAAGTCCACCACTAAACTGTGGCTGTAAGAGCCACATCCATACATTTTTTAAATACCTCAGGAGTGGTGACTTAATCATTTCCCTGGGCAGCCTATTCTAAAGCTTGACAACCATTTTGGTGAAGAAAGTTTTCCTCATACCCAATCTCCCCTGGCACTTGGGCCATTTCCTCTTACATTGTCACTTGTTACCTTGGAGAAGAGACSAACCCCACCTTGCTACAGCCACCTTACAGGTAGTTGTAATGAGCAAAAGGGTCTCCTCAGCCTCCTTTTCATGCTACATGATCCAAAAGATACCTTCTTTCATTAAAATTTTGGGAAAGTACATGTGCATGATGTCAAGCATGCTGTTGATTGTGTTGTCTGTTMCTTTAAATTCCATGGCCTTATCAGGAGTATTGTTATCAGGAGTACTGCAAATGTTATCAATGATTAGAAATCATTTATGTCAGCGGTATGATCTACCCTTTTGTCACCAAATGCTTTGAAACAGAAGTCTTGTACTTTTTTTCCACAGTAGTGTGATCATTGTGTGCTCTTGGCTGTTTAATGAAAATACTCACAGCAGTTTTCCATACAAAGGTGAAGGGAATGAATGGACATATGTTTTTATCTCTTTGGAGTAACTTTATTCTGAATACTCACTGTCTTCATGGGGGAGGGAGGTGTGGGCTTTATAAGCCACTTCTTGTGTCCTCTTCAGATTTGAGTGTATTAAATGTAAAATGAGATTTAAGTCTAGGCTAATGCCTTAAGATGCTGAATTAATACACATAATTGCATTTTAGAAAACGTGGGAATATCAGTATGGGTGCAGTAACTTTTACAGCAGGGGGAAATGTTGCTGGTCATAGGCTGCAATGATGTAAAGAATTAAGACAAATCTGTTTTAATATAAATTCTTTGCACACAAACCTCTAAAAAGACATTTAAATATATGTCTAAAGCAACRYTTAAATATAACTGGTTACAGCTAAYGTTATCTGCTACATAAGGATGCAGATCACAGTGACTGGGTGGCTCAAGAAGAAACTGAGTCAAGTTTGCAGCAGTGAATCCTGGGATTTCTTCAGCAGATGGGTAAAGTAAATCAGCATTGTTGTGTAACATTTGGTAAGTGCTGTGCATGATTGTATTATATTAAATTAGTAAAGGTGATTACTTAGGAAGGTGGAGGTTTGTATTTTGCTTGTCCCTGTGTTTTTGGGTTTCCTTCAAGAATGTGCACTYACTGATTTTCTTCATCCCCCATCAGAGAAAAGACTGCAGCTAGTGTATCCTATTTCTTGAATCATAAAATGGAAGCACTAGCATTCAGAACTGAGGCCTKAGAGGAGAGGTAGAGTGCATTGTATTTGACAAAGCACTCTGTGAACAAAGAAGTAATTTCTATTGCAATGACTGTTTTSCTTCCCTTCAGAATGCTGATCAGAGGTGAGGAAAAGAATRTGATGCCTCTTTCTGGGAATGTAATTTACTGCTATTTGGAGCTGGCAGGYATGCATGGTTGCTGATGATTTTTTGCAGAACACAGAATGCTGTCARTGACATAACAGAAATGCAGGATACTAAAGCCATGGCAAGCAYAGATCTTGCAGGTGACCTTGAAAGAAGCCCTGTAACACAATCTCTGCTGTCCAGCTTACATTGGAGGTATTTTCAGARCACGTGAGTGTCTGGCATTCTGTAGATCACCCATAGCTTTAGAAAAAGAAAAGCATTAGCAATCCACAGTGATTTGAAGGATTATGAAAATTGGTTAGCTGCTAATGACACTTGCAGCTCACATCAGTAAGGTAACATGTCATGATACCTTCAGTATAGCCTCGCATTATCCTGACTAAAGCTGGTTCAGCATCACAGTTTTTATCCTCCTTTCTGGCAGAGAAGCAAGTGGCAGGTTATGAAGGTGTGCAGAATGAGTCCTTAGGAGCCATGTGTGGCAGCTGCTCAGGGGTCAGTGATACCATGTTAGGATGGATAGTGACATCACTTTGTCACACTTCAGAGAGGGAGTGAACTGGAGGGCACAGCAATGAGAGCAGTTTCCAAATCACAGAATACTCTTGAGTTGGAAGGCACTCACAAGGATCCAACGAGTCCAATTCTGAAGTGAATGGTCCATAGGGGGATTGGACCCACAACCCTGGTGTGATTAGCACCGTGCTCTGGCCAACTGAGTTAATCTCAGGGTCACAATGGAACCCACCTGACTTCCCTTTTAAACCAAAAGCAGCTTTTGAAATGTGAAACAGCGGATTTAGTTAAAATGAAGAGCAAAAGTTAGCCACTAATTTTGTATTATGCTGGTAGCAGCTGAAATGACAAGTGTCTTGTCATGTTTCAGATGTGACTGAAACACACGTTCAATGTCTTTCCAAGTAAAATTGCACCAATTGTGCCAGTGTTTGGGTCTGAAGGGAGAGAAGCATCACCTTTTTCCTTGTTTTATGCTTACTTGTGAACCTAATGTATTTAACTGAAAACTTAGCTTGGTATTTTAAAAAAAAATCCTTATTTCTAAGCCTTATTTCTGAGATGAGATGTGCACCTCATCTTGAGCTATATTTAGTTTTCCAAGTGATATCTCTGAGGAAGATAAAGGYCTTCTGGCTTTGTCTTTTGAAGACCAGCAGACTGGGGCACGTGCCAGTGAAATGTTGCACACTTCATTTTACTTCCTGGTGTATTTAAATCAGCATTGAATAGAAGCTGTGATTGGAGAAGTAAAGCCTTAACTATTAAAAGTAGAACAGTAAATGGATCAGCAGAGAAGTGGATTCAGTTGTAAAGCTGTTGTTAGAAGATGGTAAGAGAAAGAAAGCAGAGCTGTCACATTGTTTCAGAAGTGTATACTGGCCATTTCTTAKGCTGCTCAGTGACCTCAATTTCCTCTGCCTAATTACATACTGAGAGGACAGTCCTTTGATTCCCAAATCTATGTATCCTTGAATCTTTTTGCGTGGAAGAAGCCTCTGGATGAGGGAAATCTGCAAATGCAAATACATTTTAATAAATTCTGCTGCTTCTAACCTACAAGGTTAAGTTAAGCATAGAGAAATAAATATTATCTCTCCTCACTGCAGAAGGCAGCACATGCATAGGATGTAGAACTAAGACATACTCTGGTTGAACTGAAACCTAATTAATATTCTTAGGGGTGTGTGTGTGTATGTCCCTACACTGAGAGAACAGTCAGTTTTACTAGGATGTAAGATTTGGTTCATCYCAGAGGGGTTAAGCAATGGGAGATCAGATTTTTTGGAACATACAGTTTGGGTGAACACTTTAACATTGTTTTTGCAGGTGACTAGTGTTACTGTTACATCTGAGTTGCTAATAAAAGAGACCCACTAATTYCTTAAAGAAGCTAATTCCTTACCTAATTCCATCCCTCTGGACAAGAGATAATGACTAGCAAAGGCAACAATTCTCCTTTTAAGGCCTGATTTATTACCCAGAACATAATAAACATTAGCCTGCTGTTGATGTGACAGTTGTGACAGCTGGAAGGGTTTGGAATGAAAGGCTGAAGCCTTAAATAAGCCTGTCAACTGAGCTTGTTATCAGGATCTTGGTTAAACACCCAGACTTTGTTTTTTGTGGCCCCAAAAGAGCTCCTACAACATGCACACTGAAAACTTCACAGTGTTAGAACTGTGCTTTGCATGCCARTGGCTGGCTCACCACCAGCCAGTACTGGCTAAGGTAAATACTTAGAGAAAGTATAGAGCTTGACCCAACTATTTATCATGACCCCATAATATTCCTCTCCCCTAAATTCRTATGTTAAGTTTGTTTGTGCACCTGGTTTTGTTCCTGACTGTCATGCCATGTGTGTCACTCTCTGATGGCTGGTCCTTCACTACAGGAATGACTTTGTTAGTGGGTGCAGGATAAAATAATCTTAAAAGGCAGAACCTGTACATTAAAATGCATGGAAAATGCTACCAGTGTCATCTAAACATATCTCCACTGGGAGATTTAGGATTCCTACAAGTGTTGGGTCCTTCAAGACAGGTTATTTTCCCATCCTATGCAGGCCACCAGTCTTTTAGAGTATTTCTACTTTGTGTTTATAGTYCTGTTAACTTCAGTGATACTCTCCAAGGAATTAAGGTAACTTTGGATTTATTTTGCAGGACTGGAGAGTCAAACTAGKTATTTTATATGAGGTAGAGACCTCCAAATGTCTTTCTTTTCAAG
This sequence comes from Alauda arvensis, assembly GCA_902810485.1. Taxonomy (NCBI): domain Eukaryota; kingdom Metazoa; phylum Chordata; class Aves; order Passeriformes; family Alaudidae; genus Alauda; species Alauda arvensis. The sequence goes on along the minus strand of CADDXX010000134.1, from coordinate 936,402 downwards.
CACTGTAACTTCTATCAACCTGAAAAGTGGTGGAGAAGACTTGTGGGCAGATCCTTTCCTTTATGTGAGATGTGTTTGTGGAGTTCTGCACAGGAATGCTGGTGTTACAGGGCTGTGTCCCATCTTCAGTTCTGCAGCTTGGACACTGCCAAGCCACTTTTTAAACATTGATTTCCGGGCTTTTTCCTGACTCACAAATGTGTTATAAAGCTCTGGCCTCAGGGCATGAAGTGTAATTTGTCATGCAAAATATGACCCTGGACTGCTCTTGTGTTGGCCCCATGATTTCAAAAACAGGGGGCCAGAATTCAACAGAGCTCTGTGGAAGAAGGAGCACCTGTCTGTGCAGTGCTCCTTGCTGGAACAGCAACTTTAGAAGATTATATGAGTGAGAATATGAGTTATTTTGAAAACAGTTGAACAAAATGTTTCAGAGTAAATCAGCTTATGAGATAGAAAAGGGGGGGGATGATCACTGTAGTAACACACAGGTGTACATGTACCTCTAAACATATATATGTATAATTCAGTATACCTTATTTTAATAGCTTAGGGGAAAAGATACTAATTTTTCATTTACTAGTAAACAAGTGTACAGTCTGTTTCAGCAGAAACAAGCACAGCCTCTTTTTGAGGAATGATATAAACATGAAATATAAATGTATATTTTAAAAATTATATCCTTTGTTTTTTTACAAAAGCAGTCCCAGGGTTACTGCTCTGCAGTTTATCTTTTACTTACCTGTTGCTTTGCCTATAATCAAGCAAGACTGCAAAACAACTGGCAAGATGTCAGCTCATCCTGCAGGTGCTATTGAAATGCTTTCAATAGCATTTCAGAATCAACATTCACTCTTGATTTATTGTGCTTTATGTTCTGAAAATACAAATATTTCTGTGGCTGAGATTATAGAGTGAAAAGATTAAAGCACAGCACTTGAGGAAAAAGAGCTGTACCAATTACCCTGAGAAACATTTCTAAACAGCATTAGTGACCCAGTGCTAGTGCTCTGAAAGGCAGCTGAGTAAAGATGGCACCTCCCTATTTGTTTTGAGCACTGCATTTTGATGGCTTAGCATTTGTACTCAAGGTAAAATGCTAGGGCCAATGTAAATGGAGAACATCACTTTGATAGCATTATGGKTCTAATAGGTAATACAAGCTACAAGGAATGAATATGAGCCCTGTATATTTTTTTCAGCCATATTTGCTGGCATTAATAACCATAGAGCTGAAGACTTTTTGCCTTTCATCAGCTGTACAGCAGAAGCTCTTCAAGTGCAAAAGGACAGRTGAACTTGTTTTTATTCTGCAAACTAAACAGAAATGCTTCTTAAATGGAAATCTTGAGTCCCTGTGTGCCTGGAGTCACCAAGAGGCAGCAGTGTCTGACACACAGACCTATGTCACCTGCTGGCATCTCACCCTCTGTGCTGCCACTCTCAAGGGCAGGCTGCCATGGCCCTGCTCCTGCCTGTGCCTTGCAAAGCCACACATTAACTAACTTGGATGCAGCCACTGGTGCTGTTCTGTGGTGGGCTGGGCTGCTTAGAGKTGGGAATTTATTCAAGTGTGGGGAGGTGACTAAAAGCAGTGGCTGGGGGAGCAGCCAGGGGAGAGAAAACAGGCTGAACTTGTGTCTTTTCACTCCCTAAAACTGCCAGTGGATGCCCAGCATCAGGAAGGCCTTTTCTGTAGATTCACTGAGAGATGATGTAGCTGATTAACAGAATTTGGGGAAATGAAAAACAGTGGTGTGAGGCTGCAGCAACTGAGCTGTTCCAACCTTGATATTTTGAGAGGAAAATGCTACAGCCATTTTAGAAATGCACCTTGGAAATGTTGATGCCTTGGAGCATCAACAAAGCCTAAAAGGTGTTACAAATATTAGAAAGTGTTTTTAAGGGTTCTCAAGATCCTTTTTAATAGAGCTGAGTCTCCTGGTGTTKTTCTGTCCCAGGTGGTTCTCTGGATGATGCAGTGGACAGCCTTTGGTCTTAGCAAGAGGCCAGCATGGAAGACCAGAATGGTCTCTGTACCCTCCCTTGGTGAGAGTCTTTGAGCTTTATACMCAAGTACATGGGTATTGATGTACTCCTGTATTACTGATGTAGGAGTTTGGAGGCCCACTGCCAGGGCCACTCCTCAGGACACTGCCTTGCACAATTTTTGGGGGCCAGGCACCTCAGAGAGTCCCAGCACAKGAGGCATTTCTGGTCACCAGAGGCATCCAGCCACCCCGAGAGTCTGTGAGAGCTTGTGCTGGTGAGCACCTGATAGGAGAGAGGGTAAAAAGGCTGTTCTGTTCTGGACCACAGGGTRTGTTTGGAGTTTGCAGCAGGCACAAAGTGTGTGGGGTTACCACACMACATGTGCCTGCATCTGCTGCTGATGCTTAACCTGAGAAAAGCACACCCTGAGCCCCCAGTCAGCAGTGGTTACTGCAGTGCCTGGAGCCTGGTGTTTATATTACAGACTCAGATTTTAAGATATTTGGATTTCTAGCCCATTTCAGTGAAAGCCTTTGTTATCTTTCATGGAAATTGATTGCTTACCAGTAAAATCCATGTGGTTTATTTTTACAATTTAATAGGGTTTGCCTGTGAAAACAGATGTGAAAAAGCCCTTAAATAGCTACAYGCCCTGCCAGCATCCCAGCATTCACTGCCTGACTCAGTAGATACTTTCTCATAGGGAAGATGGGGATAAAACTGAGATTAGCAGAAACACTTTGCAAGGAATCCTAGGAAAGGTATGAGTGGCTCCCCAAGTGTTTCACAGGTGTAGACCTTTCTGCAGGTGCAAACCTTGCTGCAGAGGTCTGGGTGCAGCATGGTACCCCAAGAATTCCCACTTCCTTCCCACCACCATGGYTTTCTTGACACTACTCTGAAAATGTGAGCAGTGAAGCCTTCTCTAGATTGAGAGAGAGACCTTCAGGCCACAAGGATTTCTTCACTCTTCTGTGGGTCTGGGGGTCCAGAGATTGTTTTGGGTGAGTGTAAACCCACAATGCTATAGAAATTGTGCATACATTAATGTGATTTTTCATTAACTGGGTAGGGGGTGATCACTGTTAAGTTAGATCATGGCTTTGTTTGACTTAGTGCTGCTGCTGCGTTGCTGCTGTTGCCTCTCCCTCCTCTTTTTCCCTGCCCTGGGTTCATTTCCATTCCTTCTAAGTGTCATTCTCAGATGTCTTCTCAGCTGGCACAAGGCTTTCAGAAGAACCCAACTAATGGGAAATCCAATACTGGGATTTAATGGCTTTTAAACTACCTGGACCTGACTTTTGCTTTCATAACTTAATAGATCTCTTTAAAATCCTACTGGAATCTTCAAAAGCTGGAACTCTTCAGAAAAGTAGGGCATGATACAAAACTTTGTTAGGCTTGCATTTTAGGCTAAGCTTTCCATGCACATTTTGCTATATAGCAAATACTCATTTATGTAGGGAAATCACTTGGTGAGAAAAACAGGCCAAGGGTACTGTAAGCTCCCTGTTACTCAGAGGGAAGTACACTTTTTTAATGTTTTGATGGAGGATACCTCTAATGCTAGATATTTGTACTGTATGGAATGTATGAACACTCTTGCCTTTGTCTTCAGAAGCTGTGTGGGCTCAGCCACTCTCCAGCCATGAGCAGCAGATGATCTGTGTCCTGGATGTGTCCAGCMTCACCATCACCTGGCACCTGAAGACTGCCACTGGGATTGCCACAGGCTCCACTCTGGCCCCTGCTGTCCCAGGGCCTGCCTCTGCCATCTCTCAAGAGCTTTGTGTGGTTTTCCAAAGCCAAGAGGTGACATGTTCTCTGTTTTCTTGGCTGACATAGTTTTCATTATGTGGTTTTGTTTCTGTGGATTTTCCCATCTGTCCTTTTCTCTCATTACCTGATAACCAAGAGCTGACCTTATGAATTAACTTGGGATTGAGGAAAATATTTCTCTTCAGTTGAAGGGTAAACTGAGGCACACAGGAGATAAGCAAGTCTSACTGGAACAAGCCCTGCACTGGGTCCAACATGTGCCAACACAGGAATGGCTGAATCTTTGATGCTTCTGGAAATACCCAGATGGTGAGGTTGGCTTTMATTTGTTTTCTTCCCTCAGTGTTTTCTTCAGCTGCATTCCTCTGTGCTGGTGGATTTCTTTGTCTCATTCCATCTCACATGCTTTTGCTTTGGTTATATCTGAGTTGACTGGTGTACAACACTCAGCTCTTCACTATGGCCTCATTTTATTGCTTTTCCAATTTAACTAATTTTTGCCCTGAGGAAATGCCATTCAATGCTCTAAAAGGAGTGACCCTATAACRTGTGTCCTGTGTCCTGGGATGATTTGCTTAGGAGAAAAAGAGCCAGAGCCATAGTCTATCACATTTGYAGAATCTTCCTACCATGTTTATAGCTTTTATGCTTTTTGTTTAATTTGACACATCCTGAAGCTGTGATTTTTTCTAGTGACTAAAAACAGCTACAGTTATGAATGTGATCTGCACCTGGTARTTGAAGAGCATACCTGGAGATAAAGAAAGAACAGAGGTCTCCAGACAAGCCCCAAGTTTAGAGCCTGGGGCTGTTTGTCTGCAGTGGTTAAATCCCACGGCTGGATTCTGAACAAACTGTGTTTTGTAGGAGGTGGCCTTGGGAGACCTGCAGGCAGGGAATTACTGTAATCCAGCCTGGATGTCACGGAAGCATGGATTAATATTTCATCTTCTGCCTCTGACTGTTGTCAGGCTCACTTTGTTCCTGAGCAGGGGCTGTGATCCTCAAAAGACAGTGCTGAATTAAAGATTAAGCCAGTGTTTTACTTGATGGAAAGAGCAGTTCTCTGTGGAGGACAGTGACAATGCAGCTCTTACCCAGCGCTGCGTGGGGGGGGGTTAGATTTTCCCAAATCCAAATGACAGAGCAAAGCAGAGTGTGCTGCTGGGGATGGTGTGAAGGGAAGGATCCCTGGCAGCTGTGAGCTCTGTTAATGAAAGTGACACTGGTAATTAGCCGGAGGTGAGCGAGAGGCACTGAGCGGCTCCAGGAGATGCCACTGACTGCTGTGTGAGAGAGCTCATCAGCGATGAGTAAAAGGGCAACAAGTACCTGCCCGGGAAAAGGGAAGCTGCAAGGAAACCAGCATGGGTCAGCAGAGAGCCCAGGTCCAAGCCTTCCCCCAGGTCAAGGAGTGTCAGGGCAGCCCTCTTCACTGGACAAACAACCTAAGCTGCCACAGCTCTCTGCATGGAAACTGAATTCAGGATGAATGATTTACATCTCTTTAACCACAAATTGGTTCTGATTGGTTAAGTCAAGTGAATATCAGCCTGATTAAAACCAACCCAAGAGAGTCTGTGCACATTAGTTCAGCTTAACTTTTCATTTAAAAGAGCTCAGTTGGGGGTTTTTGATGTTGTTTTTAAATACAGAGCAGACCTCACCATGGTACCTGACTGTCTCTTCTTTGGACAGCTGACACACAGCACTTTTTCCTTGGCTCTCTCTGAGCACAGTATCCTAGTCAGTCATGCAAATCCTGAGACAACTGAGAGTATTTGAGGCTYCTAAGTGAGAAAACTGCTGGGCAAGGGATTACCCCAGGATGTGGAGGATGCAGTTTGAGTGTACCACCAGACGTACCCATCGGTCACCGTGACACGGTCACACAGCAACGCCTGCTCCTTGTGGCTCAGCCTGTGGTACCTGACAGCTTCTCCCAGCAAAGARCAGATTCTCATGGGGGCTGGAAACCCTGCAGAAGCCTACAAAGGCTCTTGCAGAAGAGCTGGGAAACCACAGGCAAACACTGCTCATTGTGCCTATGAACAGGAAAAACAGGATAATGCAGTCAATCATGCGAAGAATAAACCCCACATTTTTCAAAAGCCAYGGGTGAGAAACTGATGGTGTAAAACACCCACAAAGCACATTTTTATGAACATGTTAGTGGAATTTCTGTTCGCTAAAGAAAAATTTTGAGACCAAAACAAAGAAAAATGAGTTTAATATGGCTGGTCTGTTCGGTTCTATTGCTCACCAAACAAATGTTTTGTTTCACTCATATGAATACACTTCAGGAGGAGGCTGCAACTGCAGCTTTTTGMAAGGGATATCAGGCGGTCAAAGACCACATTTCCCTTGCACAGAGGCTGGGTAAATGCTGCATGACAACTATTCCACTGCCCTTCCCTGGGAAAGCAGCCAAGCTGATAATACAGCACGYCTGCTTTCAGTACAACCATGTTTGTACATTCTATTGAAGCACTACTTCACCTTGGTTTGGAAGAGAACTTTTAGTAGGGCCAYTACTTAAATTCCCCATTTACTTATTGATTTGTGTCCCATTAATGCTCTCACACAAAAATGCAGATCACCCCCACACTACTGGCTTCTGCAAAAGGCTGGCTTCAGTRTAGTGGCAGCAAACACAGGGAAGCCTTAACTCCCTGCTGCTGCCTGTGGTGTGAAAGTAAATATTTTATCACCTTTGTCAGCAGAAAGCTGTGCACAGAGACTCAGGAAGCACCTCTGGTGGTTAACACTGCTYTGAGCTGACTGCAGTTACTATGGCACCAGGAGTAAAAATCCCATTGGCACACGAACGCACGTGCACACACACRGAGCAGAGATGTTCCAGCAGCTCCTGTGCCCTTCCCTGATCCACATTTACAGGGGCTCACTGCTCCATTAGTGCCTTGTGAGAAGCCACTGAATGCATCCAGGATGGCACCTGTGAGCACAGATTGTGCACATCTGCCTCTGGAGGGTTTCTGTTCATTTTATTTCTGTTTGGGAGGAAGGGCTTGGGCAAAGCAGTGAACTGTCATTCATGTGGGAAGCTGCTGCAATGGGAAGGGGAARATGAACCACCTGAACCCGTTTTCCCAACCTCTTCTGTTTCCCTGAGAGACAACTGAAACAACATCATTTGGCCCACTAATAATCCACAAACCTGTGTATAGTTTTATAGATGTAAAAGCATGCTGCAACCACTGTAAATTCAAATGTGCCAAGAGAAATGGCAAATTTAAACCTGACTAGGCAAAATTAATGTGCATAATAACTTTAATTATCCAATGAAGTACAGTTTTCATATAATCCCCTGCCTCTTCCCATGTAAGTGCTCCATAGTGTTCAGTGAAAAAGCAGCTGGTCTGTTTTCCCTTTTTAGCCTCCATTATATACTCCAAATTATTTGTTCCTCTTATAGAATAATTATTTCATACTGGCTTTTTAAGAGATGGTCATCATTAACATATATAAGTGCTCCAAATTATCTCTAGGAGGCAAGAGGCTTTTTATATGTATGCATGTAGATAATACATCTTAAAAATTTTTAGATTATGTGTGTATGTATATGTTATATATATGTATCTCGTTATTACTTAATATATGAATGATGTTTATGTGTGCCTGTGTTACCTGCAGGTAGTTTTATAGGTTTGGTTAAGTGTAATACTACATATCATTACAATAATGTAATGATATTGGTGTTTATATAGGTGGGGAGCTGATTTGGAGCATCCAGTTTGCTAAGTCTGGGATATCCTTATTTAGCATATTTAGCATTATAAAGCACATCTCAGTCTCAGCATGGTTTAGGCTGATATAATTTATACTTCCCAGTGGTCCCACAGCCAAAGCAAAAAGGGTCTGGAGTACACAAAGTTTTTCCATAAATGCTGTATTTAGCTGTACAYAGGAATTTGCCAAACAGAAGAAAATTCCTGTTCTCCAGAATGAGTTGGCCCTTCTCATTTTCCATGTTTCTTTTCTAACCCTGGGACAGCCTGTGGTACCCTTGGAGGCCTTTATGAATACTCTTTGGGTTTTTTTCCTTACTTGGATGATGCCCAGCACAGTGCCTGGTATTGGGTGATGGGGAAAAYGGTGCCAGGAGGAAGGCAACTGGGAACCCCTATGCTGAAGCTCCTCCTCACCAGAGATGAGAGCACAATATAATTTTAGGGAATGCTGGGAAACAGTTGGACTTTCACCTTCCAATGTCACTGTTAGTGCAGTTACTGCAGAGCCAAGTCAGCCCATGGGGCTGGGAGCTTCCTGGGCACATCATAGTGAGATGTTCCCAGGGTACTGAGACAAGGAATGGCTGGGATGACAGACAAGCCCCTGCTCCATTTACAACACTCCAGGACATTCTTCCCACTAAYGTGCCACACTACAGCCTGGCACTGAAGGCAGGTAGAAAGTACCCCTCTACCCTAGTAATCAATGTCACTTTTCCCTCTGAGGAGCATCTTTCTGCARCAGCACCTTTGCCTTCCCTCAGGGGCTCCAGCTGCCAGGAGGCGCTGCCAAGGGTTTGCTTGCTCTTTTTTASGAGGTAAACTGTGCTGCTTGAGTGACCAGGAGCAACCTGAAGTGCAGCCAGTATTGTCTGGGATTTCATAGTTATGGATCTCTTGGGGGAAAAAAATCCACAACAGAACACAGATCAAACCACTCTATTTGTGCTGAAATCCAACAGAAAWCAAATCCTCCTTGGCAGCAGCTGCTCAAGGGGGGAAGATAGCTGAAAGCAAGCCAGGCATGCCTGCTCCTCCTCCTCCTCCACAGTGGTCTGTTTGCCACAGGTTTCAGGAAGTGTTTTGTGGGAGCTTTGCCCACTGCAACCTCCAGGTAAGATAAACAGCAAGTGAGGGGTGCAGACTTAGGGTGAGGACAGTGCTGAAGAGGGGAAGATAGCTGGGGAGCAGTGAGGCAGCAGGGGAGGAAGGCAGTGAAGACACAGAGACCTGTGGCCTGCACTACCAAAACTAGCAAGTGCAAAGCTTTATACAGATGCCCCAAAAGGAATCACACTCTGCAAGGACACTGGGAGACCACCTGCCTGCAGCAGAGCAACATGGACACAGGCCAGCAAAGCAATAACTTCTCTCTCCAGCAAGATGACCTGATGGGAAACAAAAGTAATAGTTTTGCTTAACTTCTAGGGRAAAATTCACAAGGAGTGGAAGTTAACCCACAATCATTCCTTCCAGGCAAACCAAACTGTTTTCAGGTGATGCTGATGAGTCCTTTGGTGAAAGTGAATTGGCTTTTAAATCCACTGGAGCGGGGCAGCATCCCCAAACCCCTATGAAGAATGAGGGTGCCAAATAAGTTTAACAGCTTGTGCCTCTTTTAATGGAAATATCACATTTATGCACATAAACACAGTAAAGTACAAAGAATTAGAAAATAGGCTTAATTTCCAGACCCTAATTCTATCATACTCTATATCAATCCCTGAGAGCACCTGTCAATWGTCGGTCTCTTGCAGTGGTACTGAAAGTGCAAATCCAAGTGCTCAGCTGCAGCACAGGTTGCTTTTCAGAACCAAATCTGAGTGCTAAATCTTCAAAACCCTGGGTTGGCAGTAAACAAAAATTAACAGTTGAACCATTCRATCCAGTGTACCAATTTGAAATCTATCCTGATACCTTTGTCACAGACAGCCAAAACATTGCTTTCCAAAGAAATTGTTTCAGCTTGTAGGCTGGTCACCCCAAAGCTGTTATAAAGTTGGTGCCTATGAATTGCACAGCACTGATGCACTTTTGGACTGAAATGCTTTTCATAGTCCCAGCACTGGGCAGGTGTGTTGGCAGGTGCATATTTCTCCAGCTCTGACCTAGGAGGCTACCTGGCAAYGCAGTCTGGCCAGCACAGAAGTACAAAGAACAGGCTACCTGGAATAATCCTTGTTTCCCACACCTGTCCTAACCTCTGTCAGACCCTGCAGACAGGAAATGGCAGTGCTGATTTGGGCACTAGTTTTCAATCAGCTGAATTTGTTTCTCCCATGACGTGCACAGTTTCATTACAAATTCAGTGAGACTGTGGCCAGCCTTTGTGCTGTGGGACTAAAGGATGGAAAAGTTTTCTCTCTCTTTAATTGAGGGGAGAAACTGATGACAGCAGCAGCAGCAGCTGGGGTCTGCCTGGGCTCCAGTACAGCAACACCTTCAGGAGGACACACTGCAGCACATTTCAGTTCAGATGCAAAGCCTGAGCAAATCCTTACCCTGTGCATGTGCTCTATGCTGTTTGCATTGCACCTCTACTTCCATGAGCACGGTCTTTCTTCAGCAAGCAGCAGATTTACAGCACTTTCTTACCAGAATYTGCCAGGGCTTGTCTTGCTGTTCAGGCTGACTGCTGGTACAAGCAGAGGAACCTTTAATGCGGGGCACAAAAACCTACAGCAAAACCCCGTGGGAACTGCCACTTGGAGATGCACTTCCRTACCAGGGAATGTTTTCTCCCAGTGTAGAGACAGAGGGGTGAGGTGCTGCCCTCTCTGGGCACGCAGAGGTGTAAAGAACCAAAGCTTTCAGTGCCATCTGGCCATATCAGTGGCTGAGCTGCCTGGCACTGCACCTCTCACTGCGTGTTCACAGCCTGTAGCTGCCCTGGACACCTGGGAATGTTGCTTGAAACTCTGAAAGCTGCAYGATGTTCTTGTCCTGGCTATATTCTGGAAAGGCTCACAAATAAACCTGGTGAGTTTTTTTAAGAAGAAACTTAAATATCAACCTAAAAAAATATCCACTGTGCTTCACCATCTCCCTTATTTCACAGTTAAAAGCAATGACAAAAAATTCCCTGAGACTAAAGAGGAGACAACAGATAATGGATAAAGGGCAATCTASTTGGGGAGGCAAATCTTAGGTGATGGTGGCAATCAAAAATTGTCTCATCTTCTGTGTTTCTTCAAAGAAATCAGTCCCTGTACCTGATTTATACTTGCAGAAGATGTGAATACCTCAACTGCAGAGATATTTCATATTAAGCCCTTTTTAGATTCAACAGAGCAAACAATAGCATTAAGAACTGCATCCATACAGACTGTACAGACCTGTAGGGTTTCACACCTGTACTTAAAATCTGTTTACTGGAATAGAAATAAAGTGCTTAGTATATCCAAAACAATTGTAGACCTGKTTTTTTCACTGCCAACCAACACTGTGGTAAATTTAAAACTTTTAATTATTACTATAAACTTTTGCTATATGTCTACCKAAGGGAGGGAGGAATGTCTAGTGTCAAAAACACAACTCCTTAACTTTGTCCATTACAAAATGAACAAACACAAAATAGATCCTTTCAAACAGGTTTTTCAAGCTGTTTCACAGTCATTCACCAGGAGCTGGAAGAACAGGAATCCACAGGAGGACCACACCACTTGGAACATCCCGTCAACACCAGACCAGTAAACCTACTAAGTCTTCCAGCTCAAAATACCTTCCTGATCCACCATCAGACTTGCTGYGACACAGCCCTTGTTTTACTTCTGCTCCTTAAAGGCCATGGCTCAGCATTGCAGCTCCATGAGCAGTGGGCATGCACAAAGGCATTCAGTCTGTTATCTTGCTAGGATAACGAGACTAGCAGCTCAAGAACCTTCTCAGCRACTGCCTTTAAATCAGGTCCTGCTCTGGGCAGGAGACACCTGCCTCGGCTTTTGAGCCTCTGCTGCTCTATTCTTCTCCTGTTCCTCCGCCTTCCTCCGCTCCTCTTTCAGCTCCTTGTATCTCCATTTGGGAATCTGCAGGTAGGGGTCGTCCTTGGCGCTGCTCCTCCTCCTGGCCTTTTCTGGCTGGAAGGTGGGCGGGGGAGCCTTGCTGACCCGGACTTTGGGGATGACGAATCCGGGCCGGACGCTGCTCCGCCGGAGCAGGTGGAGCGGMAGGAGGCTGGCTTTCCTCGTGGCCACCGTGCTCACCTGCGACATGGCGATGCTGATGGGCTGCAGGCTGGCCCGCCGCTCCTTCTTCTTGGGGATCACCGTCACTTTGGAGTTCTGGAAGAGCTTCTCGTAGGTGCTTATGTGATCCTTGTCTTGCGATCGGATCTCCTCTGCYCTCTGCTTCCTGAGGATCTCCTGCACGGCCAGCCTGCGCTTCCCCACGCAGGGAGGGCTGCCCGGGCACACAGTCCGGCACGCCAGCGYGATGAAGGGACTCCCCAGGCTTGTCGTCACCTTCACCATGTGGTCGAGGACCCCGTCCTCCTCTGGGCCGTAGAACGACCGGAAGGAGACAGCTGCCCTCACGCACTCGGAAATCTTCTGCAAGCAGCTTTTTGGCTCGGCAGCCTTGGCAAGAAGTTCCTTCATTTTTGGCCATTCTGGTTTAAACTGCTCAGAAAGCTGTTCTGGGCACGGCCTGTCCATCAGCTTCTGCATGACGAAGGCAGACTCTGACCTTCCCGTGAAACAAGCCCATTCCCATGAAGTCAGTCCACGGCTCGGGTCAGTTGCGTGAACATTTGCCCCTCAAAAGAAAAAGAAAAACAATTGGTGTTAATTAAACCACCCACATTCCTGTTGCGGTGATCAGAGGTGAGTCAGGCRGTTCCCTGCAAGAAAAAATGTCATAAAATACAGAATAATATTTGTGTCAAAATGAACATGCAATAAGGATAGATCTGGTTCCTGAGTTCATGAACTCCTTATTTATTTAAAACAAGGTAAAAGGCATTAAGACTGCATATATGAAATTATCTTAAAATTACACATAATGAAATAATTAATTTCATCTGCATTTAATCTTGACTGCCATTGTAATATCCATTCACTTGAGCTCACAAGAAAAGAGTTATAGATACAGAAAGAAACAATCCTCTACACAAAAATCTTCCCCATAGAGAATAATGACCTTTGTAGTGGCCACTTCCACTTGGAAGAAAGGTCTTAGGCTAATGATCACAAGTTCCATGGAAATATTTACTCACTAGGGGTAAAAACAGCAAATGAAATATAAATAATTTCTTAAAAAACATTAAAAATGGAAAAAAAAATAGAAAGTAAAAAAGCAGAAATAGAGAAAACAAGAAATGTGCAATTCATGCTCTCTTATGTCTGAAAGGACCCCGTAGAACTAGGAAATGGAGAGAAGATGGTAACAAGGGTGATCAAATATAAGGAACATCAATGAGTGTCAAAGAGTGGATAATGAGTGAGAGGGTCCTTCAGTCTGAGCCCAGAATAGCTGTTCTCCTCTACCTGAGATTACCAGCCTTAAGGAAATGAAGTAATTGTTATCCAAAACACTCTGTTATTGCTAAGTGGACCAGCCATAAGAGGCAGCTGGGATACAGGCTACGCAGCAGAGGCTTAGACACTTAAATTGTTATGTCTTGGAAGGGAATTATTTCTAGTGGCCTATCCTCCTCCCATTCCAGCTTATGATCTTTATCACTCCAATTCTGATGTCTATCCCCATCACCTTTCTTTTTTTTTCTTCTTTTTGTCATGTATTTCTGCATATTTTCCATCTTTGCATTCCTTTTGATCTCTCCATCTTCCTATAAGACCCCACACATTGGCATTTGCCCTTGTTCTTCATTCTTATTTTTTTTTTTTGTCAAAAGTGTTTTCACTTTTTTGTTTTCACTATTCTCCTCCAGGGCACTTGGAGGCTTGAAGAGAGGATACAAGAGTTACAGGAGAAGCAGGCATCCTAGTCTGCCCTATGGTATCCTTTACAACTTCTTTAGTACCATATCAACACTCCTTGGCAACCAGAAAATTGCAGGGAGGTCCTCCCATGATATCTAGGTGGGACTGTGGATGTTTTTAATGCAGGTGGCATGTGCCCAGTACTGCTCACAGAGAAGAGCTCTGTAAAGGACACAGGAAGTTCAATTCAAAGTGCACCTGTGGAAGAATTGCTKCAGAACAGTGAGCAGCAGCAAGTGGTTTTGGAAGCTGAGGTTAGCAGGACACTGTTGCAAATACCCAGCGGATTACAGCTGGTGAATGCTAAAGGATACAAAAGAACTGTCCAAAAACTGGCTTGTTGGCACCAATTAAAAAGAATCTCAGAGACATGTCAAGGACTTGACAATTGGCACCAYATCCTGTGCTTTGCATCCAAGTGATCCTGGGCACACCACCTGGGCACACACATCTTGATGTTTCACAGTATGTGGGTATGAAGGTGAATGAATGAAATCAATAGGAGGATGAGGGAATACTCTCTGGTGTCAGGCAGACAGGTCCTTAAGCTGAAAATCCTTTGGTTTATATTCTGCCTTTGAACTTTGACTGATCTCAGAGGGAGCTTAGCATGCTCCAGTCTGCAGACTGTTCAGCAGATCTGCACCACATTCCCTGGGACAGGCACTGGAACTTTGCCCAGCTGCCTTCAATATACTGAGCTCTGCAACATTCAGTCATGGTTTACWCATATCTCTGGCCCTGCAGATTATTTCTGGGTTTCTTGAAAGAGTGTGAAGCTGGGATACAAAGAACATTTGATTTATTGAAGAGCTTCTTTACCAGATGAAGGACCATTTTCAAACAGCCAACACAAAACTGACCTACACAGACCCTGTCACAAAAGTGACAGTCTGTCCCATTGCTTTGCAAGAGGAAGATGTTCAGAGACCTGAGGAAAAGACCAGAGAATGCCATGATAATCTTTTTTTCGGTGGATTACCTTGGAGACAGCACTTCAAACTAAAATAAAGAGGACTTGATGTAAGGAAAAGCAACCATGAACCAGTTTGTGATGGCTTCAGTAAAACCTTTCCCACAAAGGATGTTTTGTCATTACAGGAAAATAAAGGCAAAAAGAGGACAGTGACAAAAACTTCAACTTTAACTCCATTAAGTTAATTCCTAAGTCTCTGAGAAAATTCCAGAAGAGAGGATGCTGGAGACACAGCTCAAGAAAGGATGTGGGAGGAGACACCCTAAGCAAAATTGCTGATCGCAGTTTAAGTATAATTTAAGTGAAATTTACGGAAAGGAYGACTCAGAGGCACTGCAGGGAGTCAAGCATGGGCCCTGGATTGGAAGGCAGAAAGGAGCCAAAGAAGAGGGAGAGTCAATGAAATCAAAGAGTTCCTGAGCTGTGGATTTGAAGAAAGGCTTGCAAAATCTCAGAGGCAGAAGGGTTTGATGAAGTTCATGACTGCAGGAATTGCATATAAATCAGTGAGGGAAAAAGACTTACTAACACATGCCCTCCTGCTTCATTAACCTGCTCTTGAACCTCCCTACCCAAACTTCCTGTCTTTGAATCTCTCTTGTCTCAGGCTAGCCTCTTTCTCTGGTCCCTTCTTAACACTTGCCTGAGACTGAACTCCTTCCCAAAGGAGCTGACTGTGGAGATTATGTGGAAATTGTTTCCTTGATGTGCCCATAACAGGCAAGGAGTTAATACAGGAAGAACAGCAGCTAAAGGAATTGTTTTCAAATACAAAATTTAATTCTCAGCTTGTAAACAAACAATAGGTATAGACAGCTGCTTACCATTATCTTCAAGAAAAAGTCATTCCAGTTCCGATATGGTGCAGCTGGGAGAATTTGGAGCAGAGTAGTTAGAAGAGAACAGTGAGAGATGTGCTCGCTGGGGGCTCCCCACCTTTGCTTGGTGGCTGCACTCAGCTCTGGTCCTTGTCCAGGCTATGCCTGTGCCTGGCCATGTGCCCTGCTGGCCTGGACCCTGACCCACAGACTTCATTTCTTGTCTGACCTCAGACMTGCCTTGTCTCTRTGAACTTGCCCTTGTCATGATGGACTTGCCTGGCAGTCACTGCAGTGCTGACTGATCCAGGTTATTGTCACCAGCCCTGCCACCTTCCTGAAAGGAGTGCCTTTGTTGATGAGGCCTTGCTGTCACCCTTGGCTCACCTCCCTGTGAGGAGAAGCCCATTCTTTCTGACAGATGGGTCCCCAGGTGTTTTGGAAACTCTGTCTCAGAAAACAATACTGCAGAGTATTGAAATCCCGACCTTTCAATAGAAATCGATGCTGACTTTGTACCTTGTATCAGAAAATCTCTTCTAAGGCATGATTTACCATAATTTTATTGATTTTCTGCACAAATCAGGAGACATTCCTGAACAAACCTGCCATTCAGCAGAATGCCTTATCTGGAATGTACATGGGTAGTCATGTCCCTTTGTAAATGTGATAGCAGTCTTAKTGAACTAATTGTCATTTCAGTGTAACTATAGCCTACACGTTTKCTTTCAGGAATGCTGCACTTGCCACTTGCCTTGCTTTTCCTAGAAGTTCCCCTGAAGATCATTTTCAGCACAATTAATTTAAATAYACATGCTCCTTCAGGATATAAATATCCTCTTTTATTAAGACTTCACGTCCTTTTGAGATGCAGAACTGGCCTCTTGAATTTAAAGACAGGGGCTGAGGAGGCTCACGCGTCTGCTACCAGCCGGTTTTGTGGGTGTGTTTAAAGCCCAGTCTGTAGATCCAGGGCCACTCTGACAGCGTTACTAAAGCAGTACTGAGTTTAGACTGGCGATTAGAGCAGGGCTTGACGAGTGAATAACACGCAGCATTCCTGGCTGTCGCTGCTGATGGGCGCTGGCAGCCTGTGACAAACTGCCGGCCCCCTTCACCCGCTGTGCTCTCACTGACAGCAAATCCACGTGTTCCAAAGACCCCCTCAAAGAGCAACATCATGGCCAAGCGTCTCAGAGTGCCCTGATCGTGTAGTGATTGACCTTGGCCCCCCTCCACGAACTCAAATTTCAGAAAGAGCAGTCGCTTTGGCAATCCAGCTCCGACCATCTGTCACGCATTGCTGTTACCTCTYTCCCCGTCTGACTGTGCTGAATCCATGCTAAGGCAGCCAGGAAGGTGAGTTATTYTGCTTTGCTGACCTTCTGCCAGAAGTAGCTGGCCATCAGCAGAGGTCTTACCCGAGCCATTGAACAGATACTGGCATTAACACCTCCTGGCTGTAACTCTTCTCTAAACACACATAACTCTTTGTAGCTGTGCAAGTAGAACCACAGCTGATCAGGGGTGTTWCCCCTCTATGTTGCCATGCAGTTTTACATTTTAATATCGAGTTCTGCTGTTTTATTTGTGAAACTGATTGTTTTTGCCAAACCTTTTAATAACTTCTTTTATCTTCTTCAGCTCACTAGTTCCTCATTGTCAGCACCCACTCA
The DNA here is from genome assembly GCA_902810485.1 of Alauda arvensis. Classification (NCBI taxonomy): domain Eukaryota; kingdom Metazoa; phylum Chordata; class Aves; order Passeriformes; family Alaudidae; genus Alauda; species Alauda arvensis. Next base: position 919,470 of record CADDXX010000134.1, on the reverse strand, counting down.
GTGTCTCTGAAGTCCCAAACTACTTCAAAATCCATTCTGAATGAGCATTTCCCTTCTTCCCTCCCTCCATTTCACCAGACTGTGAAATGCTAAAAAATACTTAGATGTTAAAATGGGTGCAGCCAATTTACCACACTTCCTTTGTGGCCCCTRTTTTGAGCTGAAAATGTGAGGAACTGCAAAGTACTCACTGAAACTGCAATTTAGAAAATCWAAAGTATATTAACTCACCAGATCTTTAGTTGGTGGATGATCTTTGGTATCCTCACTATCTCTGATGCAAAAACAGGCTGATAAAACTTTCTGTAGGCAAACTCAGGATGGAGGCTAAAAAAGTCATTTTCTGGCTGTCTAAAGGTTTGGTCTCCCCAATATTCTGTTTTCTTCTGAATCACAGAAAGAACTGGCGATTCAGATGGCACAGGCAGCAACCACTGCAGTGAACTTTGATAATGATACTTTTAGTATAAGAATCAGAATAACAAGTACTGAGTTATTTACATAGCTGAAAGGTTGTGAAACAGCTTCTAGTGACCCAAAGAGAAAGATCAAGCTTCCCTCAGATCTCTAGTGATAATAATAATAATAATAATAGGTCAGGACACCATAAGGCCGATTTGACAAGTCAGAAAATCATAGGATTGAAGTTTCATTTTAAGTTATTTATAACACTCACTGGAAAATTCTGAACTAGCATCTGCATGRAGTATGTGTGAGTCCAGAAAGTGCATCTGTTTCTAGCACTGTTCAAGCTCACACTCTATTTTCATAATTTTTTGTCATAAAAATTTAAAATGAATGATCCAATTCCTAACTCTTTGTTCCAGAGTAAGAGGTTAAAGAACCTGGCAGAAAATGACAGACTGKTTACCACATCATGTTTTCTGTGTCATATCAATGTCTAGAAACTGGATATTATTAAATGAAGGACAGTAATATCACTATGCCTGATAAAGTCATGTGACTTAAAATACTATGATTATGAGGGGTTAGACTGTTGTGACAGCAAAATCACTGAAACAWAATCCTTATTCAAGATCTCTCTCAATGAAATGGACCTGTAGGACTCTTGATCTAGACAGTAACAGTAGTCACACACCATTTGTTATTATTTCCACAATATTTAATTTGTGCCATATATTTGCAACTGAAAACCAAGAATATATACTAATATAAGCTAGTAATATATAATATAACATAAACGTAACACAATACAATATAATACTAGCTCATATAAAATAATATAAATATTAATACTTGTATACAATATATATATTGTTTATATATTAAAATTATATATATATCTATATATATATGGTATATAACAGATTATATGTAGGAATCCTAAAAGCAGGAGAGATCCCAGGATGTATGAAAGAGGTTTTAAGAAGTTAACAGGAGGCTGAGAGAAGCTGGGAAATTCTACAAATTCTCATGGGGAAACTAGGAAATTAGGAATTAAGAAAATACATTTGTGTCAGAGGGAACAAGAACAAGAACTCATGCTGATGGTTCAGGATGTAAATAGACTTAGATACCTTGCTTTACAAAGAGAGAAAAAGTTTCAAGCTAAATAATGAATTATTGTGTGTTGTTTTTAGCTTCATAGAAGGCTTTTGTTAACCTGAAAGCCACGTGGGTCGTTTTCTGATTTGCTAAAGTAATGTGACACTGAGCTTGTTAATTGTAAGCTATTGGTTGAGAAAATTCTTATAAAATGTTCTGCGGAGGTTTTTATTTTGTCTCTTGATTTAGTTTGCATGGATGTTGTTGTTTTTCTGTATCTCTTGCTTATTGCTTGTATGATATAGACAAATAATAAGTCCTAAGTCTGCAACTATCAAGGATCCATCCTTGATACAAACTGAACCAGCACTTATATACCAATTAMTTCATATAAAAAGCCCCATGCAATATTGTGGCTGAAAGATGCTGTATGTTAGGACTGCTCTTGTAGAGGCTGTTGCCCCTCAAAGGACATTTTGAGTCTCCTCTCCAGGAGCCCTTCACCTTGCAATGCATTACAGGAAATTCAACAGCAGACAGGAGCCAAGAGCAAGAAACATGATTCCTGTTCWGAGATGTGAAGAGAGGCAGGTGAGCAGAGAGAGACCTGCTCACTCCCTGTGCCACAGCTCCCTCCTTGCAGCAGACACAGACCTAATGGTGCCCTGTTGCCCATAAACCTGAAGACCAAACTCAGAGCTGTAGAGGCATTAACTAAAAAAGTAAGTCACCAAATTTCCCACCAGTGTTCCCTGGAGGGATGTTACCCCTACACCCATTACTCCTGACAGGAGCTGGAGCCCCCAGAGCTTTCCAGTCCTCACCACAGTTCAGGGCAGAAATGGAGGTCTGGCTGTGGTCCTTACACTGTCACACACAGAGACAGCAGCAAGTGACCTGCACRTCTTTCCCACCCTGTGTCATGGATTTCATTAACCCCTGTTCTACAGATTTTGATGGTCCAGCTCCCCAGACTCTCCTGGAGACAATCAATGTCACCCTCAGAGCTCTAGGAGAACTCCTGTGTGAGTTTGTACAAGCAAACTGAGCGCTCCTGCAGCACGTGCCTTCACTGCCTGGACTATGGCTTGTTAAAAGCTGCACCTATTTCCAGGGAAGGCTGTACCACAGCTATCAGAGCAAACATCCCAAGAGCCAATTTTCTTCTTGGTAGTTGTTAGACGGTGACAAAGAAGAAGAAAAGCACCTTGCWTACCTGCCATCATCAAAGCTTTCACACATTCTGTTCGGCCCTGCATCGCAGATTTCATCAGTGCTGTGAATCCAAACGCATTCCTCTTCTCAATATCAAGCCCAGGAAAATAGTTCAACAGATAGTTTGTAATGGTTATGTGCCCTTTAAAGAAAAAAAAAAAGGCAGAGAAAATATGTCACATAATCCTTGCAGGTGTTGTGGCAAGAATAAACCAAAATTTTACTCCTGCAGGCCTGATAACTGGAAAATGCAGATAATTAATAAGATCTCTTTTATTTGTGTCCTCTTTTACTCATTGCAGTCATCAGCTTTAGGGTTAAGTGGCCCTGATTTGTGACTTTGGGATAGGAGGTGGAAATTCTGGGTTCCCACCTTCTCTCGAATTGCTCTCCATTCTGAAATGTCAGTTTAAGGTAAGAGAGTGATTGAAGACCAGAAATGGTCACTCTGAGGTTACAAGGGGCCCCAGTTTCTTGACCCAGTGAGTAGCACTGCAGTGGGAATCCCTACAGCCTATGGAAGGAAGGCMCATCACCAGGGGCAACTGATTGCAAAGGTTCAGGTTTTTCCCTCCTCTGSTATATTTGAGCCTTACAATCATGGTGCTTCATTCAAAAGGGATGACTGCACATAGTTGTTCCAGCCARTAATGCTATCAAACCATGCCAGGCCTGATACAAGGGAAAGGAATATTTTGTGTAGGATCCCACATTTTCTTTTTTCCATCTGACAGTGTAATGCCACTTGTCTACTCTCCTGCAGTTGGAAAATGGGATTGATGCTCAGTTTTGGTAGTAAAAYAAATTATTTTGGTTCTGTTTCTGAAAGCAACTGTTGTTGCCATCCATGTGGCTTGTATGCCAGGATAACTGGTGTCTACAGGGAGCTGTGGAGCTGAACACATCTCTGGCTAAATGGCTGGAAGACMAATTAAGACATCAAATCTTTATAATTGGACTATCAGATGAATAGCTAGTGCCATTATGACTCATTCAAAACAGTTTTCCCTTCACTTGTCAATCATTTTATGATGCTTTGATGCTCTATAAAATAATGCTGTCAGTCAGGCAGCTGCAACAATCACAATTTAATTAGTAGGAGCTGTAAAAATATTCTCTCATCTTGCTCTGCAGACCAGAGGACTATTCTGTAATGCATGCTATTCAAATTCATCTAGAAATGTTACTGAAGCAGATTATAATTCATACAGGACAATTTTAAARGTCTATACCATCACATCTGATGTGGATTTCATCAGCAGCCATTTTGTACCAACACAGTCCACTTTGAAAAGCAAGTTAAGAAAGTGTTTACCAATTAATTTGTGTTGCAGGTGTTACTCTTTCTCTCCTATAATTTTTTTGACTCTGTTACCTTTCTGCAAAACAGGAGACTTTCATGAAACCCTGAGCAGTGGAGATAATGCAGATCACATGAGCAACTCCAGAGCCAGAGAAAACCRAATAAAAAGCTGTACCTTGTGCAATCTGATGAGAATGAAATAAAGAKTCAGTAAACCACAACAAGCTGAACAGAGCAAAAGTGAACTGGGTTCAGGGCAGGATCAGGTGACCTGGTCCTGCTTACTCAATACAGATGTTTCAGCTTTACTGATTCTATGGCATAAAATCAAATCCTAGCGAGGAATCAGTTGGTACTGGGAGYGTCTTTGTACCCAAATTTTTCAGGACATGCTCTGATTCAGTGATGTAGAACATGTGTTTTCATGAAGGTTTTGGAATAGTTAAAATCGTGCTTTTTGACACAGAAACCAGAGACAAACTGAAACAAGTAGAAATAATAAGATGCAAGGTTTTTCAGCAGTTATTACATCACTAAAAATGTTCTTCCCTTTGCCAAAAATATAATTACAGTAAGAGGTACTTTGCAAATCCCAGGTGATCCTAAGAATTAATCCTGAAAGACCTTGCTTAACCAAAACTCTCCAGGGGACTAGAAGTGGCCTCAAATAAGACAGAGAAAAAAACGCCAGTAGTAAAATAAGCAAGAAAATTAAGAAGTTTGTGATTCCCAGAAGTTTTGTGTCTCAGGGATTCCTGAAAGCCACTTCAGTTTTAATCTGGAGGATCTTCTATTCCTCTGAGGTTTGCTTCAGATTTTCAGTTCAAACAGACATCAAATTCAAAGCAAAACTCGGAGCTACCAAGTTTTAGTTCAAACCCCATCATRCACTTTTGATTTAATGCCATGAAGTTTGCTTTGGTTCTCCTGCGTGAACAACCAGTCTGTACCTAAATTGTGAACTGGGTGAACCTCCTGTGATGTAAAGTCTGCTATGAAAGCTGTATGCAGCTCTGAAATAAATGAGCCTGGGCTCAGGCCATTTGGTGATACTGAATTCAAAGCAGGCTCTTGCTAATTGTAAGCCAGAACTCCTTCCTACCAGAACTGGCATGCCAAGGCTCACTTCTTCTCCCTGGGAGCCATTTTTAGAGATCAGCACAGATGTCTGTAATAGCTTAATTCACTTAATTGCTACCACAAAGGAAAGGCCTGTAATGATGACAATATTACCTAACAGTCTGTGTAACACAGACAGAAGGATGAGGTGCATGGTAAGGAACATCCTTTGTCAAATAACTTTGTCAAATAACAATAATTTCACTCCTGAATTGTACCTGCTTGTGTTTGGCCTGTGGGTGGTGAATGCTTCCTCACAGATAGATGGAACCAAGGACACCCAGAAGGCTTCTTCCTCTGGGTGCTTTAGATGCTTGAGTTCTCATGTCTTTCTTAATAAACAGAAACTGGGATCACTTCCAATTTTGTGTTCCCAGCTCCACAAGCCTTGCCCCAAACTGGTGGCTGTAACATAAAACATCCATACTATATAAGCAAATACAACTCCCTCTGAACACCAGTGCATGCCAATTACTATACACTGATGTAGCTATGTGCCCATCAGCAGCAGAACTGAGAAAAAAAAATGTAGTTTTCCTTCTTTTTCCCTTTTTAAAAAATCACTCTCCTTCCTCCCTTTCTTTCCACTTGTTATTTCAATCACTTATTTGTATCAGTCTCCCTTTTTTTTCTACATTGTCTTTGTAATGATGTGTAATGATTTTGCTTCTGCTTCAGCAGCATCACCACCCATTTTTGGGCACCACCTGCTGCAGACTGCAATGCACTGACAGTTCTGGAAGGCAAGCTCTCTTCAAAAAGGGATATGAGAAATAGGAAATATTGAGAAAGCAGGTGAACAGATCAATTTTCAACTGTGAAAATTACACCAAAAGCAGAGCACTTTGTGGTTATTTTTCTATACTAACAAGCTTATTAAGACAGTACTGCTTTTCACTGGCCTTCCAACCTGTCTTTCTCTGGTCAGCCCATGCAGAAAACTTCAGCCTTGGATACTATTTTTGGAGGATGAGCATCTCAAATTATCCAAAGCAGTATGAGGAACTGAATTCACTCATTTTCTGAGACCCCAGCTGCACTCTAATTTAATCCTACTTAATTCAAGCTGATGGTCATATTTGAGTATCATGTCTGGGCAGCCATGAAACAGCATAGGCAAGTGTGGATTTTAAACTCCTCAAGGGAAGAGACCTCTCTGTCATCTCTTTTGGTATCTACATCTCATAATACAGATGCAGACTCTGAAACACAAGGAACAATTCCTCAGGACCACACCTTTTTTCCCATCCAGCTCCTCTTTGGGGTCTGGCCTTACATGATGGCCCACCTGGCAGTGGATCATAACAGAAATGGCAGCACTTTCTGAAACCTTCAAATACCACCTTGCAAATATCTGAAATAATGTGGATATGCTACGTTCCACAGGAAAACCCACAGTTTTGGTATAAATAACAGTGATCTCAGACAAATTTACTTTACAAAAATGTTGTTACTTTTACAGCTTTAAGTTAGCCCCTCCTCCAACAAATAAATTCTCCGCTAAAGGCAAGTTTGATTAAGCTTTGTTTTCAGGTTTTTATAATACCCTGCTCAGTGTTACTACTTAACATCCAGCAATAATTAAGCAGCATCTATTGCACTGTAACTCCTCTGGTTGCAATGTTAGCCTCACAGTAATTGCTATTAACACTGCAGCAGTATCTTGTGATAATTAATTAAATAACTGGTGTAAACACTGTAGCTCAGGATTAGCACAGGCAGGGGAAAGCATCCAAGTTGTTGGGGGTTTGTATAAGCTTCTGTTGACTACAGTAATTTCCAGTTGCTTTTGGGATCAATAGCAAGTACTGGCAGAGAGGGTCAAGTCAATGTCAGCCTGCTGGATTAATTCTGAGCTCATTATCATGAGTTATAAAGGTCAAGAAGAGGCAGTGTTAAACCTTTTTTAGTCCAAATTCATATTAGGGCAGATAAATAAAAATAGATTAGTGATTTGGAGACTTTTCCACCTTCTTTGGAAAGCTACTGTACTCCTGACTTTGCTATGAATGTGATCACCATTCTTTCTTCCAGTATTTAAGACCCATCTTGCAGGAACTTTAGCTGAGTTCACTAAACTCAGCAAGGTCAGGAACTACCTGGAAATGTCCAGTGGAACTATTACTAAATTGACATGAAAACCAAACTGCTCCAGTCTTCAGAAGTGGCTCGTACTGTCCATTGACATCCCCTGATGGAAATTTGTTCCCTTCAGGCAGCCAGTGTCTGGAGTGAGGACGATGTCCCATGAGCTCCAACAAACATCCCAGACTCTTCACCAGTCAGCAGACATAATATAGACCAGCTATGCATTTCCTTGTAAAGTGACTGCCTTTGCAGAGTACACTGGAAGGATGCAAAGGAAACCAGAGATACAGAGCTAGGCAGCCCCTGGAACAGCTTTTAGACTACAAAATCATGACATTCCTCCTTGCAGAAATTTTTCCTGATTTACATGCTTTAGCACTTTGTTAACACTTGTTAGAGAAAACTAAAGCTTCCCTTAAAGATAAAACAGCCCTTCAGTTTTAACGGAAATAATGAAAGGATTGTTTTCTGTCTGAACACTGGAAACAAAGAACTCTCCTGGGAGTTTCTCTTACATCTACGTGATCTCTTACACTTGTTCACTGAATATTACCATGCTGGGTGGGATAAAAGAAAACCTTGTGCTAAATCCTGCTCTCACTCCAGCCTGCATCAGGATTTTAACATGGTTGATTTTGATATCAGCTGTTACAAAAGGATCATTGGCAAATACTCCTGCTGAGTTTTTTTTTTTTTTTTTTAAGTATGGAGCTACGATATTTCTTAATGATGATATGTTTCCTACAGTCATCAATCACTAGAGATCCTCTGGGGTAGGTGCAGCAAGCATGGGAGAAAAGCACTAATGCAGCACATTACACGTCCACAGTGTTCAATTGTTGCTTCCCAGAGCAAACATTGGAAAGTCAGCTTAAAGGAACAAAGAACTATAATACYGCACACCTGGGACAAGATTTTCTTTAAATTAAAACTATTTATGGTATCTACTAATAATACATGCTTTTGCTGCCTTTATCTACTGATAAATGCTACTGTAGATTAATTAGTTCAAAGAAAATCTCAACAAACCTACTTGGGAGTGGGCTTGGCCATAATTGTCTTACACAGAATAATTTCTTTCAGGGATTTGAAAAAAAAATCCTACAAAAATTACCCTAAACACTCTCCCCAAGACCATGCATGTAAGAAGTGATACAGAGAGCCTTACCTGCCTGTGCAGCTGTAATCAGAGCCGTGTTCCCTTCGTTGTCCTGCCAGTTCACATCAAGGTGAGGGCATTGTGCTAAGGCCATTACAATATCCACATAGCCTTGGTAACAGGCAACGATCAGACCATTCTGTAAATAAAGTATAAAATGAGGGTTAGGTTTGCCAGACTGAGAAAAGTTCACTAAAGAAGCACACTAGACAGCTTTTTATTTATTTTTTTTTCCAGACTGAAGAACTGAAAAGGTACCAGCACAACTAGTGATCACCTCCAGGCACAATGTTCACATCTAGAAGACTTCTTTTTATCTCTGCCCTTTGGCAAGTAATGTTTGCTACTCCTCAGAAATACCTAAGAGAGTATGCATTACATTATGCTACATGCAAAGTAACTGTTTATAAATGGTTTATGCTTATATGGCTATATACTCAATACCTAAATGAGAATAAATCTGATTTTATTATATAATAAAATGAACCCAGCAGGTAAGATGAACYGGACCTGCTCTGAATATTAATTCTCTGAAAAACAGCTCCTTGTTTCATGAAGGGGAAGTGATAGGCAGGGGTTGTGTTCACATTGCCTGTTGCTATCTTAAAATAATTCAAATTTCCCATTAGAACTATGCATCTTTTTTTTATAATCATAAATAAAATTAAATTGCTTTTAGAGGTCCTGATTAATGTGTTTTATGACAGCTGGTGGCTGTARAATTTCCAGGAGGAAGCCAAACCAGGAGGTAAACCTTGTAACTACGCTTGGAACCCAGATAAGTGTTTCACTCCACAGCAGCAAACTGACAGCTTCCCTAAAATACAGCAAAATACACTTGTCATTAATTAAATGGAAGCACAGTGCTTAATCCTGGCTGCTCTCTTGACCACTAGGATTAAAGCCATTATCTCCCGTCTTCAGGATTACTTGGGCAGCAGGGTCCATCTGCCCGGGGCCGATGGGTGTGGAGGGGGGCAGGCGCTGCTCAACCAGCGCTCCCTCCTCGCCTGAGCTCGGCATCTGTGAGCGCCCGCCTGCCGGAAAGATGGGGGCAGAGACACAGATCTCAGASTGCCTGCTAACCCTGCCTACCTGAAATGCACTCACACGAAAAGACTTGCAAGGAGAACCTCGTTATGAAAACAGAATGGCCCACCCTGACTCCGCCATCATTTTCTCATGCCTACACAATCTCTTTATTTCTTTTCCCTGTGGTCATTACTAAAACAGAGATGTTCACCAGATGACAACTGTGGCTTCTGATTTATTGTCACCTTAACTAGTTATTTATTCAGTGTCCTGTTTCACTGTCATTCTGGATAGTTCTGTTGGCTGAGGTGGCAAACGCCTTCATTGAGATACAGGAGTGATACAGCTCTTTAGGCTGCTCACAGGCTATGTAGGTTATTTCTCAATTACATCTCTCAATAAAATAATTACTCTGCTTTCTTTTGTTCTCAATTCACTCCTGYCCTCAGCATGAAGCAACACCTACCTCTGCTCTATAAAGAGCAGCTTCATTTCCTTGTAAAGAACCCTGCTATTGAAACTGTACAGAGGATACAGAGGATTCTGCCAAAAGTAATGTATTTTCGTTTGGTGGTGTTTTTTTTTTTTTTTTACTAAATATATGTATTTCCTGGTGGGATTGTTCAGATTAATCGAATTTTTACTGTAATGTAATAGCTTTTAAGAAAAATGTGTCAATGTCCATTTTGTAAGGTCTGGAGCATTATTTCAATTCTTTAATAGTTTATTTTTTCACCCAATGATCAGGATATGGGTCTTCAGAACTCCAAAAGCTGTGCAGATTTAAAACACCACGCASTCATTCAGTAAAATGTCCGTCACTTATGATAGCAGAAAATTAAGTTTAAAATTGTTTGGAGACCAAAAGCTTTTAACAATAAGAAGAGATATTCTGTTGTTCACAGAAAAAAAAAAAAAAAGGTATTTTTGAAGATAGTTTCAAAAAAGCTGTAAGAATAACTAAAAGAAGCTATTAACACTAATTAAAAAAAAAAAACAAACCCACTTCACCCAATATCTGGAGGATATTTTCACAATATATTTCCACAGAATATTTCTGTTTTCTAATAATAGTTACCAGATTATTAAAGTAAGTTTTTTGTTCTCTTCATAAAAGAGTAAATTTTAAAAATTTAGTAAAATATTGTAAAAAAATTAATAACTAACATTAGTTTGAGGTGGGTTTTTTTTGTTTGGTTTTGCTTTGGGTGTTTGTTTTTTTTTTTTGCAAGAGGTTTTTGCATTACATTATTGAGGGATTTTGTCCTATTTTAGTGGGTACCTCCATCAGAAAGGAGCTAATTCATCTAACACTGGCATTCTGATTTCAGGAGATATGAGACATAAATTATCTTCAAATCGATCAAACTCACTCAACATTCTGGTTTCAAAAAAACCAGGAGGATTACTTAGTTGTCAACATTTTCTGAAGTTTATTTTTCAAAGATACTATCAAAGACTGCTTGCTTAAAGATAAAGAAAGGCAACAGAGAGCAGGAGCTTTCTGAGGGATTACATGATGCAGTAGCATGGAAAATCATCCTTGAAGAACAGTTTTACAAATCTGAAGTGGGCCAGATAAGAGTGTGAGAACCCAATATTCAGTGGAGTGTATACCCAGCTGTCCCTGGTTGAGAAGCAAAACAAGCAGTGGCATGAGGACATAAAAAACAAGTCCCTTCTGCAAAGCTGATGTGGTTTCTTTCACCCATTGCAGGTCTGTGGGGAGATGAGTGAGACAGGCTGCTTGCTGAGGGGCTGCTTACCTTTGCATAACCTTTCCAAATGTGTCAGAGACTGAAATGGGGTGCAGGAGGCTGCAGCTTTACCATGAAAGTTGCAATAAACTTCTGAATGTGATGGCTATTTCCCAAATCTTCATGCAATGATACAATGATAATTTGTGTTATCAAGTTGCGCTTTTTCCCCCCTTTTTTTTTTCCTTTTTTATTCCTTTGCATCCATTTCTGACCCTGTCTATATTCTGCTTGCTGAAAGCTAGTACAAACAGGTCAGCCAGCATGTCCAATCAGTCAATATCAAAGTGAGTTATTAGTCTTAGAATCTTTAAGTTCATATACCAAGAAATACTATCATACATTAAAAACCCCTTGAACAGTCTCAATTAATAAGTATAAGTGATACAAAATCGCCTCCAGCAAATTGCTTTTTGAAGCAATCAATAAAGCAGTAGCCTGTATCACAGCAGTCTGCAGGAAAATACAGCTGTGCAATGAATGTCTTTTCAAAATCTAAAAGTAAATGAGTTTTAGTTAGAAAATACTGAACCTGAACAATCTGGTTGCTCTGAGARGAGAGATGACATTAATATTCTACCAAAGGCATCCGTTATTCTGCTCCTCCTATGAAAGGCCACTGTGCAATTATGAAATGGTCAGTGTAAATGGAAARAAAAGTATTTTTTAAATTGAATCTTACCAGTATTTTTGTCAGTAAGATCAATTCTCAGATGTATTCACTACTTATGAAGGCTTTAGGAGAAAGGAAGATCAATAATTCTTSAAAGTACGTCCTCTGCCTAAAAGGACTTTTCTCCTTCAACAGYATCCTTTCCCCTCTCTTCCCTTTTTGTATGTCCTCAAATGCCACTTATTTTAAATAATGATAAAATTCAAACTATTCTCATAAATACATAGTAATAAWCATCAATTATTAGACAGTGTAACTGTACATATGTCACAGCAGGCAAGCACAGTGTCCACTTTTCAAGGATACTCTGTTATCTGACTTGCTCTCTCCCATTTAGTGACCAGGGTTGCTGCCCATCATTCTCCCAGACCAGTGAAACAGATCCTCTGGGCAAAAGAGACGTTAAATATGAAACAAAGTTTGCAACAGATCCTATTTCCTGTCTCAAATGCTGCACACAGGCTCTGTATGACAAACAAGAAAACCTGAGTCATCCACCAACACCAACTACATTAACATTTACTGTCGGTTTTCCACTGAAGGGGAGGTTGAAAGTCAGCCCACTAATGTTTTTTTTTCCAAGTAGAAGCCACAATACTTCCAGGTGTTGGGGGCTCTATCTTTCCTCTGTGGGATATTTGGCATTTCACAGAGCTTTCCCACAGTTCTTCTGTAGTACATGATAGATCTGATTTTTTTGTGTAAACAGCACAGTTTTGAAAGATSCCTCTTTGTTTTGAAGTGACAGCAAAATTAACAATATTTAGAATATATGACTAAACAGTCTCAGATAAACTACTTGTTTTCCATATATCCTAAATAATGTATAACTGCTTTTCTTATTTTCTTCTCRCAGTACACAAATTAACATAACAGGCATGGGACTACCTGAAGTTAATCAGAGGTTGCAACAYCTTCCTCAAGCAGTGAGTCTTCTGATTCTGATTAAAATTATAATTCTCCATGTGCCTCTGATTTCATGCAAGACTGGAATAGTGCTGCCACTATGAGAATAAACTCTGTTTTGCTCAGCTGTGTTGGYTAATGACATAATAACATGTCTGATTAAGTGAGGTCATGGATATCTCAGGAGACAGTTTTGTAAATCAGATATTATGACAAAAATACTGATGTAAGGCTATTTGTACASTAGATCATTACAGATAATAGATAATAGAGATCACAAGAAATACTCAAGGATCAATATTGAACTCAAGCTGAATAACAAGCAAATCACATACAGCATGCAATTAATTTAGSTCTTTAGSAGTTCTCTTCAGGCATCTTATTTTCCACCAAGATGCTGAGAATGAAAACAGCTTATTATAGCTTTTTGCCAATTATCCCAGACAAAAATGGGTCTGGCAAAAGGCTAAGTTGGTATTGCCCACTGCTCTCCACAAGCATTGTGGTAAACAACTGTCCAGTTTGCTTTGCATGCATCTGTAAGTACTAATGACAATTCTGCAAGGTTAGTTTACTAGCAGTGATTAAAACCACATGTAATTGAATTAAATGAGATAAAGATTCATCGTAATCCATAATCACATGCAAGGACGACAATTAAAATTAAGTCCAAGTTAAAAACATGTTATGAAAAAATATCAGAAGTAGTAGAAATGAAAGAATATTAAAAAAAGGAATTAAAAGTTGTGCTGCAGCATTTTCTTGCTGATTCATTAAAATAATAATTAATATGTTTCATATTTTGTTTTATACAAAACTCACACTGTGATGGAATTATATATATAACCATAACTCTTGTACAAAGAAAAAAAAATTAAAATCAGGCCAAGTATTTCAAAGTAAATCTCCCAAAATCATTTGATGGTAATKATGATAATTCGATCTCCACTAAAAGTTCTGCAACTGTGTGAAACTTCACTCTAACAGAGATTCTAAATTTATGTTGTATTAAAAAAGAGCAAAATGTAGCACTGAGCACCATGATCTGCTGTATACTAATTTTTGTATCATGCACAAAACCTTCCAATATAAAAATGGCAATCTGAGAAACTCTCAAAAGTGGCCTGATCTTGTTTTTTATTTGTTTTAGGTTGATTATTTCAACAGCGACAGAGACGAGGTAATTATTCAGGTCACCAGTCCTGAGAAGTGGTGTTTATGTGCTACAGAAATCCATCAAGCACATAAGCCCTAATATTATCTGCAGAAAATAATTTAGGCTGACCTTTAAAAGAAAGGGCTGCAACAGCTTAGTGACATGCACATTTGTGTTGGGAAAGTGACAAGAAAAAGAACTGGAAATTTAAATAAATTTTGTCCAGCTGTTGCTTGRTCAAAACCCCGCATGCCTGGATGGGGTAAGGAGGGAGAGGCTGATTTTGCCAGGAAAAGTGATCAGAGAAGTACAAAAGGGTATCCAAGCAGGGATGGAGCATCAGTGTGCAAAACTCTCTACCTGCTCTGAAGAGGAACAGAGTAGCCCATATCCCAATCCTGTGTCTAAAACCAAGCTCAAATGTCAGTGYCCCTGCCAGTGCCTCAATACTGAAGGCACAAAATTGCCACCTTTGCCTTGCAGAGTTACCAGCATTTACAGATCCATTTCCCAGTATRGAGAGCACTCCACTACATAAAAACAGTGTCCAGTCTGTGGACACACAGATGATGACCCATCATTTTTCCACTGCAGTTTTTGGGATATGTTCATCTTCTCTTACTTCATAAACACCTCTGCAATCAGTCAGGTCACATGTCTTTAAGTAAAGGTATATGTATCATCTCTGCAGAAATCCTTACTTAATCTATTCTAATCCAAATCCCCATGATCACCTCTAAAAATAGTCCCAGGAAAGTTCATTTTACTACGCCTGCAAAAGCTTGCATTACACAACGGAGAGAACCCGTGCCACTTGTGTAATAAAGCAGACAACAGGAAAAGGTAATAAAAATAGTGGGATTTTCCTTATTTACTAACATGTACGTCGTCTGAATTGGTTTCAGCCTCACTGGTGATGCAAGCAGCTGGCAGAAACCTCAAGAGTAACTGCTAAGAGGCATAAGGGACTTACAAGGCAAATAAATACATGCTGTGTAGTCACAGATATTCCAGTGGGTGGGATATATAAGAAATATGTGGCAATTCTGAGAGAGCTCCTGAGATATTAACCCTTCTCTATTTTTTTTTGTTTTAGTAATATCAAGATACATAATAAAAGCAAATAATTCAGTAGGAAATCTAAACCCCATGAGCTGATGGGGACTTGAGGGTTGTGCACTGTTCCATGGGAGGCTAGAACATGTGCCCAGCTCCTGTTCTGCCCCACATGTCCCAACACCAGCCATCTAGCTGCCTTTTGGCACAGCTTTCCTGACCAAAGTCTGGGGGAGAGGATGGCTAAAGAAACGACCTTCAGCCCTTGGGAAGCCTGACTGGAGCAGAACTGGAGCATTACAGTGATCCTTTTTCTCCTCCTCACTCCTGCAGGGAGTTCTCATCTTCCCATGAGGCAGAGTCCAGGTAAGACAACCCCTGGGTGCTTGGGAGCCCTGCACCTCATCCTGCACCCCAGGGATGCTCCAGGAGCTGTGGAGGCTGACCTCTCTCACATGCCTTTACCTGCTCCATCTGCTGTCACCTCTCACCCTATACCCACCACCTCTCACCTCAAATCACAGCGTGTCCAAAGGCCTGGAGGGCTGATGAAGCTAATGAAGACATTTTTGGGCTGTACAACCTGACCAGCAGCCAGTGACAGGCAGCACCTCCTCTCCCCATCACCGGAGAAAAGGGCTGCTGCTCCTGGCTGTATCACATCCTCTTGACAATCATTTCCACAGCAGAAGTAGGCCAGAAGCAGAGGCACTCAGGGTTACATCTAACAGTGGCAACAAACCTGCAGAAAAAGTAGGAGCTAAGGGATGCTGTGCTGAGTGAGTGGCAGGAGGCCTGGGCTGCACTGCCAGCTGTTTGACTTTATGCTGACACTTGATGGCACTTCTTGAAACAGCAGCAACTGGATCCATGTTATCACATGAAAAATCTTCTACTGCTCTTTTCTCTCTGAACCTCAGCTGGAACTGAACATGTGAGCAAGAACCAATAGCAGCCACAACTAGCTTGGGCATATTTCAATGTTGAGATGCTTGAGTTAGAAAATTTAATGTGATTCCATTGACACATATTAAAAAAAACTTACAAAAAAACCTGCTCAAGATGTTAGCAGATATACACATTCACTCTCAGTATCAATKTTGTTAAAATACTATTTTTCAGTGACAGCTGGTAAAGAATTAGTAATCTACTCATCAGTTGGAAGTTTCAGCAGGAAGTTCCTTTGCTAGTCACAGCTGACTGATGTGCAACAGAGCAATATACAGAATCAAGAAGTTTCTATGGAAAGAGAGGAAACCAGGATCATTTTCCCAGAGTGATATCTGATATATGCAATCAGTCCATAAAAAAGCTTTGGAATGTATGCAAGATCTCTGGTCACAGCAGAACTAAACAAGGCATAATTTTAGAGAAGGACTAAGTAAGGAAACTTTAGAGAAACACTACTTAATAAAAAAAACCCCATATCCTTCAAATGAACTGACAGGTCATCTAGTGGAGCTTACCAGCATTATACATAAGATAAAAGGAAGTTGTATCAGGATTCAATACCATGGCAAAACAACCTAGAATTCCATTTTTGAGAAAGGGTTCTGTGTTCTGTTTTTGAGGTGCCTGGCTGCAAAGAACAGAAAGTAGTGTGGGAAAATGGTAGGGGAAAAACCACAAATTTWATCAGATTAAATTTCATGTTTTCATTTTATTTAGACTGTCATATTGGGTACAACTAATAAATTATGATCCCTGATAAATAATGCAGCCTTTACTAATGCTATCTTACCTGTTTGTGCTGCACATTATTAATCAGCATTAGTACTGTCAAATGTTAGTGCTAAGCCTTCATAATGGTGGTGGTGGTAACATGTGATCCATGGTAGCCAAATTTATACAGTCCTCTTTGTTATGCCTGGTTTGGAATCAGTGCTAAACACAGGACATTCTGCTTTTTAAAAAAAATCAAGAGGTCTGCCTTCAGAAAAGAATGTAAATTATGTACTCTGAGGGTGGTGGGGCCCTGGCATAGGCTGCCCAGAGAAGCTGTGGATGCCCCATCCCTGGCAGCATTCAAGGCCAGGTTGGATGGGCCCTGAGCAACCTGGTCTACTGAAAGGTGTCCCTGCCCATGGCAGAGGGGTTGGAACTGGATGATCTTTAAGGCCTTTTTGAACCCAAATCATTCTGTGATTCTGTGTACTRAACTTTAAAGAGGGGATCCTGATATAAACCCTGAGGGCATTTCTACCACAAATCCCWTGTCTTTACTTCAAGGAGCTTTGAGCAGTAGCAACCCAAACCATCARCTGCAGAGGGCTGGGGAGACAATGTGACAGACTCCCACCAGCATCAGGGTCCTGCTACAGCAAGCAGTGAGTGGATTTGAATTTCATTTCTTTTTTTTTCGCTGGCTTGATATGTAATGTTCACAATGGCTGGAAACCATTTTGTGAACAAGGATATAGTATTTTTGGGTGATTAAATGAACAGTGTGTTGTTGTGCTCTGCCTGGAACAGCTGTTTCCAGCTATCATAGATTCAAAGCAGAAAAGTGCTGACTGTTTCTTCCTGAGGACACCTGAGGCTGGGATCACCTGCTGCTTTGGCTACTTGCTGCACAAAGCTGCAGTGGGTTTGGGCATCTCTGGGGGAAAGAGTGTTTGTAATAAAGCTCAAACTATACCTTTTGTGGATATAATTATATGTAAAACATTTTGGAGAGTCTCTCAATTGCCAGATTACTTCAAAATCCTATGTCAAAACTGCAGTCTCCCCATGAATTCTATCACTGAAGMATTTTGTTTATTCTATTTTCAGAAAGACAAACCTCCTAAAAGGTAAGAAAAAAAAAGATAGTCAAAGCTGGATCATCTAGCAGCATAACCAAACCTGGTGTGCCCTCTGTGCAGTGCACTCTCTCAGCACATAAGACCTTTGGGAACACTCAGAAACAAGTTCAGATGTGAACTCCAAGTCCTGTGCCTGACAAACTCTACTGTTAACTTCTCTCCTTGTTTTTAAATATACCTATACCTTCATACACACTTATGATGAAAAGGAGAGTTTGCATCATTTGAAAAGCATTTCGTGGGGCATTCAGAGGCCATGTGAAATGCATTTTGTGCACTGACATAACTGTCAAAAAGAACTCCCTTTGGCTTTAAAGCATATGATTCAACTCCTCTCTGTGTTTAATAGATGCATTTTCCCTTTTGTTATGTTCTGTCAGATGCAGGCAGGCTGTAGTTGAGATCTGTTGCAAGAAGCTTAATAGAGTGTTTTGAATGCATAGGGGGTTTTTTTCAGGAGACCTCTACAAAAGTAGTGACTCACAAAATCTTTGTAAAGATAAATTTCAATTTGACACTGAGCAAGAGATGAATGTACAACCTTTTAMACCATCAGAATCTGTCACTGTATCTAATCTGTCTCTTCTGTATAGAACATTTTAAAGCCACCAGAACATTTTCACTGTGACAGTCTCTGAAATGACCAGTGATGAGCTTGCAAGCACCCTCTTGTGGCAGTAACGTACTGTAGTTTTTTTCAGGAAAGGCCTTCCCAAGAAGTTTTCCAAGTTTTCCTCCAGCTTCTGTAAATTCATTTTGCAACTGTTCTTCTGAGCCTTTTGGTTGTGAAATAACACCAGACCCAAACCTTGTAATGAAAGAGCTCAGCAAAAATTCTGTCTCTCAGTGGCTGATCTGCCACTGGGGGAAAAAAACAAACTCAAAACCCCAACCAAATAAAAAACCCAAAAAAWCCAAACAAAAACCTTAAACCTAAAAGTTCTTTTTCCTCAGAAGAAAATATTCTTCATGAAGTAAAGTATCATAACCATCAGGGTGAAATCTCTTCCTTGCAGARGCCCTATTCTCACCCTTCTTGTGACTCCAAAGAGGGGAACGGACCACACACTACACACAGTGCTGCATGATGAGGTGGAATTAGATGAGCTTTAAACGCCCTTCCAACCCAGCCCGGTGTATGATTCTGTGATGCAACAATACCACACACAATAGTGCCAGCCTGTTTCCTCACCCCTTTGGTCTAAAGAAGCTGTAAGAGCACTGGAAGCCCAGTCCCCACATGAGAGTGCCACTTGACAAAGAGTTTCATAATGGCATTAGTGGGTACGTAACTCCCTCATTGTATCCTCTTCCCAACCAATCCCCTGCTCTGCCTTTTGAACCTCACTGCTTCCTTTTCTCTAGCACTTCTAATAATAACCCTCCCTCCTGATCTTGGATCTTCTAATAATAATCTCACTGATCCTGAAATGGACCCGAATGGACCAGGAAAATGTGGTAGACTTTCTTCCCCAGTGAAGAAAAGGCAGGGAAAAGGATCAGCTGCCCTTGCTCTGCAGAAGGGCACATGTGTCTCAGATGAGAGTATTAGTATTTCCCCGATAGGATTCACCTCAGAGACTTCAGTCTAGATGTGCTATCACATAGCAACAGTCAAAATCCTCTTTTYAAACAAGAGGATAACATGGTAACAACCTTGTTGTTCATGCAAATGCAAGGTAAATACCAATGTTCAGAAAGAAATGTATGTTGAAATATTACTAGTAGACATGAAAGGGATTCTTCACCTGGATCAGGCATCACTATGTTACTTCTATCAAGCAAAGACCTCACTGATGGGATCTCAATATATTGCCTCTTCAGTAGATCATCAACTACTGCAAGTGACAATGGTTCTTTGGATGTCAAAGTGTCCAGGTTCTTGAAAGCCCTTATCATTATGCTTTCCACAATGAAAAAGCTTCCTTCATCTAGGCTATGCTTCTGGTTTTAGCTAGACTAGTTTTCCACTCATTTATGCCCCTTCTTGCTTTTTCCCTAGCTCTAACAAAGTAAAAGATTTTTTTGTGCATAAATATATATATAAAAAAGTCCCCTGCTATTTATTAGAAARCAAGTGTTTCTGAGCAATAGATGCATCTGTGGTGAATGGATGAGACTGTTTTTSACTGAGACACCTAAAGTGGATTTTTGTGTGTGTGGATTAGTGTCAACTCTTGTGATCCTAAAAGGTTGCAATCCTGTTATGCTACAGCTCTRTGGAATGCAGCTGCTGTGGAATATCACAGATGACCATGCTGGAGGCAAAAAACCCCAGTATTTTTATAGGTATTACTCCTAAGATTCAGGCCTGTGAAACTTGGAGGAAAATACCACAGTTCCTGACTTCACAGGAAGGTTTTCACTCTTTCCCACCTATGCATGGCTTACTACTAGTGCTCCACAAATTGCATTGAGAAGTGAGTCTCCATAAAAATAAGGGGAAAAAAATGGAGAGAGAGAAAAGAGGCACTAATAACTATTTTTTTAAACACAATCTTGAAAAAGTCACAGTTTCTGAATCCTGGAGATTTTCAGTTCCAGGTGAAAGCACTACCTTCAAACAAAATACACAATTTTGCAGTAATGCACGGTTCACGAGCACTATAAATTTTATTCCCATAGTTTTCATCTTCTATAGCTGTTAGGACCACTGGTGACTGTGATCATATTTTAAATTACAGCAGAACACATTACCTGTGTTTCAGTAAGACCTCTATTTTTTATGTAAATGTGCTTTGGTCAAGGGCAAACAGGGTTGTGCTCTTGTGACTTACACCTGCAGTGTTGGCTCTGTCATGTTCATGGCTGATTAGAGAGCAAGGACTCCTACTGTAAAACCCATCAACCTACAATTCTGTCTGTTTAGGTAATAAAGTAACTGATAGGCTGCACACAGCCAATGAAGAGGAAATCCAGCATGCCTCAGGCTTCTCATTAAGGAACAGTTCCTTCCTGAAGCTTTAGCATCACCCTGTGAAAAATACATCTATTTTAAGAAAAGGCAGAAYTACAGCTTTGAAAGATCAGAGACTAGCACTTGGCTAAACCAAAAACACTGCTGCTACTGGCTTGCAAGTCCAAGTGAATACCCTCAGATTAATTTAGTGCTCTATTTAGGAAATAGGCTCATCCACTTTATTAATCTGAAAGAGGCTCAGCCTGGCAGGGTTTTTTTTTGACAAAACACACACTGTGACATAGAATCAATCTATCTAGAGRGAAATTTTTTCCTCTAGTAGCTCACTGGTTTTTTATACTCAACTTTTTAAAAATCATGAATAACGTGGTTCAAAAGCAGGGCTGGGGCTTGTTGTTGGTTTTCTTTCTTTTTTTCCTTAAGTGTGCATTGCCATTTTAAATGTCCCTTTTATTATCTTATTGGCTAGAAAAGATTCCCTGTAGTTGTAACAGGTATCAGGGTGTGAGTAGACAGTTCGAAAAAGGTAAAAATCATGTTTGGAATACCCAGGTGGGACACAGAAGCATCACCATCTTACTGTCTCAAGTTAACTAGAGTATTGCAACTTGAGTTTAATGAGCAAATGCAGCACATGCTGGTTCTTCATGTCCTTGCCTGGTGGCAAGAGCAGAGTGAGTCCTTCCTCTCCTGTAGATCCTGTGACCACCCTGTTTATCTCAGGTGAGGGTCTAGCTCTGTGCAATAAAAGCCAAGAAAGCACCTTCTGCCTCTGTGCTGGGATCTAAAAACCTAATCCTCTAATGGCTACACCCCATTCACCTAAGTAATAACGAAACATAGGGAGCAATTAACATTAACATACTATTGAATCTGAAGAAGACAGAATTAAATATCTGGGGAAAAAAGAGGGAGAAGCAATTTCACATTTATATTCAAATAGCTGGGATTTCTAGAGATCACTTGCCTCTGTAAAAAAGCTGAAGCATTATTACAATACATACATTTATAAAACAGTTTCAGTCAAACAATCTAGAAACAGTTCTCCTATTTCATAAAATTGGAAAATATTTAGATAGAAAAACAGATATTATTAAGACAGGAGTCTAGGAATTAATATAATTTAATGTAGGGACCTATACCTAGGAGACAAATGGTAGGCATTTAGAGCAGCTTTCTCAAAAGAACAGCTTTTGCTGAAAAGGAGCACTCTACAAAAAACTCAGCATGTATCAAACACATCTGATGGAGTTTTCTCAGAGCTGTTTGCAGTGAGCTTGACACATCTCTGTGTGCCACAGCAGCTGAATTACAAGARTCTTTGGGTATGTCAAGATTTTGCTCAACTGCAGGGTAGCATGTTTTTTGAAAGCAGCTCACTAATGAGAGCAGTATCTGAACACACTATGGGACCTTCAAATGATGCTGCAGGCCCCTAGAAGGGGAAAAAACAAAGATAGCTGGCTTATAGGAAATTTTCAGTATACTGGTGGAAACTAAAAATCAGAATCACACAGAATATGCTGGGTTGGAAGGGACCTATCAGGATCATCAAGTCCAACTCCYGGCCCTACACAGCACTGTCCCCAAAAGTCAAACCCTGTGTCTGAGAGCATTGTCCAAATGCTTCCTGAACTCTCTCAGGCTGATGCTGTGACCACTTCCTTGGGGAGCCTCTTCCAGTGCCCAGCCACCCTCTGGGTGAAGAACCTTTGTCTAATATCCACCCTAAACCTCCCCTGACTCAGCTTCAGGCCATTCCCTTGAGTCCTGTCACTGATCATCACAGAGAAGAGATCAGTGCCTGCCCCTCATCTTCCCCTCACAAGAAAGCTGTAATTGTAATGATTGGTTGGTCAGAGAGACTTCTTCATTGAAATAGTAGAGAGGTGACTTGTAAACACAATTTTCATCACTTTTGTGGTGCCCAACTCCACAGCAACCGAATTTTCTAAGAGATGAGAAGGAGCACACTTGCTTTGAAGAAATACTGCAAAGAAGATTTCATTATTATTTGTGCAATTTTTACATTTCATAATGATGAAGAGCATGATAGAGAAGGAAACTCTTCCGCCATTAGATAAGCATGGAGTCATTAGCAGTAAATAGGAATAATGAGAGGCTGGGATGAAGAGGTATTTCTGTACTTAAAAGGAAGATAGTAAATGCTAGTGTAATTAATTATTSTTATAAATCTGGTATTCTCTTACTAGCAATGCATGACAACATAAATTTTCAGCTGTGCAGCATAATTGCATATATTACACTGAACAAAACCCACTATGTATCCATTCTATAAAGAAYAACAATATTTTTTCTAATGTTAGTCCTTGTCCATTTAGCAGTCACTCACAAGCCACACTCAAGAACAAATCAAGCCATTTTAGAGGAGATGGAGGCAAAACTAGAAGATTGAATTTTCTCAATTTGATTGATGATTAAATATATTCAACCACAATTAAGATGCTAAATGGTAAATATTTTGCCCAGATTTTTTTTTCACACTTCATTTCATCACAACTGAGCATGTGGAGCACTAGCTGCTCTCCTTCAGCAGCAGACCTTTAAGGAGCATTCTTAAATCTGTCCATGTGTGGTCTGAGGACAGTAAATCTCAGCAGCATGAAACCTCCCAGCTCCATGCAGAGCTCCCCATGGAGCCTCAGCTTGCCAGCCTGTTTGCTTAGACAGAGCCCTCTACCAGAGCAGCTCAGCCACAGGAGCTTGTGAGGCAAACCAGCAGCACAGTCTACTGCCAAATCTTGCGCTTCTCTTGCCCTGGGCATGGACACAGAGCCTGGCAGCAACAAACGCTCCCCTTCATTACCACCAAATTTACAAAGGTGCACTTTCTTCAGCCCTTACTTCTAGGAGCAAAGGCACTGAAAGTTACACCTTCTGTTCTTCTTCTTTTTTTTAATTCCTCTAGTATGTGTTTTATCATCCAGTGCTAAATGTCTCATTTCCTAGGTTTGACTCCCACCTTGTTCTTTGGCCAAAGAAATGTACAAATAATACTTTTGATTCTGAAAAGGTAAGAGATGATATTATAACTCTGTAGACTTCAAAGCTTCTGAGCCCTTTATTCCACAGAGAACATTCCATTTGCTAGASAAGCCTACCAGACCCTGCCMAGCCCCACCAAATGAGATCCAAAAWCCCCTTCCATGCTTCAGTTAGAAGACAGAGGTCAGATGAAATTGCATCAGCTGCACAAAGGCAATGACTCATTTAGAAGCAGTAAACTGAAGGACATGTGTACCTTCATGACTTCAAAGACTCTTTTACATGTTATGATCCTTTCTATTTTTGATTCAGGAGTGTCATATCTCCCACCCACCCTTCTAACCTGTCCTACACATCTGGATATTAGAAAGCACAGGGAGGAAATACCAAGATCTTGCCTCCACTGGAAGACTAACAATTTTCCTTCTCTTTTTAAATTCATGTGCAAGGAAAGCTTGTACACCCAGATTTGAAAATTGTTAATTTTACAGCATTTTACTCTCTGTGTATCCTCATTCATATTGCATTTTTATGGCATGAATAACCTCATCAATATGTGCCTTTCTGCATCAAAAATCTCTGGTCTAAATATTTGCTTAAGGAGAAATCCCTCATGTTAACTAAGACTTAAGATCTTTTCAGAGACTATATAATCAATTTTCTAACTAATTCCTGGTTTCTTCTTTCACTATTGCTAAAATTTTCATCACTCATTCAAAATGCCTTGATCTTGGCTGTGAAGTTGTCAGTTTCCACTGGCTTTTAGTTCAATAGGAATTAAGGTCACTTAGGTTTCTGTAGAAAAGCTACAGTTTAGTAAAAGCAACAGGAAGGTTTTTTAAGATCTGCCTTTACTCACATCAATGAGAAAGGGAAATTTTTATGGAAAAGAGAAGGAATCCAAAAAATAAGAACAAATGTGGTCTCCTTCCAATTAACAGCTCATTTTTTTCATTCTTTCAGAAGATATTGTTTGGGTGCTGTTTTCTCTTCTTTGAGGAGTGGAAGCTGACATGCTTAGAGGGTTTACAATTACTAACCAAATGCTGCAATTTCTCATCCCAGATTTTCTGAGAACTCTAGAGCTCTATCAGCTAAAGAGACCACAAAGCAGCAGTGGAAGAATGGTAAAACCTAAGCTTTTCTCTCTCAGTATTCAGGCACCTAGAAACAGTAGCAGAATATTTTCAAACATTTTTCTCAGTGATATGAGTTTTTTTTCTATTTCTCTGACACAAAATGACAGAATGATACTTAGTAATATGGAAATCTTAAAGAGAAGATTTGATCTTTTAATTTCCACCTGAAAATTATGGGCAGGCTGTTTCCTGCTACCTTAAGAGTCTGACTCCTTCCATCTATCTCTGGAAAGAAACAACCAGGAGCACAAACCCAAAATGAAGGCTTGCTACAACTAACTGATTCTAACTAACACTGGTATAGAAATATTACATCCAAAATCACCTTCTTCCCACTTATCATTTTTAAATCTCACTTTGGGTTTTTGAATTTATTGAAGAATTTCAGTAAATAACATGGTTATACTAATTGATACTGCTTTGTAGCAATAATCCTAAAGCTCAGCCAATACAGGCAGACTTCAAAATCATATATTTTGGAATATTACTGGTTGCAGTACCACCAATAATGAGGTAGAATCATTCTAGATGCACTCCCCAAGGACCTTAAAATCTGAAAGGAAATAGCAGGAGATAGCTCTGGGAAGAGAAGCAAGTTTGTGAAAGCAATGCTGACAGTATTTGAATGTTTTTGTTAGGGTTTACATCACATGAACTATGCTCACTTGCCCTTTCCCCTGTGACTGATAAGCTGCCAAACTGTACAGGCTTTGCTCTAATTCTTACTTCCTTTATGATACACACTAACAATTTAGGAATAAATCACAACTGATGCAGCCACTGTACTAGAAACAGAAATTACATGAGAAAGAGGAAAATACAGTATTTTTAGGCAAGTCCTCCAAGTCTAAACAGGGTAACTAAGTACTATTTTAAAAACCTCCTCCCCAGAGGAATGTGTTTTGTGGAAGGCAGGGAGTAAACAGAAAAAAAGGGCCAATACATACATTTAACTCACAACTGCAATTACAGTTACTATTTTACATTACAGAAAAACCAGGACTGGTTTTTGGGGTTTTTTTTAATTCTCAAAACAATTAATTTATTTTTCTAAATTCTCAAAACACAAATTTGGATATATTTGATCTAATTTTTCAAACTCTGCAGACTGACAGATAAATGACAGTAGGGTAGCTTACCAAGGTCATTCATTACAAGATTGTGAGCTGTGCTCCTCTGCACACCCAGCTTGTGTTCAAACAGAATGTCTGTGTTTCTCCCTGAGCAGCCCAGCCTGAAGCCACCAGCCCTCAGCTCACTCTGCTGGGGAGATGTACTTCAGTAACACAGGCACAACAGGGAGACAAAGAGACCTGGCACAAAACTAGTTGGTATCTGTGAGTGTGGCCTTGTGARCGGGTAAGGCAGGGTAGGATGCCCTGTTCCAGCAGACACAGCAGCTGGGACCTGAGCTGGAAGCAGCAGGGCAGGAGTGTCCCTGTGGATTCAGTGCCAGGCACCCTGCTCCTCCACTGGCCTGCCCCAGAGTCACTCTTTCTTTCTACTGGCACTAAAGGAACCCCTGCAATTTTTCAAATCCTTCCTCTCTGTGATATCTTCACCCACACCACACATATTTATGACATTTAGTTGACAGCGTTGATCTATTTCACCCCATGGTCACTGCCTTACTGTGGTTACCTACTGCAGGAGGAGAGTTCCTACTCATCTAGGAACATCAGGTACTGAAGCTCCAAACAGAGATCACAGCACTTTTTGCTGACACCTGATAGCTGGGAGGTTTCATAATTTCAACAACAGCAGAAAAGAGAGTGCTGGCCCTGAGATATGAGAAGCACTGGAAACAGCATCACCTTACTTGAAACCTTTGGGTTATGGGTGTTTTTTCCTCATTTGACTTAAGATCCTAAGAGGATGGTAAGTGCATTTGTGATCTGTGAACATTGTCATAGATGTATACCTGAATACCTCAGCTGCCTGCACCCATCTGTGAATGGAGCCTCTGCTCATAAATCAGCTGTGCTGACTGTAATAAGCATAAACTAGGTCAAGCTAAAAATGCCCAAAGAAAGAAAAAAAATGGCAATAGCAAGTAAAAGACATTTCATAATCTCTTGCCTTAGAAGAAAATAATTTGGGTGATTAATTTCAAGAGAAAGGTTGACATTTATTTACCATCTCTTTGTCTCCTTTCTTATTTCTTTTGTTTGTTTGGTTTTGTTTTGTTTTGTTTTGTTTTTGGTTTTGTTCTGGGCTGTTGATGTTAGAATCATAGAATCAATAGGCTGGAAAAGACCTCCAAAATCATCAAATCCAGCCTTCAATCGAATGCCACCACGTTCAGTAAGTCACATTGTGAAATGAGTGCCACATCTACTCATTACTCAACATTTCCAGGCATGGTGACTACACTGCTGGAACAACCTGTTCCAGCACTTAATCACAGAATTACACAGAATCACACAGGATGAGCTGAGTTGGAAGGGACCCATCAGGATCACCAAGTCCAGCTCCCAGCCCTACACAGGATACCCCAAGGATCACACCTTGTGTCCGAAACAATTGTCCAAACGCTTCTTGAACTCTTGGTGAGTCTTGGTGCTGTGACCACTGCCCTGAGGAGCCTGTTCCAGTGCCCAACCATCCTCTGGATGAAAAGCCCTTCTCTAATATCCAACCTAAAACTCCCCTGACTCAGCTTCAGGCCATTTTCTGGGTCCTGTCGCTGGTCACCACAGAGAAGAGATCAGTGCCTGCCTCTCCTCTCCCTCTYACAAAGAAGTTGCAACTGCAATGAGGTCTCCCCTCAGCCTCCCCTTCTCCAGGCTGAAAGATCCAAGTGACTTCTGCAGCTCCTCACAGAGATTCCCCTTTTAACCACTGTTTCAGTGAAGAAGTTTTTTTTAGTACCCAACCTGAACCTCCCCTGGAACAATCTGAGGCCATTTCCCCTTGTCCTATCACTTCTTATTTGGGAGAAMGACAACGATCCCACCTCACCACAATCTCCTTTCAGGTGCTTTAGAAACTTACTGCTTCTAAAATGTGTAACTTGAGAATTAAATATTTCAACCTTTGCTTTGTGTATCCACAAATATGTAAAGGATCTTACACACTTCATGGGAACTTCTATGGAGATAAGTATTGTAAATGCACTGAGACACCTGACTTCAATGAACACACTATTTTAAATCAAGGAGAGAACTAAAAAGATTCATATGTATCCAGTACTCAGTTCCACAGCCATGGGTATCCTCACACCTGGGGAATCCTTGTTGCATCCTTGCAAGAGGAAAAATTTTCTGGACTGTAAAATTCCTGCATACCACACAGCATCAGTGCAGTAAAACAAAAGAAAGCACAGCCACAAATAGGTGACAAGAAAACCTATTTCCCACCCCACATAAATGACAGCAGGACTCAGTACAGCTTGGCCTCTGTGCCAGTGACTGGTGGTGGCAGGAGGTTAATGGGGGATCCCAGAACCACCTGAGCCCTTTCACACAGCCACTGYCTGCAGGCTGTGGGACAGTCTCTGCCTGGGAGATTGCACCTATCCCTGGGGAATGAGAAACAGGCTTTCACTGCATTCCCAGAGACCTTGAAATTGAGTGTTTTCCTTCCCTGTCAGCCATGAATGGTTTCACACCCCCCTCAAACCACTGGCCAGGCTGTTCCTCCAGGAGTATAGTGTGTTTTATTCCAGGCTGGCAGTTCTGCCTGGGGAGCTCTGCTGCAGCAGGGTGGTACAGCAGTGTCTCAGATACGGTCCTGCTGCCCAGTTTTCCCTGCARACAGAACTCATCTAACAGAGCAGTGAGCCCCCAAAGTGCCTGCAGGACAGCAGGGATATGAACATTTTTCTTCCCAGGCACAGGTTTCTTCTGGCTGGCATTGTTCCATGCTTCCAGGCATTTACAGTGCAGTACTGCTTGTCTCAGTGTAAACAGAAAACTCCTCTATTATGGTTATATTTTTACTAGCTCAGAAGGGCTCTGTAAATCTAAACACTTATATTTCATTAGTATTTGTGGTATTTCATTAATATTTGTGGTATTTCTTTTTGCAGAACTGGCCAATATATGTTATCCTACACTCTTTGTCTAACACGCTATTGCTACTTCATTCTTTTTATAGAAAATCTGTAGAAAACTCTGTTGAAAGAAAAGTATTTTAAATTAACTCCTTTGTGGAGCTGAGCTCTGACTCTGCTTTCTCTTGGATCCTTTATCAAACTCATATGATACTTGCAGATACACAGAAGTACCACACCACCTTTCAAAGAAAGTCTTCCTTTTCCTTTCATCCACACTTAAAGACACTTTTATGAATAGATGGATACCCTTCCTGTGTTTCTCAATCAAATGCTAAACAGGTGAGCTGAGCCTTCATACTATTAGCTCCAAATAGCAAGATATCTAGGTTTTGTAAAGAAAAAAAAAAAAGAAAAAAAGAAAAAAAGACAAAAAAAACCACAAAAAAGAAGCCAAATGCTGCCTGAAAGGCTCCTTTTATGAACAGATTGAATACGTTCCATTATCTGCCACTTTTGAACTTCAGAAAACTAATAACAATGGATTCTGCATAAGCCTCCCCCCTACAGTAATAGAAACAAAACTTCAAAACTTCTCCACGAGCCCAGTTCTGAGCTCTGGTGGCAGCTGGCAGCATCTCTTGTCAYCAGCAGTTGGTCTGTCCACACACAAACTGTCACATAGATGAGGCCTCGWGTRCTGAGAGGCAAAAGACAAAAMMCAAAGATYCCCAACCCTCCCATGTGAGAGGATGTTMCAGGATCAGGCTCGGGACGTTATCCACCCGAAACGTGTGAACCAACAAAAGCCYAGCCCTGAGTCACTCCCGTTTTGCATCATCCTGCTTTCAAATTGCTCCCCATGGAATTTAACAGATATAATAGAAAATAASAGAATTGAAAAATGGGAACTATTTCCACATAGTGGGTTTTTCCCACAGTGGATACAATTTGAATTGCTAATTCACTACCAGATGTGCAACCACAGACTCTGTGACAACAATCCTCTTCCTACAGTACTTGGTTATTTCTTACTGTGACTCACTGAGTTTGTTACAGGATTATATCCAGCCCAGGTTGGAGGGTTTCCATTTTTGTATTTAATTAAAGAACACTCTGAAACRGGTAAATCCAAACCTATGTGGCATAATATTTTAAATAATTTAGAACAGTAACCTTCTGAGAGAAATTTTATTTATGAAAACATTAGTGAACTCCTGTCTCAGGAGGCCTGTGGGAATTCTTCATTGCTTTCGCATTCTCCAGAGATTTTCTTTTCCATTTAAAAAATCTACCAGCAGTTTTTAGCAAATCTACCATTAGCTTTTAGTGCTATTCTACCTCAGTCCCAAAAGTTAAACCTAATTCCACCATGYAATGACAGATGATACAGAAAGAACACACAGGAAAATTCTTAGCAGGCAATACAGGACTTACATAAATTGCTGAACTCTCCCCCTCCCCTCCCACCCCACCTCCGCCAAAACAGAACTTGTCCAAAAAAAAGTACAAGAACTGGAAAAGGTACAGAAATTAATGACCAAAATTCCAATTTGAGAAAAACTACAGCATCTTATGATCTRTGTTATCCTACTTGAAAGCTATCTTACTGTATCTGAAATAAGCATACAGCATGTGCAAATAGATATTTTTCCAATGTTAGTGCCAGCATGGATAATGATTTCCAAAACCATAGCACAACAAATGATGCTAGTTTGGGCATTTGAATTCAAGAGCCTAAAAACCATTAATAAATTWGGAGAACAGCTTGGGATTCAGGGAAAGTCCAGACTAAGCACTGGCTGTGTGGTCACATTTGGTCAACACCAGAGATGCTACTCCTGCATAGGGCAGATGTGAGCTGAGCTGCACATGGGCTCTCATTCCAGAAATGGCTTCCTCTGGCAATGCACACACACCCCCCTGCTCATCTAGCAGGACTTTCTRTAAGTAAAAGGCTGCTTACACCTTGCAAGTCTATCTTTGTTTCAAAATTAGCAGTGAATTTTAGTTGGTGACCATGTCTTGTTCCTCTTCAGGGGAAGAAAAATGTGTTTCAATGAAATGTAATTTTACATAAACTTGATGTACATTTGGCTCATCTGGTGGGAAGCAACCAACACCTGTAAAGGCATACAWGAGTTACTACTCATTCTCCTCTGTGAAGATGAAGTACTACCAACATATAGAGGTATTACAGTAAAACACCTGATTTTTGTTGGTCTCTGTCACACAGACATTTTCCAAAATGGATAATGGAGCTTTGGAGTTTTTTATTGTTCTGTCTGTTTCTTCTTGAGTAGTAGAACAGATTTTKAACATAGCAGCTCCTGCTGAAATGTCTGGATAGAGCCAAATAGATGTTTTGATTGCTTGTACTCCTTGTTCAATGTTTTTTATTTTCAATTTATTGTCATAGTTTATATTCCCAAACATAAACACAAGACCGTGTGACTAAAATTAAGAGGTTCCTGTGCCCCACACAGAAGTGAACATTGTTGCCTGTTTCAACACCCTTTCTGAAATGTCCCCTGAAACCCAGCAACAAGTCAGACTGAGTGAAAGACGATCGAGTGTCACACTTCTGAAAAGGGAGCTCCCTGATGAGGGGCTGACATCTCTGTCTCTGCCTTTCCATCAGTCAACACTGACTCAGGAGCCTCAAGAGCCACAGSCCAAATCACTGCTTCCAGCACCAGCCAGGCCAAAGGACATGAGAGTTAAGCCCTTGATGACTCTGGAAGATGTGGCACTGGAGACCTGCCTTCCACCTCAGTCGGCACCTGAACTCACTGCTCCTGTGGTACTTCTCAGCAGGAAGCTTTGAAYCTGCTGCCTGAGACAGGAACATTTCTTCTTTCTTCCTCAGAGCCCTTGCCTTGAGACCTAAAGCCTTGATAAGACAAGGTACCATTGYTGCCTTACTGGCACCAAGCTTGCAGCTGAAGAATTTGGGAATATTGGGGTTTTTAGACCACTTCTTTTCCCAGCATACTGGAAGTCCAGTACCTCCTATAAGCTACTGAAACTCAACAGGAACCCATATTTTCAGAGCAATCTGATGTTTTGTAGCAGTGCTCTCTGTTTCAGCTTCCTATGATTCCTCAATAAATTTTCCCTGAGGAATCTTTGGAAGCTTTACAAAAGGAAATTAGTGCCAATATTCCTTCTTTAGTAATTCTTTCATGAGAACATAAATTTGAATTTCCTGATGGGTTGAAGGCATTAGCAGTGTCACTTTGTGCACAGTGAAATAAAGCTCAAATATTCTCCTAGGAAAAGGCAGTAAGGCATCCTGAAGTCCCATGTGTTGTGGGAAAAACACRTTATATATCTGTCATACTTACTGAAGACAGTTGTCCCAGACAACCAGTCTTTTTAGCCTGTTTTTTTTTAAATGAAGCTATATTTTTTAACATCTGGGGTCAGCCTGTGCTCAAATGGGTAACCAGGATCGTCCCTCCATCTCTGAGGAGCCCTGCAAGCCACACACTTGATTTGAGACACTAACATGAAACACTGCTTAAAGCAGAACTGAAGATTGATGTGACCTTAACTCCTGTGCTACTGTCAGACTGAAAACACCCCTCCAATTCCATTATGCTTTGCATTAAGCAATTTGTTAAAATTCATCAAGGAAACTACTCTTCATCTGGTTTCTGTAGAAGTTGAAACTATCCGCTTGAAACTGGATTAAACTTGTACAATSTTCTCATGTGGGCTTCAAATCTGCATTTATCCATTCCAGTTGGACCTACACCTGTTAGCTAATGCTGCTTTTGACACTAAGCACAAATTGTATCATACTACCTGTCAGCTCCATGGAGMACAGAGTCTGCTCTGGCCACACATTTCCAGCAGTGCTCAAGACCTACATTCCCATTCTTTATATCTACACACCCTCATGGTCTTTATTAATAGTTCTCTTTAACCCATAGAAATTATGTTCTGTGCACATGTTTTTTCTTCAAAGGATATCTTTTTGTGCCAGGTTTCCAAAGGCATTAGTCACCTAACACTGCAGATGAATAGAGGCAAGCAGGCAGACAGCTCACCTGCCCACGCTCTTCTGACAATGCCTCTGAGTGCCCACCTGTAGCAGTCAGGTTCATGCTCTGGTTAGCTCACCAAATTCCCTCTTAGCCAGCTCACTTCATGTTTTCCATGCTCTATCTGTTCCTTACTGATGGCTGACCTTGAGCTGTAATTACTRAAGAATTCCCCCCCTTTTTTTTTGACATCTACAATTTTTTATCTTACTCACTTCTTTTTTAAGCACAAACATGTATTTTCAGGGACATTTTTTTACTGCATTTGAGTATTTTTGTACCTTTTTAAGGATTTAAATTATATTACTTTTGTTGTTTTGYTGTCTTTTGGAAAATACTTTCACCCCAAAATAATTCCCCTTCATGGTTTAATGTCATGATGCTGAGTTTCAATACAATTGTTTCCATGAGAATGCTTTGTATAAGATAACATGAAGGAACTGAAGCTGTCTGTGAAAATAAAAATAATTAAATAAAAATAATTAAATAATAATAATTAAATAATAATAATTAAAATATTCTGAGCACTGCAGCAGGTGATGTTCTTCAAATTTGGTTTTTGATATGGCTTAACTTAAGCTATGTGCCATGAAAACTGAAAAGCAATGTCTGACAGGGAGAACTTCATCCCTTACCAGAAATTGTTGGACTCCTGATTGTTTGGTTTGTTTGTTTTTTTTTT